>PTFA01000173.1:632001-717152 GCA_003342895.1 Casuarius casuarius | reverse complement strand
AAACCTCACCACACTTGTTCTGGTGCAGGTTCCCTGAGAGTATTTGTCAGATGATGCCGTGAAGCGCTCCTCAGCCTCGAAGCACAAAATACTCTAGTGCTTTAAGCCGGTTACCTGCAGCAGGGATGTGTGGAAGCCGCTGCACAGCCCGAGGGTTGGACACTCTTCCAGGACGCACGAGCCAGGGCTCCAGCTAAGATGCAACGTAGCTTTGTGCACATGCATGAAAGCAGTGGTGCGTTGGGCGTCCGAGTGTAGGGTGCCGGGCTCCGCGTCACTGCGTCTCTCCCCGGGGCCAGCCAGACTCTGTACTCCCAGCAGAAAGCAAGACAGTTGACATTGGCACGACGGGCAGTTCTGCAGCCATTTACTGCTTCGGTATCCAAACCGCTTTCTGCTAGAGGTCAAGCCTAACCCTGCCCTGCTGCCTGGGGTCCCCCCGTTCCCCACCCAGGAGCTCCCATTTCCTGCAGCTTTTCTTACCTCCGTCCAGCTTCGGTTCCCGTCTCACCGCTCGGGTGGGCTCCCGGGCACGGACAAGTCCCGTGCCGGCTGGGCGCTGCGTGCAGCAGAGTTGTCCGCTCCCTGGGGCCCAGGCAAGGCCAACGCGATCACCAGACTAGAAAGGGGTGGGGGAGAGGAGAAAGTCAGTCAAACCCCAAATTGCTGCACTCCCCCCGCCCCAATCAAATTGGTGCCCAGTGTGCTCAGCCCTTGTCGGGACAGGCTTTCCGCTGAGCGGGGAGAAACAAGCTGCGTGGGGAAATCCCTTCCTCCTTATTTCTTGTAAGCATAAGAATGAAAACCATCCGGGGGGAGGTGGAGGGGGGGGTCCGGCTGCCTTCCCGGGGGGGCACTTGGGGGTTTCCTGCAGCACGCGCTGCACCAGGAGCTCCCTCCCAACGCAGCACTAGCTCAAATGCTGGCACCAGACTGGCAGTTTGCCATAGGGGCCAAGTGTCCAGGAGGTGCCTATCCCTGACCCCCTGCTTCCATTAGGTGGTTAATGCTGGACCGCAAGTGAGAACACAGCCAAAATATTTCGCATTTCTTGCTCTCTCACACAGCTGGAGCAGCCCAGCCAGCCGCGCTCCGCTGCTGCCGCCCTCGTGAGCCCCAGCGGGGAGGCGGCACAGAGCTCGGGGGGGGGACCAGGTCCCGGTGCCGGACCCTCCTCGCACGTCCCCACGTTGTGCGGCCGGCGGGAAGGGCACGGACCTTCCCCATCGCTTCCTACTCTTGTTTACGGCATTAGCGATTCCGGGCTGCCCCTGCTTTCAGCTGGGACTCGGAGACGCCTCTTACTCGCACGGCTGGACGAAGTAACCTAGCTTTAAAAGTCAGAGAGCGCAACGCAAGTACCTGACAGTCTGCGGCTGGGTCAAGACCTGGTGCGGGAAACGCTTCTTTTCTTCTCTGCGGGGTAGATAAGAGCCTTCATTTCCCCTTTATCTCCACAAAGCATCAGATCTCCCATCCAGCCTCCGTCATCAGCAGCAAGCCCAGCTTCGTCCCCTGCACCCGAGACCGGCACCCACCTGGGGAGAAGAACTGGACATCAAGAGCACGTCTTAGGCTGCGTGAGCAGGCACAGGCCTGCAGCGGCTTGTCGCTGCCCGCGGCAAGGGGACACGGCCGGCAGGACAGTGGCACCAACAGCTCTGGTACACCCTACTTTCCTGTCCTCGATTTGACTGCACTTTGCATGAGGCTGGGGACGAGCTTCCCCACATCCCTTGTCTCTCTCAACCGCTCTGAGTCAGATGGTCCAGGTTTGCTGCAGACCAGTTCCTGTGATGGCCGAGAAATAGGTCAGGTTTCACAGAAATCAATTTTCTAGGCTGGCTTTTGCTGGTTGCATTCAAGTCGCTGCCACAGGAAGGTCAGAAGTTAAAAGAAATACACTTCAGTTCTCAGAGGGATGGAAACTCTTACCTGACTCACCAGCCGCGTGCGCGGTCTAGAGCGGGGTCCCTCCACGCTGCAGGCCAGCGCCAGAGCCAGGCTCCGGGCCGTGTCTCTGCCGCGCCGCGGTCAGGCTCTACCTGCTCTTTGCACAAGGGACTTTGGTCCCCGCTGCTCCCCACAGCCCCGGCCTGCGTCCTCAGGCAGGTCTGACATCGAACCAGGAGATCACACACCGAGGAGTCGAGGCGGGTTGTTACCAACAAGCCGTTTATTTAGGACAACGCAATAACCAGCGGGGAGAGCAATGTCCCAAGCAACAACCTAAGTGTAATTTGTCTGGCCTTGCGCTGAGCATACACTATCCTTGCTCAGAGCTAAGCAGCAGCTTGCAGCGTTGAGCTATCACAGAAAAGAAAAAAAAAAAAAAAAACATATAGGCAAGCACAAACACCAGTTTGATTCCGCACTGTCCCAGTTTGCAATTCTCCCACCCCACATAAGATTTCCCCGAACTCGAGGGCTTACGAACGCATCTTGTCCAGGCAAGGCAGAGCGCCTAGCAAAGAGCGGTGCCCCACTGGGGACTCCGCCTAAATCCACGGCCCTGCAACGCTGGTGCGAGAGCATCTAGGTCCTTTTGCCAGCAAAGCTCTTGCTAACTACCAACAAATTTAGCAAAGAGAAAGCAGCCAAACCAAGTAGCATTTCAAGATGGACTTCACAGACACAGAGTCCTGCACCGCTGCCCTGGGACTCTGGGCTCAGCCGAAGCTTTTCGTGGAAGGCCATCGCGGCGGGCTTCGCTCACACCCTGCTGATGAGCATCTGCTGCTGGCTGATGCAGTAGATCATCACGCCGATGGCCACCAGCCCCAGCAGCAGCGCTAGGCAGTTGAGGATTTTCGCGGTGTGAGAGGCAGCACGCGCTCCATCGATGTCGCGGTGCCTCAGGTGATCCTCCACCTGCAGGCAGAAGGACAGGCCTGAGACAAGAACGACTGTCCCAAGCGCAGGAGACCGAAGCTAGCGCTAAGAGCAAGGGAGCAGCAGCCCTGCAGAAGATAAGCCGTACAAGGGAAGCAGGAGAGGAAAGAAGAACCTGCGATCTGCTTTCTAAACCTTGGGACTCATCTATCAGTCTGCTCCTGAGAGCTCGTATAGGAAGCAAGTGCCAGGTTTGGAAAACAGTATTGGAAGCACCTTGAAAGCGGAGCAGGACAGCAGATACAGTTGGGACAAACGGGTTCTTCCCGAACCAGCCAAAACGGACAACTGTTCTAACCCCCCAACAGAAACCCTCCCTCACTTCAACGGGGGATCTCGCATCCTCGGAGCTGAGGGTTCACCTTGGCTTGGCTCTAGAAACCCCCTTTCAAGCTGTACGTTTCCCAGCCAGGCTCCGAGCTGAACCCACCTGCACTGCGGTTACACACTAAACCACCAGGAAAGTGCTGGTGCCCAACTACCGTCACAGCAGCACGAGGGCGGCTGCCAGGAGAGAYGGCAGCATTAATGGTATAGACAAAAAAAGAGCCACGCAGCAAGCCAGAAATCCTGCCGCGGACGTGCAGCCCCTGCAGCTCAAGGCAAAGGCATTAGACTCCGGGGAGAGGTGAGAAACATGTTGGCCTCTAGCCCAGGCCTGGGGTCACTGCGGGAGGCAGGAGACACTTTCAGCAGCAAAAACAGGCTCCGGCAGCCCTAGAGAAAGGCAGCAGCCCACCTCTCTCCCCCCACGTGGCAACGGCATCTTCTTACCCGTCCCGAGTAGTAGAGGGCGATGAGCCCCAGGGGCAGGCAGCAGCAGAGGATGTTGAAGATGGACCACCACTTGTAGGTGGGCACGGGCACGGGCACGGCGCTGGGGGCTTCCATGGATGCCGGGCCGGCGGGAGGGATGGGGAGCCGCGAGGTGCCTCTCCTGGCGCGCAGCAGGAGCTGAGCGGAGAGGCGAAGGGGCTGCAGCCCGGGCGGGCGGGAGGGAGGGGCCTGGGCTGACTTCCTCAGGGCGAGGATGTGCCGAGCTGGCTGAGGGTGATGCTGCGGGGGCAGAGAGACCACGAGCAAGGCGGGAGGGGGAACTGGATGCAGGAAGCGCTGTGAGGGACACCTGGGGCGTTCGCTCCCATGGCTGCGGTGGTAGGACCGGCGGCAGGGCTTCAAAGCCCTGCTAGAAACGTTGGCGTTGATGGAAAAAGCAAACCAGATAGGTTCGTACGGCACCTCACCGCCTGCTCCAGGCACCAGCTCCCCCCAACCAGCAAGCGCTGCTGAGACCAAAGACCTCAAAACAATCATCTCTGAACTGCTTAAACGTGCGTGAGGTGGGCGGTGCCGATCCAAGTTCAGCGAGAACTTGATGAGTCTTTCCTTCCGCAGGCCACCACTTACTAGCACAAGCTAGAGTCAGTTCCTTTTTGGCTAAACTCTCTACTTTCACCTAATATCCCCTGCTCTCTGGAAAGTCCCCAGCAACATTCGCTGCTTTGCTACGTGCGCCACGCACACCTCCATGGCTCCACACACCTTCTGGGGCATTTAGAGGCCAATAAATTCACAGGGGCTTGCACAACACCAGCGTGCGGTTGGAGTAGATGCGTTGCCCGCATCTACCCCGAACCGTCCTCGTGCTGGTACCGAGCACGAGAACTTCCTCAGCACATCATGCCACTGGTAACGCCCGGCCATTCATGCTGCTGGCCACAGCACTTCCGTCCAGTTGTAAAAGCCATTGGTAGGAAGATACTTTACAGACTTCCCTCTCTCATTTCTCTTGACCTACACAAGAGCGTTTTATTGGGCTGTGGGAAAACCTTGGCCCAACGCTGCCACACAAGAAACAGTTAATAAAATTCTCAAGATGGAAAAAGCACTTACTATTTTAAAGATGTCCCTTTGGTAGAGTTTCAGAAGTGGTGATAGAAGCAGGACTGAGTTCTTCTACGCACTGAAAGTGCTTTACAACACAGCTGTGAGCAAAACCCAAGACTCCAGGACTCTGCAGCCGTTCTGAAGGCAGGTTCAGCATGACATCGGTTGGGTTTCGGCCAGTCCATTCTCCTGAAAAAGACCAGGGAAAACCACATTAACAGGCTGGGCTCAGGCCACTGCTTCCCGTGCTGGCTTTGGTGGTGGACACTAGGACACCAGGGTTACTGCTCCCTGCTAGCTGTGGTCGCCCACCACCCCACCACGGGGCAACGGGTCCACGTGGGCACCCCAGCTGCAAGCAGGGATCAGCCTGGGGCAGCCAGCAGTTTTGGGGAAGAGCAGCAGCCAGCAGCACTTCTGCTTGGGTGGGACGAGGCTGCCCAGCTTCCCCGTGCCCTAGGATAGAGGTCCGTTAGCTGTGGCGGGCTTCAAGCTGCCCCAGCTCACAGCGATGCAGGAAGCCCGGCTTCTCCTCCTGAGCTGCGGGCAAAGCTGGCAAAGACACATCCCCATTTTGTGCCTCAGTTTCCCCATGTGGACACGTAGCTAACGGTGCTGACGCCACTTACTCGGCGGGCAGTGACCCGTGCCCAGGTGCTCCCGGCACGTCCCCTGCACGGGGGTTTGGTCCTGATGGACGTGGGCAGCCTTGCTGCTGGGCCCAGGAGGATCAGTGCCATCCCCTGGAGCGAACGGCAGGAAGAGCCGTGCCGGCCGCCCCATCTCGTGGTGGATTTGGGAACGCCAATTCCTCCCTTCCCACGCAGCACCAGCTCTGCCTCTCAGGACCCCGCCAGCCTCGACAGGGCTGGTGGAGACATCAGCGTGCTTTTACTAGCAAAGCGTCACGGCCAGCCAGCTCCAACCCACCTCCTGGTACCACCCTCCCCGTGTGCACCACGGGGCTGAGCTGTCCTGTTCGCCCCTTGCACCATCTCACCTGCTAAGGTCCTCGTGGGCTCACAGGTGCTGTTGCTACAGAAGCTACGTGTCCTTGGAGATGCTCTCTAGATGGACGGTGAGGCTGGTCCAGCTGGACACCAGGGTAGCTCCTGCCCCTCCAGGGCCTCTCCCGGGGACAGCAAGGCGCAGGGCGTGCGAGAGGCACAAGCAAGGAGCAACTTGTATCCTGCCCTCGCTCCCGGGAGGCTCAGCCCCGACACCGAGACACGGCGCAGGCTCGCGGTGCTCTAACATCACGCTTACACCTGAATTTCCCAGTCTCCGGTACGTTCAGCCACGCCGGCCTCACGCTCGTGCTGCAGTGCTGGTTTGGAAACAGCAAGAGCGTTCCAGTCATGTTTTCCACTCCTAAATTACCGATATATCCTCTCAACCTTAATGCCAGGGGAACATACCTCTGTCTGAGCGTACGTGTCCCGGGCAAGATAATCTCTCCCCGGCTTTGCTGCATTCTCCGTTTACGCTCGGCGCTCTTTCAGCGGTCAGAAGCRTGCACAGAACGGAGCTGGCACGTCCCTACTGTTCTCTTATCTGCGTCTGTTCCTTAATACCTGCACGCGTTGCCCGCTCTGCAGACATCGCCCCCGCTCCCCACCGGTGCCCCAGGCATTTCACAACATCAGTTACGCGCCAGTCCTGCCCGGACAGGAGGCAAAAGAAGGAGGAGGAGGAAAGCAGCTCGCTTGGAGGCATCCAAGCCTGGCAGTTGGCCCCAGCACACTGAGGACCTGCAGCTTCATCACCTGCAGAGCTGGGGACGCAGCGTTTACCAGCTCTCAGTAGCACCTTGTCTCCACTCCCAGCTCCTTAAGGGTCCTCTCAAAAGTAGTGGTTTTTTTCCACCATGCCACCCTTCAGATGGCCTAATCCTGCCTGTATCCGACGCAGCAAGCGATGTCTCAAGAGGGAGAGACACGCAGCTGCGACCCTGCATGCAGAGGGCTCTGGGAACCCTCACAACAGGCCCTTTGCGAGACAGCAGCTCTTCCTCTTCCTCATTAAAAACCCCCAAGTCGAAAGTCTCCCACCACTACTTTTAAATAGATAAAACGGCGCGGTGAGACCAGCCAGCAGGACCTTGCGGGAGCTTTCCCGGCAGGAGCACCGGGCAGTGCCAACTGTCTGCAGCGCAGGGAGGAAGAGGGATGCCAGGCCCTAGCCCAGCGCCCACGCACGCGGCGGCGGTGGGACCTGGCCCGAGCTGGGGGGGTTTATGGGTCAAGCGTGGGTAAGGGGGGCTTTGAGAAAGCCAGCTCAGCGCCAGGCCACGCCATGCCGACCCCCAGCCGCGGGCTGGTCCCCGACGGCTGCCTCGGCCTCGGGGCTTCTTCCTCGAGGACCATCTGCTGGAGAGCACGGAGCAACATTCGCTCTCCGCTATCGCTGGAGATAGGCTCTAAACTAACTAACTATCATCGGCCCTGAATTATTTGGGGGAAGGGAGCGGGGATTTCTTAAAAGCCTTTTTGGCTCGGGCGACAAGCTCAGTCTTGCTTTCGCCAGCATGTTTCCCTTCTGCCCCGAACACGCACGGGACGGGACCCGATTGCCTGCGAGGGGCAGGGAGGGAGGGAGGGAGGCCGCGCTCGTCTGCACGCTCGACGACCCCGCGATGGACGTCCCCTTCCTCCCACCGCCGCAGGCGCGCGGCCTCACCCGCACTAGAAAGGGGTTATTGTGAGCCTTGCGTAACGTCAGCCGATCTGCCAGGGAGGCGAGCGGAGAGGAAAACACTTTGTTCGCTCTTGGCATCGCTTGGGATGTGTTTACGGCGCCTGTAACTCAAGAGGAGTCTGGTTTGGATCGTGGTCTTGAGGGTTAGGGTTTGGCAAAGCGGAGCTCGAAGGAGCAGTTGGGAGAAGAGCTGAGAACATTAACGGATGGCTGCGTGGACCCGCTCCCGACCCCAGCACCACCTTCACCCCATCAGAGAAGGGCCCGTGTCCTTAAATCTGCCTCCGGGGGGTTGATAACTGGATCTGGGGTATTGCTATAGTACAGGGAAAGGGTTCAGTGCGCTTTGCCCCTCAGGCTCTGCCAAGACTCACCACTTTAAATCCGTGCCATCACTGCTTTGGTTCCCTCCTCGCCCAGCTTTCATGCTCACCATCTTCCAAGGACTGGTAGGCACCAGCAGAGCTCCTTTCCAGCTGAAGAGTGCTAATAGGACACCGGTAGGATCTTCTAAAAACACTGGCTACTAAACCCTGGCTTGAACAGGGACCGAGCGGCAGAGCTCTGGTTTGCCAGCACCACCCAGGCCACTTCTGATCTTGGGCATCAGCTTCACGGTGCTGGCAGCTGATGTGCCGCAGCCCCAGCTGCGGGGAAAGGGAAGAGAGACCAGAGGGAAAGGTATTTTCCTAGGAGGGTCCCATTTCCTTCTTCCCTTCTCAAGTTCCCATTACCTAACACAAGGTCTTGGCCAGCGTCTCCGCTCTGCAAGCCCCTAACTTCAACTTCTGCTTGGAGGCACCGTTATGGTCAGGACTGTAGAGCATCAGACGAGGAAAAGGCTTGCTAAGCCTAACCCAAGCACGTGTAGCTGCCACCACCTTACCAGCAGTCCAAGGAGACAACACAGCCTGATCCCACCTCAAAATCCAGGAGGAAGATTTTGTTTGATCCTTCCTTCATCATGCGCAAAAGCAACTGGAAAATTCTCTTTCCCCCTTCTCTTTTGCCAAGCGAGTTAATGAGCTTTTCCCACACGGAACAGCTCACCCTTTCACCAAAGCTCCCTGGTCTTGCTCTCCTCCCTCTCTCCCGAGTCTGCCCAACCGCCTCTTCCCCTCTCCCTTTGGGTGTTACAACGCTGAAGGGAGCTCATCTCCCGGAGCCAACTCCGCTGCCCAACGCGTGCAAGGAAGGAGCTCAGCTTCCACACGCACAACAGCACCTGCCTATGTCCCAGGGCAAAGACAGTAAGCCTAGTTTCTCCTCTTCACAGCTCCTCATGCTCTTGGAAAGGGGCCGTGAGAATATTCTTGCGAGCAAGGTGCACGCACACATGCGCAGAAGGAAACTCCAATTAACTCCCTTCTGCTCAGCTTCACAGCAGCTGCTTCCCCTCTCTGCAAGCCCCCTCACTCGTCCCGTTTCTCCCTCCATAGGCAAGCTCCACGGTCCAGGAACGGCTCATCTGCCGAGTCTTTCCAGCGCTTCCCGCGTCCCAGCTGGGGCCTCCCTCGGCCGTCGCGCTGGAAGCGAGCGGGTAACTGCGCGGCCTCTCTGCTTCCTTCTAGGAAGGACTTGTCAGGAGCAGAGACCTGCAGGCTCTGGGCTCCAGTGATGAGCCAGAAGTTATTTATCCCCCCCACAAAATCCCCCCGTTCTCCAGCCTTGCATGAGAACACAAATCTTTCCCCTCACGTGCCTTCTTCCCCGCTGCTCTCGCTGGCTTACTCCAGCTCTGTGCAGCTTATTAGAGCGAGGCGAGGAGGAGTGCCAAGAGCCGGATTTCAGCAGGAGACACAACATGAAGCTGAAGATTAGCCCTGTCTTGGGGAAGCTGGGAGATATGCGGGGGGGAGGGGGCAGCGGGGGGCCTGGACGCGGCCGAAACAAACAGGTCCTGTGTCATCGCAGAAACCGCTCCAAACACCCGCAGACACGCTCCGCTCCAATTCGCCCTTCTGGGAAGGCGGCAGCTGCTGGATCATTTTGTTCTTCTGGGGAAACCGCAGCGAGGGGCGATGCCCGGGAGCCTGATCCCGTGAGCCAGCCTGCCCGTCTGCAGGTTGGGAGAGGCACTGCCAGAGAGCAACTCACCCCCCTTCAGATCTCCGTCTCCTCCTTGCATGGCCTACATAAGCCAAGAGCAATGATGCTCCTAACATGGGAACCTCAGCTAAGTGTCCGGAGACAGACACAACCGTGTCCTGCAACATTCACCAACTCACTGCAGGTGGGACCAGGGTTTCCAGCCCCTTCGGGCCCAGGGCACGGCCACAAAACGCAGCACTTCGGTAGTGCAGCACAGGCTGGGGGGTGGGAATGGGGCAGTCCAAACAGACAAGTGTCAGAAGAAGCGAGAGAGTCCTACCACGGATTCACACAGCACCAGCCGGCTAAGAGAAAGCCCCAGAAAATCAGCCTACCAAAGGTCCACTTCTGCCCCAAAGCCTGTCCCCACTACCAGCAATCACACGGGACTACTTAGAAACTTCAGCCCAGCAAGCTCTGCTCCTACGGAAACCAGCCCGTCTTACCAATTGGAGGGAGGAGGAAAAAAAGAAAAAAAAAGGGAAAAAAGTTAGCGAGAGCGCGCCAGGCCCCTCAGCTCAGACCCCACTAGAGGTCTCTCTCAGCCAAGGCACCAGGGCTGCTGAAGCATCACCACCAGCGAAGAGGTCCAGAAAAGCTGGGAAGGAGCAGTCCCCATCGGGCAGCCCTGGCCCCCTCCCGAAGGCCAAAGGGAAGGAGCCAAGGGGAACAAGTGGGGAGAGAAAGGAGGAGCGGACAGGGAAGGGAAACAAGCGTAGGCAGCGCTGGAGGGAGGACGGTTATGTAGTTCGCAGCAGCTGGCCTTGCCCGCGAGGTGGCTGCGTGAGGTGTTTTGGGTGAAAAGCGGCTCTGAATCAGCCTGGAAAGTCCCATCCCTCAGTTTTAAGGTCCAAGTACAAGAGTCTGCTGACAGCCAGCAGCCCACTTGATTTTCCCCCAGTTCCACCAGCTGTTCCCGAACTGTTTCCCCTCCACCGCCTCTCAGATCGCAGCCTCGAAGCTGAAACACATCAGGAGAAACAGCCCTCCGCTAGCTTCGTGCTGAGGGGGGGGAGGAAAGAGAGATGGTTAGACTCCGAACGGTGGGTTTCATCTCAACGCAGCGCGCTCTTAACGGGGGCAAAGGAAAGGGGCTGCAGCCAGCGTGGGACTCGGGCACCTTTGGCAAGGAAGAAGGGGCTTACGCTCGTCCTCCTCTGCGTGAGGCAGCCCGGCGTTTGAAGCCCGACAGCCCTAACGCACCAAATCCAAGCGGAGGAGAAAGCTACTGGAATCACCTGGTGCAAGTCAGAAGCGGCATAAGCCCAGCCTTGGCCCCAGCTTGCACCCGGAGCTGGTAGGGGTGAAACGCGGCTGAACCGGGAGTCGGGGTTATTAACAGTCACGCTGAGCGGTGGAAACACAAGGGGCTCCTATAACCCAGCAGCAGCTCGGAGGGGGAGCAGTCAGGCTTGCCCCCAGGCACAAGAAACACAAGAGGGTCTGACATTTGTGTCTCATCGCACCGGTCGTCCTAGAAACTGTGAGAAAAGTAAAGAGATCCAGGATCCCAACGCAGTCATTGGGGCAACCTCTCACCCCCCAGAAGCCAACACAAACAGCGGGGTCAGGGAACGGGGAGCCGAAAAAGCTTCCTGCTGCTGGGAGCCCTCGGACTACCTGTGGGGGAAGGAAGGGCTGCATCCCCACGGAAGCGAGCCCGGACGAGGCTGCCTGGAAGTCAGCAACCCGAGCGGCCAGTCCCAAACGGGAAGGGATGACTTGCTGAAGGCAAGCAACCAGGAAAGCCCGCCAGGTCTTTGGGAGGAATTTCAGCTGATGAATCAAACAGAGGAAAACGTCCCACACAATCGCTTGGAAAACTATTTCACACTGCCTAGCAGGGGTGGTCTGCCGGCTCCCGGGGACAAGCAAAGCTAGGGGGGTCTACGCCTGTGTCCTGAACTACACGGACCATCCTGTTCCACATCCCTGCTCTCTTGATTTCTGCAAGCTGTTCAAGGCAGTTTCATTAAGGTACGGGTCAAACAGAGCAGCGTTGGCTGCTCAAAAAGCCCTCTTGCAGTCAAAGAGGATTTGACCCAAAGCACACGAAGCATTTTCTTCTACTGGCTTTTCCCTAAGAGCTTTCAATTTTCTCCAAGGAAAAAGGAAAAAAAAACCTATGAAGTCTCACTCTCACTCAAAGCCGAGAGACGCCAGCACACAGAGACCCTGCAGGGCATCAGACTTGCTCATGTCGCAGAGGGCAGGCTCTACAGAAATGCTCTTCGCGTGCCCCGTTGCCACGCGCTGCCGGCGATCGACGGGCGCAGCGGCTGCACCCCGCTCCGCGCCTCGGCCCCGATGCGCTCGATGACAGCGGCCCAGCGCCCGCCGCCCCCCTGCCCGGCCGGCCCCACATCTCGTGCCAGCTCTTTCCGCCCGGCTGCTCGCTGCTCCCCTGCCTCCAGCCCTTCTGCTTGGCCGGCCCCAGGCTTTGAGGCACACCGCGAGCCCGCCCCGCTCCCCGCCCCGCTCTTGGCTGGCCCTGCTGCACCAGCAGATCTCCTTTGTGCTCTGAAGCACCAGCATCCACCAGTCTTGCGTTTTAGGCAAGCCCACGCCTACTCTCCCCACCCCAAAAATCTCATCCCGCCCCAATACATGCATATCACCACATATGAATACGAACATGTCTCTTTTTACATCCATTTTCCCAGGTCGTTGCTCACTCCCGCAGCTGAGGACGGCAAGGCTTAGAAGAGACCTCGCTTCCTTCTCGTCTAGCACATGCACAGCAAACCCAGCGGAGATGGAGACCTGCCAGGCAGGCTCTCAAGAGCAGGCAAAGGGCATCCTAACCAGCGGGACTTGGCCGCCGCACGGGCGAGCGGCAAACCTCGTGCCCCAGAAGCGGAGCTGGAGGGGAGACACCTCTACAGACGTTTTAGGGCTTGCCTTATCTAGGAGACCACAGCCTTTGGCACAAACACACGCACCTCCCTACCGGCAAAGCATCAGTTCACACCACCATACAAGTAGGTGTGCTGTAACATTAGCCTGTCCCCGCTGCTTATGAGCTTGGGGAAAGCACTTAGATAAAAAAGCAAAAGCACTTAGATTAAAAATAATCATCTGTGCAGGCTCCAACGTCCCTCAAACTCGTAGGCTCAGGTTCTTGCCTCCTTCCCCCAAACCATTTCAGGGCTTGCAAACAAGGAAGTGGAAGTTATCTTTGGTCTTCAAATCGCCACTTGTGTTGTTGCTTCGCAGTCGCATCTGTGCCAGCAGGGAGAATCGCTTCACATGCCACGGTCCGTCTGTCCATTTGTTTCCCCACGTGTATTCCCCAGCTTGCTGACGGGGAGATGAGCAGGAAAAAAAGAAAAAAGAAAAAAACTAGCACAGCAGCCAAGATCTTAAGTGGATTGTCTCCATAACATCCTTCAACAACAATGATCTCAATCCACCGGGCAGACTTCTTGCCTCACAGTTACTCAACCTCTTATCTTATCACGGCTGAAGGCTCACTGTATTCGCTGAACGCCTCAGCCCCGCTCGGTTTCCCTGCTCAGCAACTTGACTATAGATTTGGTTCCTGGATTGGGGCTCCTCAGTCTGGAAGGGCAGGTTTCCCCTCGCCCAGATCCCAGACGCGTTGGGTAAACCAGCTGCCACCTCATGAGCGTTGCAGCATCAACGCAGCAGCGAGGGGAGACGCCTCTTCTCGCCTGCCCCTTGGGAAACATCGAGTCACACCATCCACAGATACGGCAGCCGCCGCCAAGTTCCTGGAAAGCGCCTGACTGAACACACGCGTAGCGGCTGTCTGGCACGGTTGGCAGACATCTCGGGAGAAACCCGGCGCTGAGATAGCAAAGCACAGGCTGAGGTGCGTTGGGTGGAGGGTCTGTCCACGTCTGGAAAGATGGGCTCCGATAAAAAGGCAGAAGCAGGCAAGGTCTACAGAACACAAGAGCCTTCCAGCTCCAGGCTGGGTTTTAGCGGTTGCCATTGCTGAACTGATACAGCTCTTTTTTACCTAGCGCTGAGCATCTATCAGACCTGGTCAGAAGGCAAGGTATCCACACTGCCTGCTTTGGAGCTCCTCAGAGCAGTCCGGAGGACTTCTTTATGGGACACTGGGGGCAGCGAATTGCCCCTCTGAACTGCCAGGTTAGAGATCCACAGCAGATAGGGTTACAGTCCCCCCAAATAATGTAACTAGCAGCTTCCGCTCAAGAGAAGCCCAGAGAAGCCCCAGTACGACATGACAGCCCGAAATGCAGCTCCGCTGTTTCCCTTTCGGAAGTACTCGTGTTTTAGTCGATGAGAAGCAGATAAAGGCAGGACTGGCAAATCCACCTTGGGACCAGCATCTGGAAGGAGCTCTTTTTGTGGCGCACACCAGCGCTACAAGGCCTCAGCAGAGATCTTCAGCGATCCTCACGGCTGCCCGGCAAAGGGTTTAGAAAGCAAGCAGAGAAGGTGGCTACCGTGAAAGGATGACATCTTGTGATGCGAGTGAGTGGACAGCCGGGGTCCTTCAGAAGCAAGCGTAATACCCGGGGCAGCACTGCTCTTTAGAGCAGCAGCGTCCTGGTCTGGAGTTCGTTGGCACAGGTAAAACCTTTCACATCTGCTGCACTTACAGTAAGAGGGATGACGGCTTCTTCATGAATGCACAGAGCTTCCAACGAAGAACAGCATGGAGGGTTGCCTTGGAGACAGCAGTAAGCAACCTTCTGCCAGATGACTGGATCTCATACCGCAGCAGGCCCTTGCCAGAAGGGTGATCTCAACAGCGTGCGCTGCATTATCAAACATTCCTGAAGGAAAGACTGAATCCGTCTAAGGATCGGGTGAATCAGGCTGCACGGAAGGTGGTTCTGTACGTTACCGATTAGTCATGTTCTTTGGCTTTGCCCCGGGCATGGCAGCGGCGTTCATCAGAACGGAGCAAACTCTTCTGCCGAGAAAGCAGCAATTCCTCCCTTTGCACACAGAGGCTGGCAGGACCGGCATGGGGCACCAGGCCGTGATGAAATACAGACCCAACAGCCATCCTCTCGCTGCCTGGCAGGGACGCCAGTTTGGGGTTGTCCCCTATGTCTGGCCGAGCCAGAGTAAGGACCAAGGGATGAAGGCTCCAGCGCTTGTTTTGGGTGAGCCTTGGAAGAGCCTCCCAAGCAGACACAGAAGCTCCCCATCACCTACCACATTACACTACCACAGGCTTCTTCGCCACTACCAAGCTTTTGCTCAACCCTGAATGTTCTTGCAATTTTCTTAACGGCAGATCCTTAGACTCGCTTCTAGTTTTGTCCCCTGCACGGCCGCGCTTCAGACATTTATATCCCGCTTCTTGTGTTGGCTCCCATTCGACCAGATTATATCACTGACCATAATGCTGCTTCATGCTCACTCTATTATCTAAATAAGCAAAGAAGTCAGGCATAGCAAAAAGACTAAAAAGAAAAATCCAGTGTATCCACTCATCCTTCATGAAAGATGCCTTAATTTCATCACGACCCATCTATTTAGCAGATGATATTTTAAGAATTACTTCAGCATTAGAGTCAAGCTACTGGTTACGCAGCATTGGCAGCACAGACAGAACAAGCAGAGACAGTGATCCATGGGAAAATCTTCAGCTAGTTAAGAAAAACAAGCTTCTTGACTAAGTGTGCCGGGCACAAGCAAAGCCCAAATAAAAACAGCAGTTGCCACAGGTTCAGCTCACCATTTACCTTGATATTTCAGTGGCTTATCTTTCCAGTGTTCACCAGTTACACGTATCATACAGTCTACAGAATAAAAGCCTTACAGAGCTCTAACTCCCCAAAAGGACCACGGCTCTCGGTGTCTGTGCTACCTACGCTACCAACGCTCGTCAATCTTCAAGACAAGTTTCCTGAGCACAGTAAAGCATAAGGGATTTCAAAGGGTCAAGTCAACCTTGGCCATATTAGCAAAGACCTTACAATAGTCTGCTATTTTCACAGACAACTAGGCTAGTAAAAGTCTCTGGGACACGAGGTGAAGCTGCACTTGTTTGCTGATACCTCGCTAAGGAACTCTAGTGTTCCCCAGTGCTACCATGATGAACACCCAGCCTCTTTACTCAAAATAATTGCTCCCCGCTAATCCAACTCATCAGTCCCTTCCTGTCAATAAAGCTCTCGACTCTGCTACAGTGCTTCCTTTAATCAACACAGTTCCCGAAGAGCTGGAAACGAGATGACAGAGAACGGATTAGATCGGCAAATGAGCTGCAACACCAAGGGAGGCTTTCACTGGCCTGCTTGTCCAGTATTAAAGAATACCTCCTTTCCAAAAGCTTGGTTTTTTGTTTTTAAACAGGACACGCCTTGGAATAGCACAAAAAGAGTTAAGCAGTATTCAAGGACTTTGATGAGTGTTACCCACTGTATGTTTTGTGCTGGCCGCTGTTGCGACCCGGGGCTGGCCTCGAGGAGAGGAACCGAGCAGGTGGAGGGCTAGGAAAACATCTCTCATGGTGAGAAACTGGCCAGGACTCCCAAGAGAGGTGATGAAAACCCTGCCGCCTGAGTCACTCAAAACTGGACAGAGTACAGGAAAATCTAGTGTAGGGAACAAGCCTTCCCCCAAAGGGGGAAACCGGAGAAGCTGGATGACCTCAGATCTTTCCCATCTTCACTTTTCTTGGTTCTAGAAATTCGCTAGTTTATACAGCACAGAACAGGTAAGTCAGATAATTAGCGGTTGCTACCAAACATGCCACCAAACGATCCGACCTGATCAGCCCAGCTCAAGCAGCATTTGGGCCCCAGTCTGAGCAACTGACAGTCCCACAGCAAGCAGAAGCCAGGACCACACGCAGCTGGAAGCGAGGAGCAGCTTTCAGTGGGAGAAGAAACATCAACCACAGCCTCCACCGCAGCCTGGACAACACAGGACAGCGAGTGTAGGACAACTCCCCAGTGGGGATTCATCCTGAGCTGTTAAACCCCCAACCTCAAATATTTGGGACAGAGACTATTTGACAACAAAATTACACTTTGCACAGTGAAAGTGTCATGTCAAAGTGTCTTCAGGCAAGGTCTTTTAGTTACCTACCAAGACCAAGGCCTCACAAATAAAAAAAGATAGCCAAGGAAACCCCCCCGGTAACACTGAGCAGGATATCGCTTTTGTTGGTTTTGTTTAAGAACCACAGTGCACATTGGTAGCTGAGGGGAAGCAGTGCATTCCCCTAGGAAAAGCTCATTCCTTGATTATCAGCAGCTCACATTTCTTTGAGGTATCTGCTGGTATCTTCCACGCGTTAGACTGGATAGATCGTTAGCTTCATAGCAATCCCCAGCAAGCACGAAGGTAACTAGTGCGCGCTTCATCCGTCAGAGACCTGTACTGGCCACTGCATTTCCCAGCACACTAGCAGATAAACCCAGAGAGAGAATTCAACCCTCTGAGCCTGCCTCGTCTCTGAAAGGGGACGGTTGCCCGTGCAAGGACGCTTGCCCTTGCCCGAGACTTGGCAAAGCAGCTAGGAGGTCTATTACCGCTGTAATTCTAGCGGAGCGCCAGCCTGCCTGTCGAAACACGGTATTTGCAGGATGATGAATTCTGATTTTGAGATAATTTATAGCCTTAGTAAATAAACAGGCTTATGTCTGTTTAAACAGTGTTTAAACAGTCATATACAATCGCCCCGGGCAAGCGCACTGAAGAATAGAAAAGCTGTCTGAGCTGGGAACAGATAGCAGAGGAAAGCAAGCGAAACTAAAAACACTTCCATCAGAAGTGAAAATTTTCCTGTCTCAAAACAAACAACCCCCCCCCCCAAAAAAAAGCCACCCACACCCCAGTTTCCATTCCCCCTTCTCCCCACGTTTCTGCAGCCAAACTTCAGCAATCCAAACACCTCTGATGTGACACGGCATCATGTCACCTTTCACCACGTGCCTTTTAAACCGCTTGATCCAATCCAGCGTACCAAGCTCACGCCAATTCCACCCCACCTCTGTTTGAGCAGCTTTGACTTTTACTGTTACAACAGAGTTACAACTTCTGGTTTTTTAGCTAGGATAACAGGAAAGTGCCAGAAAACTACTAAGCGGCCAATCCGTGCTGTTTGAGGCTGTTCACTTGGTAATTTCTTCCCCTCCCCAACTTGCAGGACAGAGGTTTTTCTTAATTGGAATTCAAAGTATTTTCCCCCAGGTGGAAAGTCACACAGCACAACCTGGCCGCTTCTGTCCAGCTCACTGAGACCTATGCAAGGTCCCGTTTCGTTATCATCATCTCTTAGCCAAAGTTTACATCTCAATGGCCGCGCGATCACTTGCCGCTTCTCCCCATCTCCTGAGGCATTGATGAGACTAAGAAACCTGCAGGCTGGTTTAAAGGCCGGGTTAAGACGCGCCTTTGGAAGCGGGGTCTTGGGGATCTGCTCTGTTTGTGCTCTGCTAGCAGAGGTGTTTCAGAGGGGCTGCACCTTCCGCAGCACAGCCACAGCCACCGTCGCTGGGGCTGAGGCAGGGAAGGAGCAGAGATGTCCTTCACTCCATTTTATGTGTATTCTTACGGGGAACCTGTAATAATCTGCTGTTCCAATGAGAAATCATTAGGAGCTGGAGTCACCAACCTGGGAGAAAGCAACTCAAAAGTGCAAGAAAGGAAACAGCCTGCCCACAGACACCAAAACAGTCCAGTTCTCTGGACGGTGGAATTATTATTGGACAATGCGAGGGGCTGGATATTCCTTAAGAGTCATGGGATGAGAGAAAAAGGAAAATCTCAGCTGTCTATCGAGGACTGCTCCCAGGAGGGAGGCTCACATGGATCTCTTCTTCCAGGGAAGGGACAGCACATTCTCCCCGCTACCCGCTTATCGCCCCACTGCGGCACACGGGGGAATATAGGAATAGCCCTGCCACGGCCAAGAGCACGGAGGAGATGAACTCATTCCCTCCCGCACGCTCTTGTTCCTATAGATCAAGCCACTCGGAATATTTATCCCATGTTTCGATCGTGCCTGTGGGCCTGCCTGGCTTGCAGCCCCGAAGAGATTACAAGCAAGGAAAGGGAAACTGCTATCGAAGAGCAGCAAGATTGCTGGCATCACGCAGCAGCTAGGTTGCGATCAACAAGCCTCCCACTCTGAGCAGAGCTGCTGCAGGCTCAGAGCCGCGTGCCCTGGCATTTGCCTCCGGGCTTGCTGGCACCTAGGTCAGGCGCGAGGAAGGCTGAGCAGGAAAGCTGTTCCGGAAAGCTGTTCCAAGCATGTGTTACACCATGGCTAAAGCAAAGCGCAAGTTAGAGAAAACAGGAGCCACCACAGCCGGGGACGAGGGAGAAGAAAGTCTTGTCCATACAGGATCAGAATAGCCTCTGACAACGGTGTCTCTGTGGACAGCCGTAGCTGCGCCTCCTGGACAAGAAACAGCTTCTATGCAAGCCTGCCGCGTTGGATAGCCTCGGGCAATCCTCGCAGGCCCTTCCATTCGCCTCTTCTGAAACGTGACAATACTTCAGAACTGCCTTTGCCATGGGAAAACGCGCAGGACATTGCTATTGCGGCAGATGATCTCAGACAGACACGAGGAGGGCTTCATCCCAGCAAGCTGCTTTTGCAGAGGTGTGCAGCTTACCTGCACTCACCCGAGGAAGCAGCACAGAMCTGGGAAGAGCCCCGAGGAACCTCAGCTGTTGGTCCCTCTCTAAGTACTAGAYTTCACTCAAAGCAAGCACAACTCATACAGTCAAGGCTGCCAAGACCGCCCGTCCCCTTCCTTGCCCGGCAAGGACAGGTCACGCATAGGTGGAAGGAAAGCTGAGCACATGCCCCATCCCGGCCCAGAAAGTTGACATCAGAGCCCAGAAATTTGGATTTGGAGCTGAACCACCACGAAACCCTAAGGAGCTCAAGATACACCTGTGTCGTGTCTATACATGTGCTCTGCCTATGCCTAAGCCAACCGGACGTCCTGTCGCTGCATTAACTCAGCGCCAGATTAGCGCTGAAGTATCCTGCTCGACTGCGTTCACTGCTGCTACGGAGTGCCAGCTCAGACCTGGTTTGCGTCCAAATGTCTCCGAGCACAGGCAAAACGAACATGCATCTACCTGCAAAATACCGTACAAAGGTATCCAAACAGAAGCAGGTCAGGTTCAGAGCGAAGGCAGAATCTCCAGGGACAGCATCGCAGTCTCCCCAAGGTTAAACTCCCAGTGCCCCGCAGCACCCTGCTCAAGCGGGATGCAGCATGGGGACCACAAGGAAAGGATGAACCCAGATTTGCAAATGCTTCATCCCTTGCCTGACCCAGAAAGCCGTCAGAGTAGCTAGGTTGTCTGATACTAGGCTAGACACTAGTCAGTGCCRCATAAAATACCCAGAGATCGCTCGAACTGATTTACCGTCTCCTCTTTCTTAGCAATTTAGAGAGRGATTTAGAATATTTCCCAAACCTTTCCACCAGATCTCGTTTCTGCTCACAAGCGTAGGTGTTACTGAGARTCGCTGCTGCTGCTGCTGGGGAGAATTGTTCAGCAAACACAAACTTCTACGTGGATCCCGTTCAAAGCGTATTTCCTGCATGGAAACGAAACCCCTTTATATAGGCTGGACTGGAGATTCAATGGCCAAACTGTTCCCTTCAGACCTTATTTTCTTTGGACTTTGCGTATACCCCACATGAGACATCTGGCACAAGGCTTGCAGGATACAGTTTGCTTTGGCGCTCGGTGGGTTTTGSAGCTCACGGTGTTTAAATAGGATTTTATGAATTGAACAGTCTCACTCTCCTGTAATGCTTCAAATTAAGGTTTCCACATATGCCTTTAATAGAGATTCACTAAGACACTTATTGCACGTTAAATAAACAGCACTCAGTGAAACAGAACACCCTCACGGAGGATTAACAAACATACAACGCAGTCAGGCTGCTGCAGCTGTTAAACCTCAAATACAACTTTGGTGTCATAATCAGGCATTTTATTAAGATAATAATTGCTCTGTTAATGCTAATTAAATGACTGATGTCTTTACACTCCCGTGACGCCCGTCGCTGGTAACCCCTGAAGCAAATGCAACAGCCGCTTCCCTCTGCATCTCCAGAGGRGCCCAGGTTGTCTAACAGGAGCGTCGGGAGCTGCTCATCTCCCTGTCCCCTACGCTAAATAAACCTCCACGGGGAAGYGAGACCTGCTTACCTGGAGAATGGAGGGGATGGGAAAAATGAGGACTGGTGTTCTGTCCCTCTCCCTTCCTGAAAAGTCACGGGCAAATTAGTTAACCCACACACCCAGACAAGGGGTGGGAGACCAAAGCGTGTTTTTTAAGTAGGTAAGTGGGGCGGAGGSATAAATACCGGCCCACATCAGCAGACATACAGCTAGCAGAGTAGAAAGGGATCGCTCCCCTGACTACAGCTGTTCGGCCTCCAGCCTGAGCACCGGTGCAGCGCGGTAGTCAGGACCAGACTGTCACCCGGCTGCTCCGGCTGACCTGGCTGTCCAGGCCGACCTTCYGCCACGAGATGGGCCAGATGTTCCAGCATGGGCTGCGGAGGGGCTCAGCAGCAGCCTCAGAGCCCAAAGCCAAAGCTGTGCTGTAACACTTGGCTGCCTCTGCACAGAGATTCCCCTGCCCCTCATTCCCAGATTTGGGAAATGATTATGACTTTWAAAAAAGTGTACAATAAAGAAAGCAAAAGTGAATTCCTTGCACCCTCGTCATTTTAATTGGAAGAGTATCTTCCGTAAATGGTGAACGCAATTGCCCTCATCTCAAAGAGGCAGGGAGGAGCRCGTTATCGCTCGCCGTTATTGCAGCCCAGGGATTCGACCTATTAGCACAGGCAAGCTCCCATTTGTTAGACCAGAAAACAGCATGCTGCCAAGGCCCATAATGGACTRCAGATTTAGATATTGATTAATTGCTAAAGCATCTCTAAAATGTACTATGTTAAAAGGGAAATTACCTCATGCTTCCTTTGAGACTCTTCACCATCCTCCTACTCCAAGAAYTGCTCGAGCGTGGCTCGCTGCTGTCCCTGCCACCCCCTTCCCGCAGGCGACTCCAGCACAACTCCCAGGAGCCCTTTTTCAGAGCTCAGTCGACTCTCAAAAGCAATGCCAGCCAAACCCGGCCCAAAACCAGACTCCTCGTTAACCCGCTCACCTCTCACTCGAGCGTCATCTGCCAGCAGTGGGTGGGGAAGAGAACCAGATTCAGACCGAAAGGCTTGCAGTGACTGACCTCCGTGGTCCAGGTCACTTCGTAACTAGACACATGGTTGTTTGGACACAGAGAGAAGAGGGAAAGAGAAAACTTGCTTGAGCTTTTTTGATCCATAAAAGGTTTTTCAACGGGAGGCATTGACCGCCAGGTACCACGTTCCTGACCCCACGCATTGGATACGGGGAACTGGCAGAGCCCACAGGCCCACGCAGACATCCTTCACCTCCGTCCAGCTCACAGACGCAGGGCTGCATTAGTCAGAGATGCACCCACAAGTAAACCCATAGTCGTTTTCCATTTCATTCCCATTCTCAAAAACCAGTAAGAGCAGAAGAAAAATGAAGACCCTTGAGATACACAAGGGCACAAACTTCACATGAACGTGCCAAGTAGGCACATATAGATTTGAGGTGCCTGGATCAAAGTCARTCTCAATAGGAGAGAAATACAGAATCCTGCTCCAAGCCTGAGACTCCAGAGAAGATTAYTGAGAAGACAAGGAAGGGGAGGCCAGTATCCATGACAACCACTCATCTCTTACTATCAGACAAGAGGAAAGACTCCTGAAGACACGAGCCCCCTCATCACCACCTCCGTTTCGCCTCTCCAGGGAGGCCCCTCCGTTAGTCACGGCACACACAGAACTTCACTGGAACGTCACACCGCTTTCCAAGACTTGAGARAGGCTTCCTGCTAAATTCGGAGACTCGCTCATAAACACGCTTCCTTTCATCCCTCATCACACCCAGGGGAAGCTGCAGAGTTTCTTACTTATAGGTCACGATTTTCCCTATTTCAAAATTGATAAAGATGGACCATGGCAGGTAGCTTTAAGCATTTTGCTTCCAAAGGCAGAGAACAACAAATGGAAAAGCCACGTGAAACCTAACAACATAGGTGCTCGGAAACAAGTGCCCAGGAAACGTACTCGTTCGTCTTAGACTTTCGTGCATCCAAAACAGCAGAAACAATTCCAACACTCGCAACTTAATTCTCATTGTTATTCACTGTACACGTCGGGTAAGCAGCTTTCGTCTCCACTGGGCAAACACATCACTGGTTTTTATGATCTGTGCACAGTGCATAAAATTAGGAATAAAATTAAAACCATTCAGATCTCAGCACTAACACGGCCGTGGCACAGGCAAAACGCACAGAACGAAGCGGCACCTTCACCCTCCCAACCCACCTCCAGGCATCTTAAACAGCTCGGGCAGAAGCAAATTCTTCCCCTTACCTTTCACTGCCTTCACGTCAGCTGCATCTTCCCAGGACTTAGGGCACCTTTTGACTGTGTTGTCTTCCCAGCACGTTCATCTGGCCACTGGCAGAGAGCTGCTCCAATAAAAGTTTGGGTGCTTCAGGACAGCGATTTGCAGCATCTTCTTCTCTCCCCCACTCCAGCAAGGGGAAAGGGCTTCTACACCCCATTTCTGGGCTCGCCCAGCCAAATGGCAAAGCGGGGCCCATGCTTTGGGCTGCAGCAACTGGTCCAGKTCAAAATGGAAATTAAGGCATTGGAGARAARGAAAAAARGAAGGGGGAAGAAAAAAAAAATTCACTTTCACAAGTTTCTTAGGCTTTTCCCCAACTCAGGATTGTTCTAGATAGACATCTCTTTTGCAAAGTGAGGGACTTTCAAATGCTACAACACATTTACACTTGTCYCCTCTCCCAGCAGCTCTCCCTAGCTCTCCTTTACTCTCTAGATCATGGACAAGTGGAAAAACAGTCAATACACACCATCCCCATCCCCAACAAAGAAACCAAACAGCATTCATGCTTCACCATTACGCTGCATCACTCACTTTCCACCCTGGTTTCCCTGCATCTCTCCAGCCACGAAGCCCTTAAAGCAGAGCAGCTTGGTCTCCCGGGTCTCACGCAGAAGAGTCGCAGCCAGGGTCCCCAGCATCCACCTTCCACAAATCCACAATCTCTACCGAGCGCTGCTCAAATGCATTGCTATTGCATTCAAACCTCCACTTTTTCTCCCTTAATCCTGCAGTATCACAGGAAAGGAGGTGGAAGCTCACAGGGTGGAAAGCATAGCCAGCCAGCTGCTCTCCTCCGAGCAGCAGCATTTAAGCCCAGCCAGGTGCTCACACTTAGTGTAACAGGCAGATCCGGGCGGATCTGCACCTGGCCCCAGCCCCAGCCAGGCCAGACCCGAACCTGCCTTGCCCCCGCTGCAGACACTCACACCAGCATCCACCCAGCCTAGCCAGCTTGCTGCCTGAGCCGCTTCCTCCAGGGCAAACAAAACTGCCCTGCAGGCCGGGGCTGCTGGACTGGGAGCCACATCACCTGGGTCTGGCTCCGGGCTCTGTTCAAGTCATGCTGTTTCTCTGTGCTAAAGCCACGATGCCGGGATCRGCTGTCTATTCTGGGGGGTCTTTGGGTGGCTGTGAAGCGAGACGCGCACCCWCCCCACGCCAACCCAAAAGCTGACACAGCCCCTGGCCACCTCGTGCCTTCCCGCGCGGCTCTGCTTTAAGGGCAGTGGTAGCCCACTCGGAAGGGAAGGGAAGCCAGCGGGCGGGCAGCAGGAGAGCCCGCGTTCCCCTAGACTTCCCTCTCCCTTGGGCACCTGCTCTTCTGGCCGGCGCTCGCTGCAATTGCTCTGCGCGCTCCCCACCGTCCGGGGAGAAACTGTGCCATAAAGCGAGCCAGGACTGTTTCGGATGTCAGTGCCTGCAGCTGCTGTGTTGATTTTGAGGGAACAAATGTGCGAAGCAGAGAGGTTAACATAACCCTGTCACTGCTCAACGCTACAAAAAGCATTAAGGTTCAAGGAGTGAGCACAGAGATCCGTGGCAAGCGCACAAAAACCTTATTTGGAAATGCACTCATTTAAATACACAGAAGAATAGGAATGGAAACAAAATGTTCAGAATTTCAAAACTGAAATCAAATGAGCTCTGCAGAATGAACTTTTAATTAAACCATATTAAAGGCCCCTTTTTCAGATAAAGGACATGGGCTTAAAGCTTTCCTCTTCTTAAAAGGGTTTTGTTAAGGAATTCTGCTCGGAGGGGAGATGAAGGCTCTTGGGGGGCTGAGTTTCGAGTTGGAGGTGACAGGTACCYCACCTCCGGCAAGACCAACCCAAAGGAAGAGCAAAAAGACAGTAGTGAAAGCAAAGAAATAGGGTTTATAAGTTCTTGAGAAGARGAAGGCAGCCAGTGAGCCGCAGGCTCACTTCATCAGAAGCTGTCTGGGCTGATKCTGGTCTTGGACCTCGCTGGGCTGATCCGGTTAAACCTCTTTCTTTTATGATTGCTCGGAGTAACRGCAATGGGGTGAGAGCTCTGGGCAAGTTTTGCACTTTGGATAGAGTCAAAGGAAGATAACTGCTCTGCCTTAACCCAGACACCGGGGTTTTGTAGCAGCAGATGCACACGTGTAGGCTGGGAAATGGGAAGCGGGGAGGGAGAAGACAGGGCAGGGAGAGGAAAGTGGAAAGGCAGTTAGGAATTGCAGACTTCGTGGTGTATTTCTAGCCCATGATTGTAAGCTTCTCTCCCTCTACTTCCGAAACACTTCTTACCCAGCTTTGCCAGGTGCTTTGCAGTTCACAGGAGAGGAGGTGCTGCATGAAGACAGGGTCTTAATATCGCCTAGGAACCTTTCACTTGCTGAAAATAAAAATGTAGMATGGAAAACTTTAAAAGATTCCACAAGCCAAAAATCAATCGGAAAAAGCTCTGCTGGATTAAATACGGGAATGAATTCCCCTAATTACCACAAGATGCTCCCCAAGTCTGACAGTATCTCCTGGAGCAGATGTGTTCAAATAAYGTTTCCTCAGCCTCCAGCCTACGTAGGCAGATTCCAGCACCAGCCATTGAGGTTAAGAAGTATCTAACGAGCGTCCACAGTAAGAAACTGTCCTGGCTTCTGGGCTCTGCATTTTTCCCATCTTCCAGGCCAAGTTACAAACATTTTGTTGGTATTATTCACATCAGAAAGTGCTTGTTTAAAAAAAAAAAGACAAAAATCTGGATCCATGAAAGCAATTACTAGAAAGAAGAGACTGGAGCCCTTGAAGCTCGTCTGTAGACAGAGTARATGCAAAGCTTTTTCGAACAGCAAGAGCAAACTCTGCCTGCTTTGCTGGGAAGGCCCTGCAGGTTTTATTTAGGGATGTGGAATTACGCACAGAGAGGCACACRCGCACGTGCGTACGCTGAACAGGTTTCTCTCACTAATTCCCCTAGTGATTAGCTGTATTTGAAATACTGCCTGGTTATGCAGGCTCTTGCAGTGACATCTTTTGCTGACCAACAGGCAAGTCTGCCGCCGCTGCTGCAGCAAAGCAACCGAGCAGATTGTGCTCAGCTTTTCTCTGCTGTGCCTCCCGTGTTGCTTTGGGCTGCGGTTAATCGAGGGGCACACGACAAAAGTCTTGCAGGCGCTTTTGATCTTTGCCCTTTGCGGCGCAATGACAAGCAAAGCGAAAAACCGGGCCCTGCCAGAACAGTTTGGGGAGAGAAGGTGGAAAATGCTGCTTCGGTCACACTTCTAATAAGGGTCTTTGTAGGGACTTGGTTTACGCTCACCATTTCTTTCTATTTAGGCTATTTCTTTCTTTTAAACCAGCGCAGTTAAGGTGGTGCAAAGCCCTGCTTGGGATATTCACACTAGTTTGCAAACCTGGAGGCCACTAAAGCCGCAGGGAGCCTCGGAGCAGAATTCCCRCCCTCATTCCCAGCAGTGGCTCCCGTGGGCGAGCAGGGGGAATGACGGCGGTCGCGGCCTCTTGGTGCTTAGGCTCTTCCTTGCCCAAGTACCTGTGGATCAGAACCAAGGGGTAGCCATACTCCTCCGTACAAGGAAGAGAAATATTCTTTGCTAACAAATGAGTGCAAAACGGGATTAAGTGACTGACCCAAGATCAYGGAGATTTTGTGGCAGACCCAGGAATATATGTCTTAAATTTTGCCGTCCTTTCCTTCCCCTCTACCGTTGGTGTTACGCAGTTGCTAGACAAAGCGTCTGAGTGGGGATCGTTAYTACAGCTTGTAAAGAACTACTTCCCAAGAATTCCTCTTTCACCTCCTTCTTCCCTCTCCTTATTCCCTTGCCCAAAGGAAGCTGTTTTTCTTATTCTCTATCCTCAGAAATCCACCTTGAAGCTCGGAAAGCAACTGYTTTAATTAGACAATGATTGCTTTAAGCAGAAAAAAATGCACTGCAATGATGGCACGCTGGGAAAAGCTGCCCGAGCCCGTGGTAGCCACCTGACCTCTTATCAGAGAGCTGCCGCGCATGGCCCTCGCACGGCTCCGGGAGGACCGCGATCAGATTGCTTTTTGGAAAAGCTGGGAATTAGGAAACGTTACTTGAAACCGTGCCAGCTAATCCTTCAAAGTGCCAGGGACCAGTCCCCGGAGCACTACCCTGACAGCAGGTATCTTCCCCGCTTGTTTGGAGTTCAGCTTCAGCATCCAAGATCTCRTCCTCCTCGCGGCCCCCCTCTCTGCCCCCACTCCCCATCCTCATTTCTGAACCAGCTCCAAGGTTGATTTCCTGCGTGTTTGAATAGGACCAGCTTGACACAGCCTGCCTTGGGATGAAATCACCAACTTGGCTTGCCTTCTGTCTGAAAAACAAATCCTTCTGCAGGGCTTTCATCTAGAAAAAGGACAAGGATTCTGAAACACGAGCAGGCCCCTGCCAAGTTCCTGTGAGCTGGTGCCTGAGCAAAGCTTATGTTTGCTGTGCATTTAGCTYGCTCTCCATAAAGGTAACCTCGCTAAGATTTTATGCTAAAAAATAATAAACGAACCTCCTCCTGTTTGCTCCCCTAGGAGCTCAAAATAAGGAAGTAGAAATACCGGTAAGTGAGAAAAGGAGTGCTTATCGGAACTGTTTTTTTCCAAAGAGGAATGGGAAACCGTGCATGTGGAAATCTCACACGCCGTGCACGCAAAGGCCAGGACAAGCTCAGAGAAAGGAAAACTGGGACACCAGCCTCAAACTGAAGAGGTTCTGAAATATTTCCTTCTTTCCCCTTGACTTCTTCCACGACCAAATCTTCAAGATGTTCAGGTACCTGATGGGAATTAGCTCTTTGGGGATTGCTGGGCTTTAGCTTTCCCTTTACTCTGCAAAAAATGGCAACAATGATGGTAATTTATGGGGACCTGAGAAGTCTGCAAGCATGGTGTGTGAGCAGTTATCCTGCAAAGGCCGTGTGCTTAATGGCTATAAGACATGAATGTCTCTGCCCTTCCCCAACCCCTCTAGTTTCCTTCCCCAGAGCTGGCTGTACAGTTTCTCTGCTCCCGGGGAAAGGGCTGGAGACGGGCGATGCTCTTCCTTCTCCCCAGCAAAGAGGAGCAGAGCAGTGCAGGCAGGGTCAGCAGGAGCTTCGGGGTCCGTGAGGGAGTTTGTTGYGTTAGGGTTTCTGTGCTCTAGCGGGCTTGGAAGATGAGGGACTCGGTTCCTCCAGCATAGCCTACCTCGATGAAGGCACACGAAGGCCGTCTGGAACAGGTCCCAACACTACGGCGAAATGAAACGGCTGAAGAGCAGCTGATTGATGAGGTGTGGAAAAAGAAGACAGACAGACTGAGTGAGGGGGAGAGAGAGAGACGTTTCCCCCAAACTCCACTGATACCTTARTGATACAGCAATATCCTTCTGGATTCCTGGCTATACTCTACACATTTCTGGCTGTCACACACAGGGTCACAGGAGAAACTGGTCTTAAAAAACACCCCAAACTCAACAACAGCCTATCTCTCCATGGAATTACTAAGCAGAGGCAGAGTGAATTGCCTGCYTACTCTGTGGTCTGGTCTCAGCGTAAAGCGGTGGCAATACGGCTGCCACAGCACAACTCGTTCGTAGGCAGTCGCTCAACCAAGCGCATCAGCCCAACCCTCCTTAGCTTCGGCGAGGCTGAACCACGAAACAGGGCACTCTGACAGTGGCAGGTTGTGAAGGTGTTCGCTTGGCACATGCGAACAGCTACAGGCAAGGCTGGGTTAAGCATCCGCTCTGCAGGAGCTTGTGCTAATTCTTGCTAATAAGTCTCCTCACTGCAGAGATGGGGTCTGAAAGCCACCATATGGTTATCATTGATACGGGAGAAGCATGTGGCCAGGACATGTGTAACTCACATTTTCCTCTGGACCACACTCAGCCTGCACTTGTTTATTGTGGGGGAGGGACTGGAAAAATCACTGACTCACCATCAGGAACAAAACATTTAAGACCTTGAATTGAAAATGACTCTTTCTAACCAAGCTTTTCTGCTGGTGCAGAGGAAAGGGAACAAGTACTGAGTGGGAAAGTTTGGGGGTTGCATGCTGTTTTCCCTCAGCGACAGAAGTGGGAATGACATACTGAAGGAACAGTACTTTCTGGCCCTGCTCTATCCAGTGCCGGGTGTCCTACTCCGGCCTTGCTCTAGTCTATGCCTGGTTGAACCCACACAGAAAAATAAAAAGCCAAAGTATCCCTGCTTCTCAAGTCACATCTGTTTCAGGTATTGCTGCACTTAGAGGTGTCTCCATCTGAGATGAAACTAAGATGGGAACCCTGTATCTAAAACTACCTGCCCGTAAGCTAGGATATAATGATGGCAAAAGATCAAAATTGCATTCTGCAACTGGCATATACCATGCTAAAATGCAGCGTGCTGGGAGAGGAAGGATTAACACAGAATTCAGCGTGTTTCAGGTACGATACCCAGCTCTGCTAAACATATGCCRGCGACTTTGCAAGCCATCGTGCTGCTTTGTGCCTCAGCTTACCTATATTAATGGGTCAAAGCTTGCGGTGCTTTTGTAGTTCTTACAGAGCTTTATGATCTGCAAGAGAAAAAAATAATGCCGCTAAAAACATCAAAGACATAAAGTGGTCGTGGGAAGAAAGTCCTCAAAATTGGGCAATGCTACCTTCTGCCCCATTGCACAGCTGAATTCAACAGCTGTATTTGGGCCTGCTTCAGTGAGGCTGGACGAAATGCATTAATCTGCTCACAAAGCTCCTGTGGATCTAAGCAGGCTCTGCTGGGCCTAAGATCTGAGCCAAGCTTAAGCCTGGATTCTGTTGCATCCAGTTCCGTTTGCCGCGATGCGTATTGCCAAGCTAGTCTGAGCACGGGAACGGCTTTCCGTCCTGAATCTCAGCTCCGCTTTCTTGCCTCTCTCCATGCTTGCTCCCTCATTCTGCTGCCGGAAAACACACGAACAAGGGAGATTWGCCAGAGCTCAGAGGCCTTTCAAGTGTTTTCCAAAGAGCACGAAACCTCTGCTTCCAGCCCGTGCTGACGTCACGCGGAGCTAATCCGCCCTCCACCCCGCACACTCTCCCGGACATCTGAGAACAGTGAGTGCTTCACATAACTGAAGGAGGTTCCTGTCCTCAAACCTAACAAACAAGAAGATGACTGAACATCTGGAAGGAACAGATGCTTCTCGTATCCCTGGACAGTGCATTTCAATGTGTACTTTATGCCAGCCAGAGCTGTCTGCCCACGAAGAAAGGGAACATGGGTTGCTTGGCAGAGCGGTGCCCATCGGCCATGAGTCAGAGAGCTGCTGGGKCTTTAATACATAGACACGCAGTTGATGTCTCATTGCAAAGAACAGTTCCAGGCTGTACAGTGTTATTCACCGGATGATCTCAAAATGCACAGCAACGACAGAGAAGTATTCTCCCCAGATTTGGATAGAATAAATCCAGGGATAATCAAGAGTAAGCAACTGGCTGAAGACTGTGCAGACAAGCACATACAAAATCCGTGGGTTAGGCCCAATCGCCCCGTGGCCCTATTCTTTAGAAAATATTCTCTCTTAACTCACAGCAGGGTTCACGTGAAGAATGACTTGCTGGTTCAGGCTGTGAAGCCTGTCTGCAATCACTGATACATGTCTGCACGTAAATGACAGGGACTAAACTCAAGACCATCGACTGCAAAACAGATCTCTGGGTTTGCAGCTGAAACCACTAGCGGGGCCAGAGCCTCTCTTCTCCTCTTGCAGAGCAAGAGCAGAGACCTGTCCTTTAGCCATGACATCTGAGTGCCTTGCTCAGATACCAAGTTTTCTCGGTCTAGCACCCAAGGAAGCGGGTGATACTCGCTTTATTTTCCAGGGACAGAGCAGCGGCACAGACTAGCTGAGGCCGCTAAGCCGAGGCTCCACAGGAAGGACGCTTTGAAGACCGATCCCGTGCTCTTCGCGGCCCAGCCCTGTGCGTCTCTTCTGCCAAGCGCCAGATAAGCTTAAGTCAGACTCTTTGTGGTTTAACCTTTAGAGATGGACGAGCGAGATCATAGCTGCCAGGTGAGGAAGGGGGAGACCTGTGGGAAAGTCCCATCTACTGACAACAAGGAAGGGGGACGAGAACCTCGTAGAGCTGCGGTGCTGGTCTGTACTCAGCGCAGCTAAGCCCCAGAACTCCAAACTCATCAAAGTTTATAGTTCAAATCCACAAGGTATTAATCTAGCTCAGTCATTTCCAACGCAGCCACTAAGCTGCCAAGCAGCAGCATGGGGAGTTACACAAAAATAATCCCAGCCTGAGCTTCTTGTGGCATCATAAATTGCCTGTGTCGTCAGTCAGCAGAAACCTGAGCTGGAATTCTTTCCCTTGCAGTTAATTATTTCCAAGCCTTTGCAGCCTTACAGGACTGGTGAAAGGTGCCGAATTGACAGCTCTGCAGAAATAGCCTTTGCAYTTGGCCACGGAGGCAGGCGGGAGCTAGAAGCGAGAACTTCAACCTGCTCTGCCAATGTGCTGCAAAGCTCGGCTTGGCCTGCTCTTCTTTGCTGCCAGTCCGTGCTAAGCAGCTGGGCTTGCGTGCCCCTGAAATACCAGTGCCTCCAACCGATGCAGCCTATTCACAGGGCCAAACCCGATGTGAATTTTACCACGTGTGCCTGACAGCCGTCTGAGGGCGAAGCAGCCTCCTCCAGACCCGTTGCTGACGTTTATCATGGCCAGGTGCAAATCTTCTTGCGCTGGCCTAGAGCCATGAGACCAGCATGTTTTTAAGAATTTCACCCTCCTACCAGACACTGTTTTTCAATATTTTGCATTAAATCTTCTGCTGTATTTGATTAGCCTGCAGCAGCTGTTTTCCACTCTCACAACAAATCATAAATCTATAAGCTTATGTGTGAGAGACTGWCTGTGCCTGGGAACGCCGGTGTCTGAGAAGCCGTGTGGCTGCACAGCTGTGCATGAGCCCGTACCTGAAGGTATCCTTGAGTGAGTGAGAAAGAGCAAATCAGTAAACCCTCATGTATAACCCAGGCTGAATTTACGTTTGAGGCCATATTAGTAGGCAGGGTGGCTTATACGGGTTTGTGTATGCATGCGTGTAAGAGCTCTCACTTGGATACGCAGGCAAATTTGTATAAYTCTTTGCTTGAGCGGCCACGCAGAGCGCAGGAGAATCAATAAACGCCTCATAATTGCACCTAAGTGAGTTGAAGCATATTCTTCCGTGCAGGAAGGCGAGTTTGTGCACAAGCACGTACAATGCACAAGTACGTGACTGTCTGAGCACAGGTAAGGAAGTATTTTGAAGCCCTGCTGATGCGCCCAGTCCTGGGCACGAAAACAGGAGTCTTTGTGCAATCAAGTTTGTGATTGCGCGTACTCAGTCAAGAACTGCTTGTCGGGAAGCCAAGATCCCCTGTCCCGTGGCCAATTCAGATAAGAAGAGCAAATGGCTGGAGGAGAAGGGAGGGAAAACTGCTACATATATTAAAAAAAAAAAAGCGTTATTCAAAGACTATAAAAGGCAAAAGTTTGGATGAAGGAGAAGAGAGAGGTTTGCCAAGTTGTTACAAAAAAAAAGGCAAAAAAAAAAAAAAAAAAAAAAGAAAAAGAAGAAGAAAAAGAAGAAGCAAGCTGCTGCCAGGTCTTGGCACGTGTACTTTTACTTGTATAAATCAGTCACTCTAGACCTATGGTAGTTCTTGCTGACAAGCTGTCAAGCTCCTTGGCTGGGGAAATAGGGCATGTGCTTTACATGCACTTACAGAATAGTAAACTGTTATTAAAAGTAGAAAAAAAAACAGTCTGATTTACTTCTGGTTTTGCCTGCTCGGCTGTATTATCACAGAACAAATCCACTCGTGCATGGAGTAGTCTGAGTGCATGGAAAACTACAGGCTAACCTCCCTGTGGAGGCACTTGACCCCTTAAGGGGATGGGCAGAAACAAAACATCTTTGAGAATGGAGAGCATTAAATGAAGAAGCAGGCTCAAGCCACAGAAATGCTGTGCGCGTTTCCAGCAGCCCAGAGCACGGAGGGATGTGGTTCGCCCCTGCCTTGAACGGGACAGACACCTGCGACTGTCTGAGCCTGACTCAGGGAAGGGGTAAACCAGCTCCAGGCAGGCTTAGGTCAGGGTTGGGATYGGGCCCATCACCAGTGGTCACTGGTATGAATGGGCTTTAGACGGGCAAGAGATGGGAAGGATGGATGCTCAGCTTAGGAGAGGAAAGGGAATTAAAAGCAGAAAAGCCAAAAAAGGATTTGCAGAGATGTCATCTGAGTAGACAACTGTCTGAGGAAAACCTGACCAGACCAGTTCTCTCCATATTGACTTTGCAGTTAAGCACATCCCCATCGCTGCCTTCCCACATTGCAGAGCACTCAGCCGGCTTTATCGCTCAGCGAGCTGCACAAATGCACGCACGTGTACCATACCGGCACGCACCGGTCCGGGCTGTCCGCTGGTGTTACCCCTCCAAAACACCGCGTCGRCAGGGAGCAGTTCCTGGGACGCATCCTCACCGCCATCCAGAAGCCGTCAGCCTCCCAGGACAGATGCCTGCTTTTCTAGACTATCCCACATAACACACTAACTCATTTTGGACAGTAATATGATGTTCGCAGCATAAGTCCCCACGCCAATTTTTTTAGAAAATATACTTGTTAGGCTATTCAAACTAACAGGGATAGAAAGTAAAATGCAACAAAAATATGAAACTTTACGTTGCATCTTGTAGCAATACTTCCAAAACTAGCTTAGCTTGGAAAACAGGCTTTGATCATGCTGACCCAAGATCCACAAAAGGCATGGAGCAGCATTACTGGAAGAGACCGACTCTTTCTGTACGTCTCGCACGCTATTCCTGAACTTACAGGATGTGGCAAGTTTGCAGGGCCTCAGCCCCGCTACTGAGAACCCCTGCCACCTCTTCTGCAACCTCTTCTGCAAAGGAAKATCAGTCCCCAGGGCCGATTCATCCTCAATAGCACATTTATACTGCTCTCCCTCTGAGTTTTATTGCTTATTTGTTGTAGTCAAATTTGGAGGAAAATGCTTATGAGGAGATGAAAAGAGAATGATTTAAAAAATAATTCTCTGCAACAGAACAAAAAAGCTCCCCAACAACCCCTGCAGCCTAAATCTCAATCCAGACTGAGCTCTCATTTGAGCATGCAAGCAGACGAAATGCCAGTAATAATCCTACCACTAATTCACAGAGAGTACGGACCATGGATATGACAGGAAAAAAAAAAAAAATCAAGAAAATGAGTTGTTTGTGTGGATTTGCAAAGCAAGCCTGTAGCCAAATCAAGCACTCCAGGTTTCCAAATCACAGCTCCTGGACTCGCTGCCTCGCTAGTGAGGCTTCAACGCATGGCCAGAACAAAGCACAGGGTGCTTTAAAAGCGGTTGTGCTGCTGAGGCAGCCCGTGGGGAGRAGGTCAGGCTTGTCTAAGACTCGAATGCCAAAGCAGGTCGCTGATCCAACCCATCCCTTCAGGGTTGTGTGTCACTGCTGACTTCAGCATCTAACTGTCTTGACGACACCGGTGGGGCAGCATCGCTGCCAGAACATCAAGGGATCTGGGGCAAAACTCAGCCCCGAGCTGGAAGCCAGTATAACGCTCAGGCACCTTAACCATGCTCATAACAACGCTTAAGCAGGATCTGAAGTGCATATAAGCAAGCGGAGTCATTAGCAAGCGTGCTGGTGACAACGGGTACGTCTCAGTGCGTCTTTGCAGCTAACAGCAGTCTGCACCCAGGGCTCAACACTCTCTAAATGTGAGCAAGAATCATTGCCCATCTTGCACAGACGGGAGCACTAAGGCATCGAAAACGCCTGCATGGCAAACCCAGGGACAGGATCCTGCCCGAATGGTGAGTTGTACAACAGCAACTGTCACTGGAAGCTGCCACAAAAAATACAGGCCCTTAGCATTTGACCAGTAACAGCAGACACCCAGGCACAACCGAACCAAAAACCAAGTACCGGCACCTCGGTTGCTAAGCGCATAGTTACCTCAAGTAGTTTACTCTGGTCTTCTTTAAAAGGTGTGGTTGTGAACAATTCCTGGGGCTGGGGGATTAAAGGAAGGGGGAGTGAGAGGTTAATTGGGTGCTATTTGGAGAGGGATTCAGGCTGGCTGAGTTTTTTCAATCAGCAGCACATAGTGGAACATGTCACTTGTAATTGAGCTAATGAAACACCTCTGGAGATAAAAAACCACGAGCTAAATTCAGACTTGGCTTAGAGAAGTTCATTCACTACAAGGTTACGCAGAGATGCAACTGCTTTGTTTAAGCACAGTGAGCTGGAAAGCTAGAAGCAGAACTGGTTTTACTTTGAAAAAATCTGTTTTTTCTCACTCAAGGCTGTTGGACCCTGGGGTAATTAAGCAGATTGTTTTGTTAAGGACACTCTTACAGGGTAGGAATTTAAACTCTGCCACTATGGTAATGCAATTTACTAAGTCCAGCCTCTCTCCTGCCCTAACGATATTTGTTTTTTAAAAATAGAAGAGAGGGGGCAAGCGGTATCCTTCATCGTTCTGGCAATGGAGCTACATGTGGCTTAGCTGAAAGAGGGCTGCAAATACCTGGCCTGCTTGATGCATTTTATGGTGGGCTGCCATGTTCCATCTCAGTTTTCCTAAGAGGATTAAAAGCACTGTTTTCTAGTCTTCAAAACTGTGACAAAACCCGTCTGCCCCAAATCCAACCTACCAAACATGACTAGAATGCAAGCGAGGGAGTTCTGGCTTCCCAAGTCTGCCCAGCGGCTGAGCCGGAGCTCTGCAGAGAGCTGCATCCTCCTCGTGAAAAATGCTAACGATTTGCAATCACCTTGCCTCCCAAGCTGGGAAAAAAGCCCTGTAATACCAAGGTATTTCGTAGAAAGAAAAAGTCTGAGGCATTTTCAGGAAAAAATTTCAAAGACGCAGAAGTATTTTGTCAAAAGCTGTCTGGCTTTTCAAAATGAACTACTAAGTCAGAATGAATGTTACTTTCTAAAATAAAAAATTGTGATGAAAATTAGTTCCCAATTTGGGGGGGGGTTCATAGTCTTTCCTTGGGGATAATTACAACAGTCCAGTAATTCTCTTTCCAAGACACTTACAGAAAAACTTGAATCGACTTGTTTTCCCCCACTTCTGCCCCCAGGAATTTAAGAATGGAGTCAGTTTTAACGAGAAAAGAGGAGGCACTTGACACTCCAGACTGAAAAAAATAAAAGCCACGACAATGAATTTCATGCAGTTTTATGCAGCTGTATAAACAATGTTAAATGCATGAGGCCTTCAGGCTTGAAGTGCACTAAAACGCTTCTGTGACAATCTCACAGTGCAAGAAATCCCTGAAATGAGCTGGCTGTGCCCTGTGTAGGAGAAAGCCATACTAGCACACAGCTCTACGTGAAACACGACGTTACTGTGTGATGAGAAGGAGTACAGACTTACACCTATAGTCCCCGCATAGATTGGGAGGGCAAGGAGGTCCTGGGGACTGTTTTTTTCATATCCTGGTAAGAGTGATGTTTGTTCAGCAGGAATTGCCTTTTTCCCTTTGGTTCTTCCTGACGTGGTTTGATTCTTCCTTCTCTGGCTTTAGGAAAGAAGAGAGACAAGTAGCTGCTGGGTCGACTAGCAAATACCTGGAAAACGGGATGCCCCAAGTTAAGGAGGGGGCTGAAATAGCCAAGGTGCTGGAGGAGAGGGAAATACGCACTGGTTTGTCAAGCAAGTGGCATTCTGTGCTGTTGGGTTCGTTGTCTCTCACAGCATCCGGCTCAGAGTCTCTTTGTTAAAAAGCAAACAACAAGAAAAAGGCTTTTTCAGAGCACGGGTGCTGGAAACCCACTTGGAGATGCGGAATTCAGGCTGGAGGCTTTCTGGCACCACCACTAAGAATAAAGACAAGAACAGATCTTGTGCAGTTGCAGCTCTGCAGCTGATTCAGTGAGTTTGCACAAACAGAGCTGCTGGGGGGAACGGCACCCTTGGCCCGGAGCTCTGCTGCCGGCTCCTGAAAGAGCAGCGTCCGGCTCCCTCCCCCAAAGGTGCATTGCCTCTATAGTGCTGAGACAAAAAGGGGCAAAAACAGTAGCAAAAAACCAACTTAAGACACCACAGATAGGGCAAAGGATGATCCATCAAACAGTTTTACTGCCCTGAGGCTTCCATAGACGTGCTTTTGATACAAGCCCTACTTTAAAGGAAGTCTGTCCTGGATTATAAACCATACATATCCAAGGAGCCCAGAGCTTGCTATTCCACATTAAGTGCCATTAATTGTTCTGGTTATCATGTTATGCAGTTTGACCTAACCTACTGATTTCCCCCTACTCCTGCTGCAAAACATCCATCACTTTCTAAAGGGTTACCGAAAGCTACAGGGAAAGGTTCTGGTTTGTGTTAACTTGATTGCTATAGACTTTAATAAAGCACCCATCACAGTTGCCTAGCCACACTATAGATCAAACTCCTGTAATTCTTTTCATGTCTCCAGAGGGGAAGACTAGGCAAAACATAAAGTTTAACCTCCCAGCGCCTTATTTCTGGCCTGGAAAGATGTCAAAGGCCGCAGGAGCTTTCACTTTTTCCTTGCTCCCTCAGCATCCACAGCAACAGATGAAAGGAAGGTGGCAGGAAAGGGAAGCAAAGACGAGACGGCAGCATAAACCACGCTCCTCATGTCACCTAACAGCACGCCAAGGCTCACGTGCAGCACTGAGCTACCGGAGCAAGATGAGGACTGGCTTTCAGTGTAAACAAGTGGCACTGGGAAACTCGATCGCTAAGGTGGCTGCTTTGAGATCAGCTTGCTTCAACAACAAGGCTATGGGGGATGAAGCTGCTTGTCCAGTGTCAGCTTGCAGCGATGCTGGTAGGGAATCCAGTGCAGAGGCTCATCAGAGCTGACCGAACATGCAAGAATAGCCAGAGTGCTGTATTCTGCAGGTTTGCTCACTGAACCTGTTGCGTGCCGGGTAATGAATTCGCTGGAGGACTCACTAGCGCACACACGAGCAGGATGGGTGGCACGCAGCAAACCCGTTCTGCGTCAGAGCCGCCAAAACCTGTGTCTTCCTCTTCCAGGGGCAGCAGCAAGCTGGAGTCTCCTCTGCCTCATGTCCACACAAACCCTTTAATGGTGCTGAACTGTAATTGCATCCCACCTCTCTCAGACAGATCAGAGTATTAGAGCCAGATACAGCTCCTGTATGATACAGTCAGGACTTGGGCTTTGCCTTGTACAGCCAGCTGGACTGCGAGCTTCCTTGTGTTTCCTTGGTATGAATTCACACGCTACCAAACAGGTATTCACTCTAAGGAAAAATTCCTCTTGGAGATATCAGACACTGACCACGCAGTGCATGGCGGCCACACTGCCTTGAGCTCCACTCCAAAACGCTGGAATACCCTAGATGGTGAACGAAAGAAATAACATGTATACAAATACATATACGTGGGCCCTAACCTCAGATGGCGCGATGCGGTACTGTGACACTGGCATCACACCACCCAATCACACAATGTGTTAAGTAGTTTTTAAAAAGATTTTCAAAAGTAGAAGAAATTCAAATAAATGAAAAAAGGATGGAATTGCCTCACTGTCAGATTAAAAAAGAAAACCTGTAAGTCTTAGAAGATAAACAAAATTCTGTCTCCAACACAAACGGAGTTTTAAAGAGAGATTCACCTTCTCTGCTCTTCTAGTAGATTTTTCATCCTGGGCTCATGTTCGCTTTTGAAAAAGGAGCTGGCCTGAGTGCACTTTTTAAATTTATTTAAAGCATAACAAGTCACCCCAAAGCCGCTTCTTTTTGTTTGGCTCTTTCTTTCTCTGTATTAATTTCAATGCAATCAAGGAGGCAGTTGCATAACTGTTATTTATAATTGCTGTCACGTCAGCCCTGAAACTGATCACTGCAACGCTCAAGTTATATAAAAGGTTTTATTATTTTCCTCGTTGAAATCGTGGGAAGATGAAGTCCAGCCCCAGAGAGATGTTTTGGTTTTCTAAGCTCCGTTGTCTGTTACGCTGTGCTTTGGTGTCTCTTCTTTCCCGTTTTATTTGAGAGTGCATGGGTCTGTTTACGCACGTAAACTCTCCAAGAGCAGTTCTGTGCACCCCGTTAATACACAAGCTATAAAACACCCTGTGCTGAGGCATGGATGCAACTGGCAGAAGTAAGAAATAAAAGTGGATAGTGAAGAAGTAAAATGGTAAGCTCTTAAAGAGCAATTTAAACACACTTCTGGAAAGGCAGACTATGTGCTTAAGTGCTTAGGTGGACTGGGACTGTCATTTACCCTGCTCTTCTGAAGCCAGTGGACTGTTGCCCTTCAGTGATATAGTACCAAACCCGGAGGGATAATTTCTCCTTGTGTGTGTCAAAGTGTCTTTTTCACTTACGCACACAAATACAGTCCCGGAATTGAGTCATCTCTGCCATCCCTGAAACACATCCTGGTTTCCTTGCTTCTCTCCCAACATTTCTGTTTATTCCCTTTTGACTCAGACGGGTACTTACCCAGGAGACTTCTCCCCTGACTGCAGGGAATTAAAATCAGCCACGTTTACCATTAGTTTTCTGTCTTTCTAAATGCCAGGAGCATCCTCACAGCTATCTTGTGTCCAAGGTAGCTTGAAAGCTATACTGCACTGCAGACATAAATGCTTTAAACCAACAAATAATTAAGGACTGTATTTTCTTTTCATGTAAATGAATACTGCCCATATTTATTTGGCACTACTTCAAACTTGACAGTACTCTGTAGGTGACATTGTTTTTTCTTAGAAATGGTCTGGCAAATGTCAGAGTCCTATGTGAAGAAAAGCTGAAGAGAAAAATATGCTCAAGTACCATCCACACTTCTTTTCTCCCCCAGAAGAACCTCTCAAGGCTACGAAATATGTCTGTTTGGTTATGATGCACATCTTGTTCTCGAGCCCTTCCTCTCTGCGGAAGAGGCTTGCTTAGACAGGGTCACAGGAAGCCATGCCTCTGCTTTTCACTCCAAACTCTAGAGAAGCAAGACTCTTGCTGGAGTCTTGGGCGAGCAACCTGTTTCATCCTGATGAGGACTAGCCAAGAAAAGCATAGCAACACCAGCTGTCTCTATAAGGAGGCGGCAAGGAAAGAGTCAGTCAATCAACGTTTCGTGTGATCACTGTTCAAAATTCCTTCTCAATGAGCACATACGGATGGTGTGTGCATGTGTGCACGTGCGTGTACAGCGGAACAAGCAGTGCTTTGTGAGGAAAAGCTGTTATCTTCTCAATGATGGAGGTATTACCAAACACAGGACCTAAGCGTCTAGCTTTACGCACGCATACGAAAGCCGGGGAAGGCAGCGTAGCCAGATGCAGTGGATGCATACTCAAAGCTACTCCCACATAGATCCAGCCAGAACTGTAAGAAGAAACAGTTGTATTCAAAACGGGGGTGTAAGAGTCAGTGGTACTAGCACCACCAAACTGCCACACAGCTAAGCAAAGCACACCTTACACCGAGGCCATTAACTTCAACATTCTGATGGAAGGATTCAGATGTCCTCAGTCAGAGATGCAGGTTCACGTGAGATACACAAATAGATGCCCCATGAGCTGCTCTCTAATCATGTCCAGGAGACCTTGTGCCCGAGACAAAAAGCAGATTAAAAGCAGCTAACACAAGCCTTTAGAGTAGTTTCAGACACAGGGTTTTTACTCTGGGAGCCCGTGGCCTATTTCTAAGGGATTTGTGACAGGCAACTAAGAAAAGCAGGCCTACTAGCAGCAAGTGTAAACCTATTATACAAGTGTCTCCTCTGAAACGAAAATGTTAAAGGATCCAAAAATCAGAACAACTGAAAACCACGGGTCTTGGAAGAGCTCCGCACTGTAACTGAAGCTCCAACACGTGCACACTTACCACGGCTCCGCTTGCTCACGGTCTCACAGCAATCTGTGCTCCGAGAAGGGTGATGACAGAGTTATGCTCAGTACTCGGGAGATGCGGCATACACAAGCAGCTTGTGAAAAGCATTTTATACATGACCCAAGCCAGGTTTCTTTTAGCAGCTTCATTTTCGCCAGGATATCACATGAGTAGGAATGGTGCAGTAAGCCCTGGGAGAACCCTGATCCCTGCTCTGCTATATTCTTGGTAGCTATGAGTTCAATCTCATCTCAGCTCATCTCCTCCGTGCAAAAGAAATGGTACTTCATTACTGTCAGGAATAAAATGCTCAAGAGCTATAAGGAAGCCAGAGAAAAACTTTGATAGCGTACATGCACTTTGTTAAGGACTTTTGAAAGACACTTCATACTAAACTTTAACATATGGATGTGTTTTGCAGAAATCCGCTCTGGCCACAAGCTTGAAACTTGACATCCATTGAAGGTATGCATTTTTAACAGTCTTGCCTTAGCTTTATGACAGTATATGTTCATATACAATCACACAAGCTTTAGATTTGTAACGGTCTGCTGAACATCACTGCATACTCCTAATTTCAGTCTGTGTCTCCAAAGAAGCTAAATTCCTGCTTTTGGGAGAGACCAATAAAGAGAGTCAAAGCCTCCACATCTCAAACTTCAATTCTCTCCAAAGCCTTCACCAGATATGTTCCCTCTTCCGATTATGCTTTGATAAAATACTTCTGTCCCTCAGCAAGGTCCTCAAGAAAGTGAGAACCTGGAACCTTTAAACTCTTAACCACCTCTCTCCAAGGTTCATTTTGGCTGCTTATGCTGCACAGTGGAATGCTTTTCCATTTATTTTTCATCCCCATGTCAGATGCTAAACACAATTTGACTGCTAGTGTATTAATCACGTCAGTCTGTTTGTTATTCATATAGGTTACTGGGCACAGCTATAATCATTTCAGCCAAGCAGTTACAACACTTCCATTTTCCTACCTGTGCCCTAGCTATGTGTTGATCCAGCCAGCATTCCAGCTCGGTCGGACAGGTGGATCTGTAGGAGGCAAATTAATTTAAGTGCAAGGGTTGCCAGAAACCAGCAGACGTGTATTTTAAGTCCCATGACTCTAGGCTGTTTCATGACTATTTTGAAGCCCACAGCTGCGATCATGATGACTCTGTCTATTGTCCTTTTTAAACATCTTCTGCTTTGACTAATTTGATTAGGCTTGTTCTTGGCTGGCTTTCCATCAATAAAACCCCGTTCAAAAGATGGCCCCTCTGCTTTTGCAGAATACAGCCTAAAAGAGAACATTAACAAAAGGAAATGTAATATACAATGGAAAATTAAACAGCAACGCGTACTTTATCCTTAATGCTCTTTACTCATGTAGTCTCTTCAATCATTTGTTAATATTTATTTTGTTTTAAACTACCTTCCTTCCAGAAACAGCTTCAGCAACAGTGAGTTCTCACCATATCCAACTATTTTGAGCCTAATTATAAGCAAAAGTTGTAAGAGAACGTAGCTCTGCTAACAGAGCTTACACAAGGTCAAATCCAGTCTTTTGTACTGTAAGACAAACTCTGGTGTGGTTAAATAATGACACAAAGCACAGATATACTCCATAAAACATTAATATTTTAATGAAAAATCTTAGCTTCATGTTTCTATCCAAAGACACTCAAAACTAGTTTTTCTCCCCCCTTAATTTTGACCTATAACGGGACCAGTTTGGAGATTATTTTTTTTTTTATTTTAGAACATTTTTTTTTAAAGATTAAACAACCAGGCTAGCAAAAAGGTACCCAATACATACTTTTCTTATATCAAACAAGCTAGTATTTCAATACAATGTAACTATACAGAATATATACATTACACATATGATCACAAAGCAAACACTACAGGCTCAGAACAGATTTGAAAAAACATGATATTCACATTGATTACAATAACTCTAAAAATGATTGTAACGTTGAAACGGCACTTAGTTTACAAAAAAAGTCACAAAAATATATATAGCCACCAAGAACTATGGTTCCTGAAAAATACTAATAGCCAGATAGTATTATATAAAATGTGAAGTGTATTTAAACATCGTATACATTAAAAAACAAAACCCAAACCAAAAAACAATTCTGTTAAGTCAATAAACATGCCAAGTAATCTAGCTGTGGCCAGCATCAACAAGAGAAGCTGTACTGTGGATGAGATGACGACTGGATATACGGCTGGTGACCGGAGACTGGCACAGTTAAGGGGGTTTCACTGTTACTAAAATGCACAAAGAAGCCCAACAATAATTTAATTCACATTTTTGCTCCAGCTTTACTCTTTCCCTCTTCGGGGTTTCACCATAGGGCAGTGCCTAGAGTGAAGGCCCTGCAGGAACAGGGCAAGGAAGCTGTCCAAGAACTTTGTGTAGCCAGGTCTATAAGTCAGAATATCAAAAGCATGCATCAGCTAAATGAATGGTTAAACAAAATCACTCCTCTGGGGACTTCAGCAACCCTCAGGAAGACTGTAGGTACAGTTGCCACACAGGCTGGCAGCACCAGAAACTGATCCAGCTCTTTGTTTAGTGCAACCAGATTTGCAGGTGAGACCTGTGGGACACTGAATTACTGCGATAGCACACATTGAGTTAACAAAAACCCAGAGCAATAAGTACTGCTGCATTAAAAAAATTCACATTTCTTTTATGGTACATTTCCTCAAATACTTTGAACCAACTCTAGGTACTAGGGACCTCTGATGTGGCTGAGGCACAGTCTGGCCTTGAACCCTCTTATCTGTCATCACAATGCTATGGAATTTATTATGTCCAAAATTGGAGATGAGAACCCTCCAAAACTGGGTTTCACCTTGTAAGCAAAACTCGAACTTAACCCATCTGAATGAAAATTAGCTATTTTCCATATTGTGATGGTGTGGAAGTCGCAATGGATCCAGGAACAACAGGTGCTCCTACCTCTGCATTTTCTCCATCCCTGCAGGGTGCACAAAGCTCCCCTTCTATTTGCATATAAAATGCTTCATGGTTCGTCTTAGAGAGAGACCGGCAATAGTCTCAGTGCTCTTACATCCTGGGGCTGGAGGGGAAAGCCAGCAACCAAGAAGCGACTGAAGCCCTCATATAAAAACTTTAAACCATAGCTTAAAAACAATAAAATTCCATCCCGTAAGGGACATATAGGGATCATAGTTTTATAAAATATATTTTACTGCATTGGCAGCTATTACTTTTTAAAAAAGTTTAAATTCACACCTTTTAGACTCAAGATACACGTGAACCCAGAACCATTTTCAAAAACCTAGTCTACTAATCTCTCAGTATGAGAGACTTGACCATAGTATCCGCGAGCCTGACAACTGAACTCAAACTGTAGTAAGACAGACAAACCACCAGGAACACAACCTTTCTTATCGTGGTGTAAGAAAATTGACACGTAGTTCTTATGGGGAGCTTAATTTGCTGACTGTGAAGGCATCCCAATGGATTTTAAGGGGAGCTGAGCTAAGCGTCTGCATCAAAACGCAAAAGAAACCAAACCCTTACGACTTGGCCAAATCCCCCACACAGCTAAAGACATCACTTCTTTTTCTTCCACTCTTTGTGGAGAACTAGGCGGCTTTTCATTTTTTCCCCCTTTCCCAAAACGCTATCCTACGCACAGCCAGAGAAAAACCTTTCCCCTGCGTTCCCACTGCTCCCACCAGAGATACTGCTCTATACAATATGCGATGGCTATAGACCGAGCGCAGGCTCCGAGGACCCAGGTCCCCAGCATAGGGCAGAACCTCGCTAGTTCTGTGGCAGTGAAGGCACTCTACTTGCAAAACAAATGGGGGAGGAAAGGAGTTTCCACTAAGTGCAAAGAACAGTGCCACACAGGAGAAGGATATGCAAAAGGAAAATACACTCAAACCACTTTGTGAATGAACTGGAGACTACTCAACGCTGCGGGAACTGCCGCAATGGGTCCTACACGTGGCTATTTGGAAGAAATTCTAAACAACTTAGAAGGGCCATGCAGATGATTAAGGGATTGAGCATCTGTCATAGGGAGAGAGGCTGAGAGAGCTGGGATTGTTTAGCCTGGAGAAGGGAAGGCTCGGGGGGGATCTTATCAATGTGTATAAATACCTGATGGGAGAGTGCAAAGAAGATGGAGTCTCAATGGGCACAAACTGAAACACAAGAAACGCATTTAAATCTAAGAACAATTTTTTTTTTTATAGAAAGGGTGGTCAAACACTGGAACAGGTTGCCCAGAGAGGTTGTGGAGTCTCCATCTTTGGAGATATCCAAAACCCAGGTGGATAATGCCCTGAGCAACCTGCTCTAGTTGACCCTGCTCTGAGCAGGGGGATTGGATTTAGACGATCTCCAGAATTCCCTTCCAGCCTCAACTACTTCTGTGACCCTGTGATCCTCGTCAAGTGGAAATATAAATGTATACCAAAATACCTTTTTGGGGGGAAAGAAAAATGCGCTGCAGGGATCAAAATCCTTTAATAATCTGTTGAGAGAAATCTATACTTTAGGTTTAATCTCAAGCATAGTTTAAGGCAAGTTTCATTTAGCTTAGTTAGATATCTATCTCATTCAATTTGGAATCCAAATACTAGCAACAGAGCTTGTTTTAAGATGTTCTAATATTTTACATCTCTCCTGTGAAGAACATTAGCATTCCAAAGCACCGAATACTTCTGAAAAGTTTGGGAGGAGAAACAAAATGATACTTGAATTTAATTTGCATTCACTTCTATGGAGAAAAGACACATTAACAAGAAACAAACAACATTACAAACAGGAAAATTACCAAAAAAATCCCAACCCTAAACCAAAAAAAATATATATCCTGTGAGTAAGAACTCTATTGTTCCTGCAGCTGAACCAGATTGAAAAGTGAGAAGAATTAAGATGTTACACAGAGATTAAGGGGTTGAAAAGATAATGTGTAACACATTGCAATGAACAATGAAACTCGTGACTCGCCTGGTACCAAGGTGTTAACAGTTAATGATATTCATTTCTTTTCAAGGAAGAACAGATTACAGCTACAAGGTCCTTGTAACTAGTTTTTATTTTCTCTTTGGTATTCAGAAAGTAGTCTACCCTCTGACACAAATTTTAAAGTCTTCTAAAAAGCCAATATCCAGATACGTTTATTCTGTACTTGTGTATCTCATGACAAGTAAACCGTTTAGCAAAATATCTAATGGGAGAAAATTACCAGATTCTAACAAAATACTATGTCTATCTATACCTGACCTTTGAGTATTATATCTATACATTCTGGGACTGTGTCTTTTGTGTAAGTACTTTTTACTACAAGATTCAGAAAGGATTCTAATACACCTGGAAACATGTATAGCACTTGGATCGAAAAAGAAAACCATATATTTGAGTTCAGTGTCATAGCTCTATAATTCAGGATAAAACTCAGCAAAAGGCATTTGCTTGTCTCACTGCCTTCTCAGTTATAGAAATCAGAAGTGGAAGAGAACTGGTCTTTAAATTCTGCCCATCAACAGACACTGGACTAATTCACAGTGCAACATCTCCAAAAAGGAATTTCTCCTCCAAGCCCTTTTAAGAAGACTTCCAAGCGCAGACATACAAGACTGAATTGTAGCAGAGAACTTCTTTGCAGCATGTTTCTAAAAAACGTTTCGGATCTGGCAGAGAAACTTCGCTCCAGTAACTTGCAAAGGACTGAAATCCCAACTGTTTTCATTCTATTTAACTAAAATGTGTGTTTTTTTACCTAAAACACAGTGGAGAAAAACTGTTAAATACTTAAAAGCCACTGAAACCCTTTAAGCTCTTTCCAAAGAGCAATAAGCTTTCTTCCTTACAAAAGTCTGCTATTAGTAGAAACGCCTCAGATCTACAGAGTATCAGAGCTGCCTCAGCTAACCGAATACAAATTGATCTTGCAATATAATATGACTTTTGTGTCTTCTGTTTCTTCAGAAGAATCCTTTCTCTATTGGTTTCATTTCCTCCTCATGTTTGTGTAAAACAAATCTGGACAGAAAACAACAATTCAAAAAGAAGACTCAAAACTAAGGGATTATATCATGCCTTTGGAATACTAAGATCAAGTAATACCTACTCTCTCAGCGTGTCGTATGTAGGCAATAGCCATTTGGCATCAAACACTGAGTTAACTCGATCAGCAATAAAACCCTACAAACCTCCTCGTGTAACTCCTAATTTAGTTTTCAAAGCAGTACTATAGCCCAAACAGCCTCGACAAAACAAGAATCACTGCTCTGAAAATCCCACACCCTAAATTTGCAGCTTTTTCTAAATATGGAAAAATGAAATTGCAAATCTTTCAATTTATTGCTTACTTGAGCTGTGTATGTAGCCAGAGTAATGGCCTTTAATAAACTGAGCTGGCAAGGATTTAAAATGTTTTGAAACAGGAACAATTTATCATTGCTATATAGGCTTTTTGTAAACAACCCCCTGTTGGGCTAGAAAGTTGGCCTCTAAAGAGAATAAATTGCGTGTTTTGTCCAAAACAGACTAATAAAAATCTCAGAAACTATACATGCATATGTATAAACAAAAAAGTGTGCAATAATACACAAAAGAGCTCATTTTTTCCCCATCTGTAAACTCCCTCTAGCTAGCTTTCGGAGATTAGTAAAAATACAGTATACATGATAGGGGGAAGTGACCAGAACTGCGAACAATCTGGCCAAGGTTTAAGAATTTCAGTTCGAGAAAACCTTCATTTTCATACGTGGTTTCCATTTACAGAAAGACACAGTCGTGAGATATTTGTCAGGCTTGCATGGATATGCAAAGTATATATACTTTTCTTTCATCCTCAGCTCATTATGCACCATCAGACTTTTCGTGACGATATTATTTCCATGCCTAACCTTAAATAGGCAAATCCGGACAGGCTATTTGATCAAACAGTTTCTAAAAGGACTGGAATATAAGAAGTAGGAATATCTGGCATGACATCACTTGCTTTGCCAAAACTGATTCATCTGAGATGAAAAGGGACAATGTGTTTTAAAAAGTGTGCGACTGTTAGTTTCAAAAATGCTTACCATTTCCAGGAAAAGGGTTACAGTAAGCGCTTTGAAAATCAGCAGGCACAGAGATAGGAAGTGTCATTTTATAAGCAGAAGATTAAAGCAATCCACTCAAAACTAGTCAAAACTGTTCAATAATAGTTTCCAATGCATCCTTTTGTTTGTCATTTTAAAAAGGTTTCCTCTGATTTCTTTCCCTTAACCAGAGGGTCTGCAGAAGCAAGAGAAACTTAATGAGCTGTTCTAACTGTGGAAGAAGAAATAGTTAAAGTGATCTGAATCGGTTGGTTCTTCTTTAGAAGTGTATCACAGCTTCCATGATGTTCTGACAAGATCTTTTTGTGCATTCAGTCTTAAGTATTTTCACAGAAGTGATCATTCAGTCATGAAAAATAATGTAACATCTGTTGCAGTTTTCTGTTTAAAGCGTAGCTTACAAAGTAAAAAGGGAAAATCTCCCCACTTTTGTTAAAAAAATTAAATTAAAATGTACAGGACCAAACACAGGCACTTTCCAAAGAACAAAAATGAAAACAAACCATGAATTATTCAATAGTAATAGATGACAGCTCCGGTTTCGGAGGGTCACCTGCGGTTGCCTCAGCAGTGGCGTTAGTCTTTGGCTGCTCGGGCACATCCTCTTCCTTCTCTGCCAACCCACCTAGAGACCCCAAGGGGAAAGTGCTTTCACAATTCTGAGTCGACGAGACCTGTGAAATGACAGGCATTTGGACAGAAGAGTTGCTTTCAAAGCCATGCTCCCCTAGCTCATACTGCCCGAGGGTCTCTTCTTGTTCCTGGTTTAAGTAGTCCGGTACTAGGAAGTCACTAGAAGAGGGGCAAAGGACAGAAGAGAAATGTCATTTCTCAAATAAACATTAGATATATCAGTTTCTTTGTATCAGTTACACCGCACAAGATATGTACTGCATTGCACAGATAACAAAGATAATCATTGCACATTGTTCTACGATCATCATAGCAACATACTCCACTAAGCATTATAACCTGATTCTCATTTATATACAAGGAGAATTTATTGAAACATATCTGTTTTGCATTGTTGTGCATCTGTATTTCCTACACAGTAACTTCTTAGCTAGATTGGATCACCTTGATGAGAATGAAAGTTAATGTCCGGAACATCATGTGGCACTGAAAATCTCATTAGAAAAAAGGGAGCGCTCAACCTTTGGAAAATAGAAACAAAAAACGAGTTCAGCACTGGCAAAGAAGTGGGCCTTTTCCAACATGGAGGGAAGACCCACCCGAGAAACAGCAGCACCACTCCTCTCAGAGAATACAGGCTGCAAACAGAAGTTTGAGAGGAAGCAAAGGTTCTGCTTAAAGCATAAGGAGGCTACCAGCTATGATGGTGTCTTCCTAATGCTGGCACGTATCATACCACCAGGAAAAGAACTGAACTTCACTTCCTTCTCTGAGCCACAGTTTCAGCCCCTTAAGCACAACAGTTCTATAACTTACTCTTCTCAGTGGCGGCTAAGCATATCTAAAGAAAATCTACTGAACTCTCTAGTAACATTTCCAGAATTTGAGCACAGGAGGAAAATTAAATTTCTTTGCAAATATTCAGCACCAGACATACCCATGTTTTAAGTTTGTCCTAGAGGCAAACATATATACATGTATATACACACACATATATATATACACATATACACACACACACATACATAAACACACGGATTTGCATGCTTTAGTTCCTCCTTGTAGTCCATTTAAAAGCAGTAAGTTTTCTTCAGCGACAGTTGAGGTTCACTCTGCAGAAAAGCATTCACCTCTTCAAACCCAAAGTAACAATTGGCTATGCTAACCTAATGTTTGGAAATTCAAATTAAAACAACTAAAAATCATGCACTTTAATCTGACGACAACAATAAAGTGCTTACCACAGTCATGGCATCATTTCTTAGCAGAGTTTTCACTCTTAGCTTTGGCACAAGTGCTAAGAACAAGAACTACGTAAACCCACAGATACGGAGCACTTGTACTTTTAAACAATATTCTCCTGGAAAAACAGTGACTGGCTTTCCTAGTTTGTTTTGCAATTCTTTCATTCTGTACCACTTCCAAGATAACCAAACAGAAAAAAATACTGAAATGGTTCGTAGGGAGAAAAACATAATGTCTAGAAATCACGTGTGATTGTATTGTAGATGCTGTAATATTTGCAATAGATTTCTTCTGCAATTCTGAAGACTGACAATTTATATACACCAAGCTGTACCTTCTCAACAGATTTAAGAGCTGTGAGATCTATCTTCCTCCAGATTTCCCTCATCTACTTTCATACTTTTCTATCTAAAAATCAAATGGTTACAAACATTTATTTCAATATGAGACCATAGTGCTAATCTGACACTCGCAACCCATGTAGATGCCTTTTAACAGCCTTCCGTGAAGTGCATTTGTGAGACAGGCCAATTCTTTTGCACCCTGACAAACGAGAAATATTCAATTGGCCTTATATTATTTTAAGATATCAAACCTTATTAGTCTGATCATTTAGCAACATGTTATCCTAGAAAATTAAAAGAAGAGAAAGTACAGAGTCATGCAATCTTTCCACAATATTCACCTATCAAGTAAGTACTAAAAATTAAGTCACAAGTCTATTCCCTATGTAAATCAACAGGGAATGTACAAGAGTTTGGATCTTAAACAGATACTACAGTACAGAACGATATGGCTTAACAGCATTAACCTGTTTATAGATACTAATGAAAAGAGAAACAAGTAGCCCAGAAGCAGCTTCTGCATATCACTGGATTCTTCAGTGCCCTTGTATATAGTTTATACACTGTAAAGCAGATCAGATATAACAGGTAGCGGTGCAAGAATGAATTTGACTGGAATTAGCTGGCAACCTGATGAGAGGCACAGCAGGCTGCCCTGAAAGCAGGAAAAGATGATTTAGGAAAAAAAAAAAAAAAAAAAAAGCAAGTTTCCCTGTTAGGTTTTTGCTGTGCACCTCACCTGCTCTGGAAGTAGTTTGCTAGCTCTGACGCTTCATGGTTCAAGCTCCTCAGGTGAACGATTAAATTTCCAGAGTTGGTGAACATGGCGCCACATGTTTTGCACTCGTAAATCCGAGGCTTGCGGATAATATGCCGGGAAACCCGCATGTGGTGTTTATATTCCCCGAAGGAAGTGAAAGTGGCACTACATATCTGGCACCGGAAACAGCGTTTACCTTCGTGCTTCAGGCGATGCATCTTTAGCGAGTAAGCTCGGGTGAACTTTTTCCCACAGCGGTCACACTGAAATGGTTTAATGCCTGTAGAAGAGAGAGCAAAAATGTTCACCTTTTGTAATCAGAGGTCATTGGCAAAATCCCTCCAGATTTCTAAGAACAAAAGGACACCAGCTGTGGTCAGTCAAAATGAAGTGCTGATTTAAGAAGAAACAGTCTGTTTAATTTTAAAATGGCAGAAACAATTAGCATGAACTGTGATTACTCAGAACCAACAGCCAATAAATTTCGTAACAACGTGATCCATCTTTAACTCTTACACTTCTTCTTCACAGTTTAAAATGAACATAAGCTTCCATGGATTAGACTAAGGTTAAGATCCTGAGCCACGGCTACAAAACATCTGACGCAGCCGGCATCTCAAACCATCTTTGAATGCTTTTGATCTCGGAAGACTCTTGTGCCAGACTGGTTCCCAACAATGCAATTATCAGGCTACTCTTAATTGCAATGTCTTTTTCTGGCTGCCTTTGGCCTCAGAGAAGTGTTTTGGCAGGACTGCCTGTGCACAAGGATGCCCCTGTAATGCAGCAGGAATGGTGATAAAAGGGTGAAGTAACAGCCTTTATACTGTGTGGGAACCCTTCTATACAAACATTTTCAGCAGCTTTGCACGACAGACAACTCTCTAAGGCCGTTTAAGTTCACGCCTCTCATTTTTTCTCATATTAATTTAGAAATCCTGTTACTGGTTCATTTTTTCTTTATTATACACACCGATAAAACCCCAAAACATATGGGCTTTGCAGCATGTTGCAGTGGCTGACAGTAAGCAATCACACCCAAACAGAACTACTTCGACACAAAAGACTGAATCACTGAAAAGGTAAGATTCAATAAAAAGTCTGAACCCCAGAAAGTGCAGAAATCCAAACACGAGGCAAGAATCTGGAATCAGGAACTCAATTCATACTAGAGATGTCAAGGAGGAAGAAAGGTTTTTTCAAAGGGCTGAATGTGCATCAGTCCCTGCAGGCTGTTAATTCCGCTCGTTTTTCACTCTGCTTTCCTTATGTTCAAAGTAGGAGCTGAACCTTTAATTGGGGCTTTTATATAGTGAAAGCTGCAGTTAAGGTTACACTGAAACTCCTTGTTAAGCATGTGAAAACAAGTTAATATTCTAAAATATTCTCTTGTGGATGTAAAACTTTTCAGGCTTGCTTACTGTCCAAGGGCATCTATTTCCTCATAAAGTTTGAGGAAAATCTCCTCAGCCATTTTGCTTATGTAAAAACACTTTCAACTTTTACAACGTTTAAGAATTTCTTTTGCACACTGTTTACTCTAAAACATGTATTCAGATCTCTCCCAACTTCGCCCAGGGGTTGCCAGTGGACAGGTCAGCCAGAGATGCTTTGCTGAAGCTGGTCTGCTATCAATTAAGATTTCAGCAACCTATTTGGGATAACTGATATGCCCAACCACTTTGCTTTGTTAAATATGAAATGCACATTATTACTGCTCGCCTAAACAGAATATGGTCATTTTTCTTGAAGGGATTTGACAAATAACTGCTGACACTGAAAAAATTTGAGAATCGCAGTTGCTCTGTGCAAAAACAGCATTGCATCTTTGTGCAGGTAAGAGTCATGCTAAAACCAGGAGATACTAAACCGTTAGTTTTTTGCTCAACTGCAATAATCCCTTAAATTCCCCTTACATGCACTAAAATGTCAATGCTATTATCAGATAGGGCTGACAAGTCTTGAAAAATACTAATAGCAAAGATATTAACAGTTCACAGTTAGGTTAGAAATCAAAATGAATACAGTGAAATTTGCTGATCAATACTGACTCAGAAGCACGGACACAAAACTTTTGCTACCTGTACCATCTATAGTAGCTAAATTGATTATCAAACCAATTAAATTGTTCTTAAGTCCCCCCAAAATTGCGAGATTCAGAAGCATATGACATTCTTCAACACAAGCATGTAAGATAAACAATTTTTTTTATGGCTGTGAGTCTCCTCCACAGCACAGTAGACAATTACAATTTCTAAGAAGAATCAATCTACACCACTTACTTAATATAATAAAAAAGCCAATTATACTTCATTTCATCTCAAATTTTATCATGAGAATGATTTATTCAGATGGCTTTCAGGCAATCAGAAAATTTTCAGTCCACACAAACGTTAATCATCCATAAGTGCAACTATCAGTCAGATTTGATGTATCAAAACATGCATTCAATGAGGCATACCTCTACCCAATCTTTCTAAAATCAATTCTCAAGCGCTTGACAGGCGATTAAAAAAGAATTGCATTACTATGTTTGCTGCACAGCAAGCAAACCTCTGTGGGTCTATAAATTAGTAATTCTTGGGAACAGAAATGTTTCTTACCTGAGTGGATAAGCATGTGTTGTTTTAAGTTCTGAATGCGAGTGAAGCGGACCCCGCAGGTTGGACACTGAAAAGGTCTATCTGGGCCATTTGGGCTGGGTCTCTCTGTGCTGCTGGTAGAAGGAGCAATGTAGAGTTGGTAGGGATACTGAACGTTCTCCAAACTACAAAGAAAAAATTCACTGATTTACAAGCAAGCTAGAGAAAAAATAAGAAGCCTTGCCCATGGAACATTGAACATATTTGTACAAGAAAAAAAAGACAGGCCTTTACCATTTCTGTTTTCTGTTTACACCGGAAATCTCTTCCTTTATAACTACAGGTCTGACCTACATCTGAAGTCTTATACTCGCTGACTTTGTACATCTGATTAGAAACAGAGAATGATCTCTAACTTCTGTTTCTTTGGGCAAAAGGTCTGAATACCAGCTGCAAACTGAACTTCATTTTTTAGGCATGAGCTTTCTTTCAGGTGTAGGTATTTTTTCAAGTATATCAATGATCTACAGTCAGCAAATAGTCCCAGAGGCGGAATTTAAAGAACTAAGCAAACTGGAAAGCAAAGGAATATTTTGCAGTTTCAGTGATATTTACGAAGGAAATTAAAACAGATTCATTTTAATTTCAATTCAGGCTCAATGAGCAATCACCAGTATCTACAATTACATATTTCTAAGTTTAAAACATTAATCTAATTAACTGATACTTGCTCCTTGTCTGATTCAATCAACTCTGTGAGAATAGCACAAGTGCTGTATTTAAAAAACAGCACAGAGACTGTAATAAAGGAACAATTTAACTTTCAAAGAAGTTACTTAAAAGTGACTAATTGCTCCGGCATACCCTCTAGCCGTAAACTGTTTAATGGAACTACAGTATTATAATCCAAGCCCTCTGGCAAGGTATTTCCTTCACTAAAGGGCATAGTCAAATGAAAATCAACCTGCTGGTACAAACATAAAAGCAACAGGAGTTTGAACTTACCTGGGACTTCCCTTCCTTCAGCGTTATGGTCTATATTTTTGTTGAAATAGACATTTCAGCTTGCTCACAGCCTCATGGCAGATCAGACGTCACTGGCAGCAGGGAACTGCTCTGACCGTGAAAATTCCCTGTGGGGGATCGCTACCATGGCCAGAACAACACAGTTTTACTTTCCTAAATTCTAATGTATTATATATATTGTGAAAAAAAGGGCGACAATGTCCCCTGTTGCAGATAGTCAGAAATTCTCCCTAACTGAACAAATCCAGAGCTTTGCACTCCCACTTCCGTCTCCAGCCTAGACTGTTGGTTTCTAGGCTAGGCTGAGTTTGTGGACTTTTAACACTTACAGGAATGAAATGTGCACTTAAGCACAAATACATTCTCCTGGGCATCATGCAAAAATCCACAGACCAGATGTGCACAAGAGGATGAGAAGTAGGATCATCTCTTTAAAATCAATGCCTTAACTGTCTTGGTTTACTCTGGAAATGACTGTTCAGACAACCGTGAGGACTGGATAGCTGAATTCTGAGTACAATGATGAGTCTCAGCTGCAAAAGTTCCAGCTGTAAAACTTGTCTGGTAAGAGAGAGCAGCTACCAGAAAGTATCTCCCGATGGATGCAAGGTAACAAAGTTCCTTGCAGGAATTACAGTTACTCTGTAAAACCAAGGAGGATCTCTCGCCTTCCAGAGAGCTGGAATAATATTGGTTCTAAGGAAACTTTATGCCGGGATTTGTACAGAATTTTTCCCCCATGCTGATAATATTATCCGATCAGCATCCAATATTTGTGGTAATGGAAAAGCTGGTAGCCGGGAACACAAACCAGATACACGAGAACACCCCTGCACAGAGCCAGCACACATGTTGCGTGGTTAGTGCTGAGCAGACACTACTAATGGGCCAAGCTGGACCAAACCGAGTCCCAAAGTGCTGTCTGGGCAGGCCTGAACTGTACGTACGCAGCAGATTTCTGCCATCAGAAACAGAGACTGCTCAATCTAATTATTACAAACTTGCTCAGAGCTGTATCATTTTTGGAGAGCTGGACAAACAATTTCACTGGTTTTCACTTCTTTTTATACACAGTAGGGTCCTAAAGAGCTGGGGAAAAGACAGATGCTGACAAACGTGTCAATCTTTGCATGAGGAAAGATTTTTTAAGAGGGAAGTTATCAGCTCATATCCTGGGCCTGACAGAAGGTACTTCACTGCCACTTACGCGTGCAAAAAGGTCAACTGATGGCTCACCAAATGCACCTGAAATGAATGGGGATATTTCTAAGTGTAGGTTCTGATCTGTCTAACCAACCTTCTGCCACAAGCTCTGGCATTCCTCTTCCTCTTTGTGAGCAGATCACCAGATAAAGAACAAATTTTACTCTACTCGGATGTGGAAATTTTTTCTCTCTGGAGTTGGTGTGACCACGTGCTTTCCACTATACCTGCCAAATTGATTGGGGCCCAAGAGAGAACCTTTCCCCTCATCTGGTATTTGACAAACGTCATGCAGTTTAGCTAAGGGGTGAATCCCTTCAGAAAAGGTTCCCTTGCACTTAACTGACGGGAGAGAGAATTTATAACAAAGATTTTCACAGCTATGTGCCAACAGAAGTGACAGGTGCAATGCAGGGGTGATAAAAGGATGACCGGAAGGGCAGCAAGAACTACTGCTTGTAGATGTACATACACACATATATATGCAAATATACACACACACACACATATATGTATATATATGTAGTGTTCTCAAATAAGAATTACATTTTGGTTTTTGTGACAACACCTAGCATCTTTATAAAGAACTTCACCTTCTGGTAAAACATTTCTCAGATACCTCTTCCTTCATTCCTGAACTAGCAGACTGTGGAAAGGCCAAAGGGCATCCTGCACCTGGGGTTTTCCAGTGAGACACTCAAACCAGGGCAGAAATTAGGAGCCACAGCTCTCCTTTTGTTTCTAGCCCTCTCGGGCCGGCTCATCCTCAGAAGTCTGTACTGGTGCCAGCTTCTGCAAATGAATCAGAAAGGGAAGAAGCACAACGGGGACAGAAGAAATTTAAAGTAAAGTTTGGGTTTTCTGTTAAAAAATACTATGATGAGAAAGAATGTTTAAAGGAAATAAAATGGGAAACATGATGCTCTCCTGCTACCAGTGACTGATAAGCCTTTTTCCATCCTTACATTGCAAGCAGGCTGAAATACCTATTGGTGACATATCTGAGGACCTTAGGACAATGAAGAAATTACATTTAAAACATAATCATATTTTCTCTCCCCTGCTTCTTTTTCCCCATATACGTGCTTAACTTTTCATGACTTGCAATTTGTGATAAATGTGGGATTTAACATTTTAATTTGTTTAATTTCTAACAGAATTTCTGTAAGAGCTATATGAAAAGATGTTTTAAATATTTTAATCATAATATTAAAACATTCCACTTGCAATTTTTTCTTTTCACGGATTATATGCATATCCAACTCTGTAGAACTAAATGCTGGCAAATATGAACACCAGAATGCTCACTGAGTCTAAAAATGTCCTCTATTTGTAAATGACACGTATTTTAAAAAATGGAGGTTCTCACTATATTAGACCTTACAAATCTTTTAGATTTTAGCCTTTGCAATTCCCCTTTAAATGCAGCCACAAACTGATACAGAGACTATCTGTTAAGCCAGCCAAGACTGAATTACGTATCTGTATCACAGAAGTGTATTACAGTCCAAATGTGAAAAATTAGAGAAAGAATATAACAGGCATTACTGTGTAAGAGTAGCTTTAATAAACAGTTTCCTGTGTGTCTATTAAACTGAAAACAATGTGCACGTGACCTGCTCTTTGAAACTAATCAATTAGGGAGGAGGACCAATTAATTTTGTTAATTATTTAACAAAGAAAGTGAAGAGATAAAACATCCTAGCTTTTAAAATATTTACAGTTGTTTCCTCGGTGAAAAGAGTGTCCTATTGAAAGGCTTTTGGATGGACTACTCTTTTGCTTTATACTCTGAATACAGTATATACATATTCAAGTATGTAGTTGCCAATATAAATTTGCACTGTCCACTCAGAAGCAATTTTGACATTTTGAGAATCTATAGTAATGTACAACTTGGACTTAAACCAAAGATGCATTTAGAAACAACCAAAAAAAGTGAGGAAAATATTCTGCATCTGCATGATATGTTGATTGTCTCTTAATTTGACTCAGCTGGAGTTCAATATTTGACTGTGTTCAGCATCCTGTATAACCTCATTTTTATATACATGTCCAAAACGTTGCAGGGGGAATGACTGGCCACATTTATCTGCTGATGCCCCCATCCTCTGCTTGAAATGGGAATTGAAAAGCCCAGCGCTCGAAAGGCTGTCACAGCGTATCAGAATGCGCTGTCCCATCCCGAGAGACACACACAGCATGTGAAAGACAGCTTCTTATGACTTGAAAGAACCATTTTACATATTTAACTGATTTATGGAATAAGTACTGTCTTGCAACTTTCATTTGAATTTATAAAATACGTCACTTGGTAGAAAGTCTTAGCTCTGGAGTGCAAAATTTTTATCATTGCACATAGCTATTAGTTCCTTTCATATTATATAAGTAATGCACAAATTCTAGTTCATTTTGCTGATGTTTCTTTTATTCTAAAATTAATTATTTTCAAACTTGTGCATAAACCAGAGCAAGTATTATTTTCCTCTCTACACGGAAGAGACCTTTTGGGGGGAAGTTTCACAGCGCATTAAAAGGATTTCATGTATTTTGACTTTTCTATGCAGTTTTTGTTGAAGTTCTGTAATTTTATGGGAAATTTCTGAAATTACTCACTGCTGAAAATACATATGCAACTTGACTTTAGAGTTACAGCTTTAAAAAATTGGGATTACTTCCAATGCAACACGTGCTTCTATTATCAATCAAAACTTTAAGTGCTGGATAATATTTTTATGTTGAGGTTTGCACAATAGAAGGTAGCAGACGGATAAGATCTTCTTTGTCAGATACAAAATCTTTTCTAGGCAGTTATTTTCCCTTCAGATTTAATCCTGCAATGGGGCAGGTTTCAGACAGAAATGACAGGAAAGATTTTATGAGCAATAAAAATGCAGCTCTTGATAGTTATCTCTATAGGGAGTTTCACTTGACACAGTTTCTGGAGTAACTCCCAGAGGTTCACTCTTCTTACTCAGACCCACCTGCCTAACAAAAAACAACACAAAAGCTAGCTTGTCAGTACTTCAGAAGTTTTGCTATGAAACACAAGAACTATCTAGACACCATACTTGATACGTACCACAAAAGCAAAGAAATACAAGTGAAACCAATTGTGTGTACCCTTGTACGCACTTGTAGGTACATAACTTCACTCTGACAGAATTACCATACATCTTCGACCAAGCAGAACAATCTTAGTTCCACCTTCTCTGCCAGCCTTCCCTTATCCCGCTAATAAATCACTCATCGCAGCACAGCAAAAGACTGCTAAATATTTACATAGAATGACAGAGTACGTTGGTAAAAGGCTCCTAAAAGGCTGCATGCAAAAAGTTTGGGAGAAAAGATTTAAGGCTGCGCTGCCTGCTCTGTGGTTTATGGCAATAGTAATGTCTGGAGAAGCCAAGACCAGGTATGTGTTTTCATTCTGTTGCTTTTGTGGCTTTACGTCAGCTGTAGTATGCATGCAATAACCACACCTGTTTCACAATAAAGACTTTTTGTTTATTAATAAAGAGCAGTGATGAAGAAATAGCAAAAACATGAATACCTTTCTTCACCAGTGTAGCCTGGAAATACACAGGAAATGAAAAATAACAAGTAAGCAAATGCTGACTTTCATCACCTACATTTTTCTGAAGCATCTGATCCTTCGGGCACTGATTGTACTTTGATGAACACAGAGAATTATATGTACCAACAGCTAAACAACCAGAGATTAAGGCTGGGTAGGTGAGTTAGAGCACACCACTTCCTGCAGAACGGTTTGAACACTTCATTGGTACATACCGATCATCGTCATCTGCATGAGCGTTAGTGCCGGAGGTACTCTGGAGTGTGGGCAATCCCTCCGTAACCCCCTCATCTATTGAGCCTAGGCAAAGAGAAAAGGGCAATTTAATGCAAAATAAGTGTTCAAAAACGCTTGGGGGTAGGTAAATACACACAAAGCTTGTTCTCCAAATCTCCGACAAACCCTGCTTCCTGAATGATGAGATACTAAGCTTTTCTTCAGAAAATCCTTTAGAAAACAAGAAGCAATTACGTTCCAACTCAACCTCTCCTCTACACAGACTATTTAGTAGATGGATAACTCAATATATGGCAAATATTTGGCACACCTAGAAAATGAAAAGCATCTACGTTAAATACAGCTAGAGCTTTCAAAACACATCCAATATTAACACTGTAAAGCAGAAATGTTACTTTCACTTAAAGGGCACTATTTCATGAGCCATAAAGAGTTCAACCTTGCTACTGTCTATTGCCTTCCTGTCCCGTACCTTCCATATATATTAATACTTGTTGATAATACCTCCATTTATTGATAAAATGCTGAAACAGGAACAGTCCTATGAAAAATTAAAGATGCAACCCAAAGGAGGCAAGATAGTTGTTTGCAAGAGAAATGTGTACACAAAACCATCCAAGAGTTTTGTTCAGTGCACAAACATTCAAGCAAACTAGCTCAAGCGGATTTTGGAAACGGAATCTAAGGTTAAATTCGGCACTAAATCAAACCTTTACAACACCTGATGCGTCTGACTGCTGTTCACATGGGCCTCCCATCACCACTTGGGAGTTCAGGACTCAAGCCTTGCTCGGGCGTACTAAGCAAGAATATTTTGGGCTGATGTCACCATAACAGAAAGGGAAGTCCGCAGTACAGTACTGAAGTAACTCCTAGTAGAACTTGTGAAAGAACTTGCAAGCCACTTGGAAGTGGTGCACAGGAAAATCCATCTTGCCTCCTTTTCCCTCTGTTGAGGCGGAATAGTGAGCACTGCTTCGACTTTTTGGAACAGTGGAGCAGCCCTCGAGTCTCTGCCACTGAATCCATGCGAGACAGCAACAGACGGGGAAAATGAGATTTCTCTCTCTACACCTACATCCTGAGAACGAGCACGGCTTGGGACAGTGTCAGGAGCTGCTCTTGCTGCTATGGTAAGTCATGTTCCTGCTTTGTAAGATGGTGGTACATGAGCAATCTCCATTTGGGAAACTTTCTCTAAAACACACTAGGAAAAAAAAAGTATCCTTAGGTCTAAGATGACAAATACCAGATAAAATGGAAAACTCGAGAGAAGGAACAAAGAGATGGAAAGAGGGCGGGGGAAAACATGCTTATTTTATCAAAAGCAGGCACAATTAAAGAGTACTGCCTCCAAAAAAGGCGGTCCCTATAAAGAACAGAGCGTTCTACAAAACCCAACTGAAGTATAAGATTACTGGTCTTAACATGACCCCATGTTATGGGGCCAGCGATGGGAGGGAACTTTTATCTCTAGCAAGTATTTGAAAATTACTCTAGCAGCACCAAAATTTATAATTTTGATATGAGCTGACTGATAAACTACGGTTGGGGAACTCAGAAACTGTGCAATCTGTAAAATTACAAAAGTTAATCCCATTTGGATTCATCCTTCTTTCTCCTGAAATACTTAACTGAAAGTCTACTAAAAAAAAAACCCAATTGCTTTTAATTTTATTTCTAAGGCTTCACCTCTCAAATGGAATTACTGTTAATGAGTTATGAAAATATCCTCAAACATAGTTATTGCTGTTACCAGAATGACTTATTTATGAAGGCTCTGCTTCATGTCTCCCTCCATGTTATAAAGTGCTTCCAAATATAATAAACTGCAAATGAACAATTCTTGAAATTGCCCAAAGAGTGAAAGAGAGCTCTCTGTAATATCAAAGAGAGAGGGAGGAACACTTTTATAAATGCACTGTAAAACACTGAGATAAATATATGCAATTATACAAAGAAAATATATTCAGGGAAGAGAAAGCCATACTTCAACATATCTCTCTGGCTCCGTTTACTGTTCTTACATTGCTGTATGAGGAAATATATCTTTAGGAGGTAAAAAGTGCTTTCTGAGCTGCAAAGTGTGCCTTATCATATATTTGGTACGTGTCAGCTGTACTAAAAAACAAGAGCTTTATCTCCCTTTATGGCAAAATGTGAATAAAAGCTATTATCAAGGTAGTTAATAACGCTATACAAAGACCGCTAAAGAATAGCTCAAACTTATTCAAAGACAAAGAATAGACTAGCACTTTGAAGATTTTGGGCTCGCACACTCTTTTCTCTCTGTAGCCTTTTTAAGGAAGAATGTGCTGTATCCTCAGTAAGAGGCATTTACGTTCGAGCATTATGATTACTAAGGCCTGAGATGTACTGCTCAGTGCTGTACCAATGGTCAGGCACATAACCTTAGCGGTGCAAAAGCGAGAACAGGAAACAGAGAACGGAAAACTTTCTAGCAAATGTCATGCGGCTTCAGAACTTCAGCAGACACCGTCCAAAGCAGGATGTGCAAAGCTGCTTGTCAAAAGAAACCATTGCACAGATGGGGAAATTGGCTAAAGCAAGCTTTATCGCAAGAGCAGGATTCGGTAAGGTGCCTGGCTAGCAGAGTATATTTCAAAGGATTTTTTGTTTAACAATAATGCCACAACTCTCTTAGAAAGGGAGCCTTTAGAGCACTCAGTGACACCTCTCCTTCTACAATTCACTCCTAGTCTCATATTCTTACGTCCCTATTCATTCAAGCCGCTTATGACTATGCTATTTTTCTGATACGGCTAACTCCAAGCGATGCCCTCTGAGAACTTTCACAGATCGCAATGCACCACTTTGTAATCCAGAGTTTAAACCAAGTTTGTTCTTTTAGCCTGCTTGGATATGATGTTTTCAGCTGGTAAAACTCCCTCCTTTCACTAGATATGCTGTTTTAGCTTTCCCTAATTGTTACTTCTACTTGCTCTATTTTGTCTGTGACAGTAATGTCTGCTGATGCAATGATGTGCGTCTCTGACTGCATGGCCCTGACAATGTCTTTTGTACGATCCTACCGTAATGAGTTAAAAGCTGAGTTAAACTACTTGTTCTTGAACCAGCATCTTTTTTCCTGGAGACTACCCAGCAAACTCTTTCTTTTAGTTTTTAATCCATGCACTATTTTGAAAAACTACACCTAAAGATTTAGAGGTACTTAAATAGATATTAAAACTGCTTCTCAAAAAAGGCAAATTTCATTGTCTCCAGTAAATAAAACATTACTGATATAAAATATCAACACAGGAGCTATACAAATTGATGAACAAAAACAACAGTATAGAAAGTCTTCAGGGATGGGGTAAAAACACAATACTTTCATTTCTTTTTAGTGAGTTTTACCTGAGATAGTTTAACAACATTGGTTATACACTGCATTCCCAGCATGGCCAGATTGACTGAACATTCACTTTCTGCAGAGAAGGCGCAGCATTACGCTGACCAGACAAAAATAGTAATGTAGCCTACAATGCTACAATTATTTATTTTATTTTATTCTATTTATTTTATTAACTGAAGCAGCATTTCACATACACATTATTCGAATGAGGCAGACCAGTGCATTCTCCATTCTTATGGATCTCAAGTCAAACAGGCTTTATTAAAAATCCTTCGGTAAACAAACCCTCTACTGAGCACAGGTCAAGCCACTCAATTCAAAGCAAAATAGCTGACCTATGCGACATTTTGGTAATTAAACTACAAATACTGTAAAATGCCTGTCTTCTGACTTACTAAAAGCCATTCAGTGCACTCCGAGCAAGGAGAACAAATGGATTGTTACAGCAACAGTCTTTAAATATTAGCTATTAATAAACAACAGGCTGCTGGAAGAACCCAAAACTGGCTTCAAATTGTCTTTCATGGAAAAAAGGTTTCTCTCAGCATTTGGCAGTATTTGAGAAGCAACTTGAGAAGCAATCCCACAGAAATGGAAAGATTCTCAATATTATGACTGGGTGGTTTTGTTTTTGTCTGGGACATTAAGATGACAGTGTTCCATCATTTATTTTGCAAATCTTACTACTACAAAGGCTTTCTGTCATGATTATACAAGGTTTTATGTCTGATGCAAAGCACCATTCCATCCCTCTGTGGCTACAGCCACAAGTCTTTCAAATTTGGTGTTATGACTGAAGTCAGATCATGCTTTTGACACTACCGAAAACAAAAGTATATCGCCCAGTTAAGCAACCAGAGGTAAACAGTGGTTATCGACCTCTTCTGAATAGGGAGGCCTACTAACGGGCTTACTTTTCTTAGCTGACTTTTGCAAACTTCTTTAAAGAGCTCTAAGTCCCATCCCTCCAGCATGGTTTCCATGTAACATTTCATAAAACGGGGAAAAAAAGCAATTTCATGAAACTAAAGCTATCTAAATATTAAAAAAAATTAAGCAGATTTCCTCCAATAAAATCACAAGCGCAAACATATGTGTTTGTACACATATCTAACTCCAGAAATGGTCATACCGATAGAGGAAGATTGTGGGCTGATCAGGAGATCTTCCTGAACTTGCTCGCTGCCGGGGACCGTCTGTTGATCGCTCAGAGAACTCTGGGACGCGCTAACAGGCTGCGATACTTCCTCATGAACTTCCTCATCACTTAGCCTTTCCACTTTGACACGCACGTCTTCTTCAATCACAAGGGGTGAACTGGCTTTTGTGCTCTCGCAAGTCACATAATCAGTGATTCTTCTGTTCGACTCGGAGGGGCCAGGCATTTCCAAAGTCCTAGAATTCTCCACCTGCTTCACCTTCTCAGACTGAAGCCTTCGATCAATTCCAAAAGGAAAAGTCCAGGGGAAAGCTAAGGAGGAGTCTACAGGCTGATTTCTGGACTCTGGGTAAGAAGTCGAAGGATTCAGCACTTGGGGGGAACTCGTTTGTGTGTTACACTTAAGAGGGCTCTCCGGAGACATAACTATGTAGCTTTTGCGCTTTCTTCGTGACTCTCGGCAAACAGGAATGGTTCTTTCCACTACACTGCATTCAGAAGAAACCGGAGAAAGGCTGCCGTCTCGAGAAGTAAAATTGCAGTTTGCACTGTTCTCCTGTCCTGCATCTAGCACCTTCTCTTGCTGGCTGTTGGGCGTATTCCACAAAATGCTCGACTTCATGAATTCTGAGCATGTGCTAGCAACACTGAACATTTGCATATAGCTGGCTGCAGCCAACACATCGATAATATTTTCTGTATTAATAGATAGTGTTGCTGTGTAGGCATATTCCAGAAGAGGTATAAAGCCAGTCACTGTCACATGGTGCAAGTCTAACACGCTCTTGCTCTCATCTTCTGCTTGGCCGACGAGTTTGGAACGGAAGAAGTCACTGCAGGCTGCCAAAACCACCTTGTGCGCCCTGAAGATTTTGTCCTGGACCCGAATGGTGATGTCACAGAAATGTCCATCGTTGCGAAGCATGTTTAGCTTTCCGAGCATCTCCTGGCTATGAGCAGGGGAATTATGAGTAAATGTTTTTACACCCATCTTTTCACCTTTCTGCCAGCGTTCTTTCCACATGCAAGAGATCACAGGTATCCTAAAACAAAAAGAAAAAACTCTGTCACTTAACATGAAAGTACATTTCATCTCTGAAAAGGTAAGTGAATTCATGATTATAAGGCTCTGTGGGAAGAAAATTCTTCCACTGCAGCAGAATACTCTGGGGTCACGTTTTCACATTTTTTTAGGATCCAGACTGTGACATCATGCATTAACTCTACAGCAATGCACCTATTTACTTGTAATTTGCAAAAATGCAAAACACATTATTTGCAATCCATCATTAATATAATCCTCTACGTTTCTGCTATTGTGAACTCAAAACAAATTCCCAACACAGTTTTGGGAAAAACAAATGTCTATAACACTAAAAAAAAAAAAAAGCATTTTTGAAAATATCATCTGTGTAAGAAACCTGTTTCTTTTATTTTCTGGGCTCGGGAATCTGCTGCTCATGGTTCTTAAACACTAGGGACTTTGTTGAATGATTCTTTTAAGTGAGGAAGACATTTGCTTGGGTCTGCTTACAAATGTGCAGGAGCAAGCAAACCTCTCAGAGAAGGTATTTAATACCAGAAGAGCTTCAGAGAAATTATAGCATGAATTTTCAGAGGACAGAGTTCAAGCTAGTAAACATAAAATAACAGCTGGCAATAGCTCCGCTCTGCTGCTGTAATGCAGGTACCGATCGCCTAAAGCTGCTTTTAATAAATAATTTTGGACTAGGATAAGGGGTTATTGCAAATTCTGTCAAAAACACAATAGATTATAAACCTCAAAGTAAAGTTCTGATCTAAATCAAATAGACACAAATTGATTTTATATATGTGATAAAGAGTAGCAGGAGCGTAACTTCTTTCTTCACATAAAAAGTACAAACGATCTCCTTGGGGACCAATTCTCTTCTGTGCGGTAGGTGCAAACGCGTGGGTTTCGTGCGAGGTCCTGAAGGACTACGAGGGACAGGATGCCCTACACCGTCTGGCAGCTTTAAGGCTGCAGCAGTAGCTGAAAACTAAATGCCTTTGATTTGACGGAGGAGGAAGCTGATCCATGATTCAATCCCTGTGCAATACACTGAGGAAAGACGATCGGCCATATGCCTAGAAATCCCCTGCAACGGAGCCCTAACGCTTCTGCTGCCACCAAACCCTCTCTACTAGCAGAGGAAGGCACAGCATCTCCAAACAAGGAAGCGCAGCTTATGAGACTGCTCACATTATTTCTGAATTATTTCACTGTTAAGAAAAAACAAGCTACAATTTTATACCTTTTTAAGATTCTCAGGCTTCAATGTGAAAACTTCGGTGTTCTATATGCTTCACACAATTTACAAGATACAGAAATACCATCACCTTGTGATTAAACACCAGCAATAGAACTGGATCTGACTGCTGCCTGCAGTCAGCCAGCTTCTTCACATCACCCTTCTCCTTTCCTTTCCATGTACGCACAAACGCACCACTCCTGCAAATTGCTCACTTGGAGCTTTGCAGATACAAGGCGCACTGCAAGTCTGGAAGAACTTACAACAAATCCCGCAAGTCTTAGTACATATTTAAATGACAGCTGTCAGAGCCTACCCTGTTCTACAGATGTTTATACTGGGCATTTTCTTGTTCCTACGATTTCACTCTTCATACTGCAAACTCTTTCAGACACAGGAAAAAAAAATCTATTCCAGAGAGTGGAGTAACTTAACATCTAACAATACGTGAAAAGTCTGAGTCAAACTATGATGGCCATTTGGATTTAAAATAAAATTTCACACCACTATAGAGGAAGAAGTTAAGCAGAGGCAAAACCCTCATCTTCAGTGAAAGAAAACATATCGACCTCAAGAGGCATCTGAAGATCCAGACTGTTTGTTCTCCAGCATGAATCAAACAAAAAGCGTATTTAATTGATGTCAGACCAAAACACTGCAGTAAAATCTCATAGCAGCACATGCTAAAATGGCCTCAGGACACCCTTCCTTCTGAATTCCCATTAACTACAGCAATTCCTTGGTATATCAGAAGTCTAGAAGTACTTTTCTTCAGTAAATGGATGCAAAAATATTAATACATATGCAAGGACTGCCAATAGCCTTAATATAGAATATATACATGGTATTTAGAAACAGTACTGATATGCAAGTATAAACAAGAAGAAAAATCTAAGCAAGCAATATTCCCAATTCTTTGGAAAGCCCAGGAGACGAGCCATTACTTTCCTTCTATATTCATCTGAATGAGTAATCCTCATCCCTCCCATCTCAAAGGAAGAGAGCTCTGTTCTGCTCACCTCCTCCAAACTCTGTTCTGAACCGTTCCTTGTCCCATTTCCCCCTTCCCGCCCACCTCTCCCCTCTTCTGGCTTCCTTTCCCCTTTCCCTTTCATCTTTTACTTCCTTGACCTTGATCTGGTTACAGAATTTAAAATAAAGTAACAGAAGCCAGTGATGTGCAATACATTGATTTAAACTTGTTACAGAAGCGGAGTGCCTGCCACAAACGTGGGACGTTGCTCCATTAAGTCACTTGTATAAAATGACTTTCCCCCTCATTCCACTGACACCACCAAACAAGTGGCTCCTAAGCAGCCTTCAGCACAGACAAAGGATGCATGCATCTGCATGTTATTTTCAGAAAAGTTGGCAGAGGGAGAGGGAAATAGTATCAATTACTTGATACTAAGGTAGTAAAAACTTCAAGTATTTTTAAAAGGTAATTTAAACAGAATGAAGATATCTGCCATATGCAAAGGTGGGCACTTTAAAGCCACTCAGGCTTTTAAATGGCTCCATTCCCATTTTTATCCTTCTGTTGGCAAGGGGCATGTCTATAGTTGCAGTAAGTCACAGTAAGGAAAGGGAGAGAGGGCTAAGACGTTGCAGCTTATCCTCAAGTCTAACATCTTAGAATCGCCATCATTTCAAAATGCCATTTTGCCATGTCTTGTTACCAGTTATTGGACAGACCCTGACAGCTATTGTAAGATGATAAGGTATGGGGTACTATAGTCAGATTAAAGAACCAGAAATTATAGCTAAATATACATGGTACCCTGAGAGCGTTTGCGTGGTGCAGGGGAAGAGGAAAGGATCAAGGTGAGCACATGAACAGCGATAAGCGGGTTGGAGCTGGAAATGTTACTGGCTGTCTTCTAGCCACAATCGATGGCAGATTCCCTGAGCCTGGACTAGGGTTGGCACCAAAGAAACGGTGGCTTGCTTTCTCTTCCCAGCTACTGACACCGTATCTCCTTCTCTCCACGTACAATCCCCCCACATACACTTATACCCTTGCCCTGGCCCATCCTACATTACAGTATTTCAAAGTTCAAGTAAAACACAGTGAAATTTAAACAGTTATTTTCAAGTTTTAAAGCTATCCTCAGTAGAACACTTAAACGTGCATCAGGGCTGTGCTTCAAACTTCGCCTCAGACAGTTGTCTTACAGTTGGAGAGAATGGTTTTTCCAGCGTGCATTCCCACACTGGAAATGTGTGGGAATTCACCACCCTGCCAAAGGGCTGATCCCAGACCGAGGCGAAAACTTAAACAAGAGCACTTGAGAACCTTAGTGCGGAGAATTTTCTGACTATTAGCTGAAAGCAGTCTGAACGTAAATGTTACAGTACCAAAGAGTTCTTAAAATTATATGGAAAACTAGTTCAGTTTTTTTTTTAATCCTAAAAGCAGTAATATAGACCTGACCTTTAAGTAGTTTCAAATAACTCAGCTCATGCTTACTGTTTCGAGGCTATTAAAAACAAGTTTTAGCAACAGTTATCAGTTCATATATACTAGAGTTAATCTTGTTCTGCAACAATGATTAAACACTTATGCCAAGTTTCTGTGCTTAGAAATGATAAATGTATGAAAATGTATACTAGGCTGTGTAAATGGAAAAGAAACTACACCAGAATTGGAAATTTTTGCTTATGTGACCTGTCTATTTCCATATACCCAAAACCTAGCATCTTTTTCACCTCCTGTCTTACATTATGGCTCAAATCATTGTTTTTGAAAGATGGTACTTATAAGGATCTTGGTTTCTCTTTAGAAAAGTCAGTGGACCAAACTCATATGGCCGTCAGGGTTCAAATCCTGACTTAGCCACATCATTTGACAACAGAATTGAATCATTCTTTAGCATCACAAAAGTATCACCCTATCTTTAAACTCTGTGTCCTGACCCATGGTTACCTACAAAGTATCACAAAAACACTAACTCTTCCGAACACTTAAAAAAACAGATTTCAGATATGTAAATCCCGTGCTGGCTTTAGTGCCCCAAAAGCGCACGAAATTCCCACCCTCATGCTCACTAATCCCACAAGTGCATTCATCCAACTGTGAGGCCATGTTGTAGAAGGTACTGCTACAGTTATCTTCTGGGAAATTCATTTTTAACCCAGATCCCTTCTTGGACACGGTTTACAACACCATCCCATAAACAGCGGTAGTAGCACAGGAACAGAGAAATTTTCTGTGGGGATAAATACATGAAGTGGAAAGTCCTCAAACTGCTAACTTAAAAGCAACGTGCAACTACACTCTACATAGGAATATTAGTCCGCTAACATAGCTTTGACCACACACCTCATCTCTAACTATTCCTTCCACAGAGAGCAACTAGCTACTCTGGGAAAAAGAGGGAGAGAGAGAGAGAGAGAGAGAGAGAGAGAGAGAGAGAGAGAGAGAGAGAGAGAGAGAGGGAGGGAGGGAAAGAGAGAGAGAGAGAGGGAAAGAGAGAGAGAGAACATTACCTCTCTGTCAACATCCCATCACTCTTTGCTCATCAGTTGGCCTAATAAAAGGTATCATCTCCCCCTATAAATTTTGCCTTGCTTCATTTGACAAAACTGTTGGCTGGAACTGACAAACTGTTCTCATTTAAAATAAATCAACGGTACTTGCTAGGCTTTGTTTAAAACAGTATTTTAAGTCAGTTTAGTAAACCTAGCGTGAACTCATCCCATCACGGCCAAGCCTGCCGGTATTTTTGAACAGAAAAGGCAAACACAACAAGGTTTCTTTGCTCAGTATTACGTCAAAGTGCAGTATTCACTCTGGCATACTGGAATCTCTGGAATGCAAACCTGTAACCTTTAGCTGCAGTGGGTGAAAGGACCAGGGAAATGAACCATCAAGATAAGTATGCAGTGTCTTAGAAGTTCAATTTCCTCTAGAATAGCATACTTCTAAGGGCACAAAGGATCTAGTGTGAAGTTAGCTACTTAATAAACACCAATTACGTTAAAACCTGAAATAAACGCTGAGCTGCAGTCTATAAACGAAGGCTGCGGTGATAGTAAGTCCTGCAAAAAACACAACAGCATTCAATAACGGGGCTGACCTGATCCTTGGCCGCTTCTCAGTTCTGGAACCAGACTTTGATTCTCCAAACTACTCTCACTTTAACTACCCCGAGACACCGAAATCTGTATCCTGCATCACTTTCCTGCATCCACAGCTGCATCCACAGCTTCACAGGAGGGAGGGCAAGCTGCAGGCGTTTTCTGTTCTAAAGGGCTCGCTTTGTGTGGGGCTTTTGTTCCCGGACGGGGCTCTCAAACCGCAGGTTTGACAGCCCTCGTAGAAGAGCTCTGCATGCAGATCCCATTTTCATAGGAAAGAGTCAGTGATGGCGAGATAAGAAACTCGGGAGAACTCTCCCCAGGAGCTTTAATGGCGCAGCAATTTCAAGTAGCAAGCTGCAGACAAGAAGCACTGCAATCCATCTATGTACTGTTAACAGTAATATTCCCTTTCACCGTGGAAGGCAGATAAAAGAGTGGGTTTTGCTCTTCATACATTCTCCAGAAGTACTGCATTTGATAAGATAATGCCATTTGTTTTGTAAAAACCTGTTCTTAGCACGCCAGTTTTTGACAAGTTCATGTACCAGAGCTTTTGAAGCCATTGACTCCATCTACTATTACTGTTGTTCGCAAAAAGCATTTGTTAGCTTCTTTACATATATGTATGGTTTGTACCTGCACTCCCCATTTAATCATTTTTGTGAGAGTACATTTTGAGGATGCTCCAGTGGCATATTGCTTCCCGAGCAGCCACCTCTTCATCTCACAAATTCCTGGCAAAGAGGCCTTCCAAAAGAAGATTTTCCTGAATTTCAGTCACGTACCATGCACCACCAGAAGCCAGTGCAGAGGGGTGGCTGAAAGTGTTGGAGAACCAGAACGAAGCTTCCTAGAGGTAGACTAAAACACTATTAGGCAACAGCTATGGTTCAAATGCATAAGTGCACAAAAACAATGCTACATACGCCCAGACTTGGATGAAAACAGCCCAGAGAATTTTTCAGTGAAAGAGAAACTCAAAGCTCCCCGGATCCTAGCTGTTTAACACTTATGAAAGCCACACTGCAGCAGTGAACCCCCATGCTGGTCTTAAATCAATTTGTAAAGATCTAGGCAAGTCCCTCATGAGTGCTACAACAGCTGAGGTTTACAAGGCCTAAGTACCAAGGCTGCTACTCTTCACAAAAAACAACCGAAAAGATTTGCACATCTGGAAATCCTGCGCCATGCCAGGACCCACGATAACTCTACTTGCTTGGTACCAGCCAAGGTAAACCTCTGCAGTACCAGATACAGAGAGGCAGGTGCAAAAGGACACGCTATTTCTGCATCGTCCGTGCTTTGACAGACAAGGACTATTCACAAATTAATAGTAATCTGTAAAGGACATGGAGGAAAAAGCATTTGATAGCTCCTCTTCCAAAACCGATTCCTCAGGAATAAGAACAGCCCAGAAGGTCCATGAAATAGATACTTCATATTCTTAACACATCTGAGTTTCACTAAAATTAAATACTATAATAATAGAGGGGCAAAGCCACAACTGTAACATGCCATGAGAAGAGAGCGAAAAGATGTGTGCGGGCATGGCAAAGTCCTAGATCGCAGCTACAGCGCTCTGACTCGCACTGATATTGCTATCGAAAGCATTAACCTTTAATGTGGACAGGAAAAGAATCGCCCTGATGATGGAAAAGCGAGCTCTGCACAGTGCAAATCTGGTAGATGCATTTTAATTCCCAGAGCTGGTGAAAGCATTGAGACAATTAGCGGGGTGCCAAAAAATCAGCATTTTATTCTACAAAACAGTTTTATTGTAAATTGAGATGGTAGGTCAGCTGCAACAGAATAATTCTGAAAGGATGAAATTACAAAACATTTACAATGTTTTACATATACATTTTAAAGGAAGGTCAAGAGTGCAATTTTTGCAGTAACAACAAAAGCCTTCTCTCCCCTCACCTGTGATAGCAGAGTCCAGACTACCTAGTCAAGTTTGCACGAACCTTAAAACTGTTTCCGTGTTTGCCATTACCTCTGTGCAAGGTGATGTCTCCCAGCTCCTGCTGGGTCTTGAATTTAGGAGGAGCTGATATTCCTTCTCTTCAAGATGTCATAGCTCCCAGCCATTTAATCAACCCTGCAATTTATCATTTAAAACCCATGTACTGCCTTTGACAACCGCGCCTTAATTGCTGATGTTGTTTTTAATCCATGTTTCAATCTACCTAACCAACTTTTGAGGTATATTCCCATAAAAGAGATGAGCAAAACTCACTTATTCAGGACTTTAACTGTTCATATTACTAGGGTCAAGCACATAAGCTCTAATCAGAAGCTAACATTGCTGGTACAAACACTCCACTCAAGCCCTCCACATCCAGGAACATGTCATTTACTCAGTGATGAGGAGACTGATGCACAGTGAATGTGGCAAATGGGAGTGCTCACCTTTCTGTAAAAATTTTCCTTAAAAGGTTTTATTTATCCTAAAAGTTATTTATGAAATTTATTAAATTTAAAAAATGTAGTACTAATAAAAATATTTTTAGGATAAAACCCTACATATCCATTTATCATTTATCCTAAAAATACTTATGAAAAACAAAAAAACCCCAAAATCTAAAAGGACCTCAGCCCTCTCTTCAGTTTTTATCAAGATGAGCCTAGGGCCTGTTCATCACAATCGTTTGTCATCCTCCTCCATCAGCTTGAAGCGGTTTCCAAAGTTTTGACTGCACAGAGCATGCTTCTGGCCAGCAATCTTTCAAAACTCCAGCAGCCCGTCCCTTAACTGCTACAGCTCTCCTGGCACGAAGACTGAGAAACATGTCCACTTAGCAAGGGTGTCGGGATTCAGAGCTGGACAGAACTGAAGGGGCCTGTGAGAGAAGCCAAAGTATCTTGTTAGAGACCTTGGTAACATACTACCAAATCTCCTCTGCAAGGCAGGAAGGGGAAAGGCTTTTTTTCTGTTTACTCCTTTACATATTTCCGTTGCCCGATTTCGACCTTGTTCACCAAAAGATGGGCAATATATTAGCAAGGTTTTTCTCTTCCTCCCTCAGTTCTGCAGAACTATTTTACATCGTGGATGTTAAACACAAACAGCACCATACCTGCTGCTAAAGCAATACAGATCAAGAATAAATCAGAAATATCTGCTTCTTTCTAAACACCTAGGTTGTACTAGTTCTAAACTATAAAGCTCTCTATATAAAATGTACAGATTCCAGAGTTAGAGAGGACCAAAGTCTTCCTCATGCTACAAAGTTGCCTCAGCATATAAAGACAGGATGTTTGCTTGATATGCAAAAAAAGCAACATTGACTGCAATGAAAAACAGAGGAAAGTGTCTACTACTTTAATCCAGAGTAATTTAGAATATTAAAAATAACATAAAACATATCACAGAGTTGTTGTTCTTGTGACATGAGGTCACAGCAAAGAAAAGGTGGTAAACTATTATTTTTCAGGAGTGGCTGTTTTCACACACAATTGTTTAGTACAGTGTGGCTGTTTCCCCCGCCTCCTCATGGTAAGTTTATTTCCATTAAGTCAGATGCAAAAATTCATAGCCACGCTCCAGGAACATGACAGGAGATATTACATACAGTCTAGGTACAGGCTTACAGGAGCAAATACTAGAATCTAAACAGGAGTCTACATTAGAACCCAGCAGAGGAGATGGACACGTGTGCACCCAAATCAAGCTACCTCTGCTGGTAACGGTGCCTCCATAAATCTCTGAAAACTCACCCGTGATGGAACAAAACAAGATACAGAACTTACCAGTGTGGGCTGACACATCTTCCAGCGTGTCCTTCGCAGACTGTATCTGTCCGAAAGCGCCCCACACGTGCTGGAACTCAGAAAGGAGCTCTTCCAACCCCAGCATCTGGCAGAACTATGAAGTCATCTGCCTGAACGTAATAGATTACAGATGCCAAGGCCACATCCACAAAGCCTACTAGGAGCCACATACCAGCAACAGACTCTCGTGCAGCTCTGTCTTGTCATTTCCTCATGAAAGTGACACTTCTAGATTTATTCTTGTCCCTTATCATCCCTTACATATGGCCTACAGGAAATGGCCTACAAGACTTTCTTCTGACCGATGTCAAGTTGGCAAGAGAATTTAATCTTCTTGTAAACCTTTACTGTTGTTTCTATTGCAGGAACTGCACACCACTTATGTCTCAGGTAGAGAGACAAATGAGAGTTTTGGTATTTGCAGCTGACAAACTAAGTCTATCGCGAGGCAATGCTACAGCACATAATTCACAAATAAATCAGAAAATGGCTACTGTGGAAACATTACAGAGCCAGAATTCAAAGCATTCATAGTGAAGTAGTGAAATTTAAGTTACTAGTGGTTCTGGTCCTGTTGGCTCCCGGGCAGTGAAAATCAGTCTGCACAGCACTGCAAGTGGCCCAGGCCAACAGCAGAGAAAAACTGAGAGTTGACAACAGTTGGTAACTGAAAAAGCTTGGAAACCCCTGACAGATAACTGGGAGCTCTGTACGTGGGCACTGAGTGTGCTAGATTAACACAGCCGGAAGATTAAAGCATAACTACAACTCCTAGGCTAGATAAAACCTGAAGATTAAAGTTTCACACACCTATAGCGTGATCATGTTATCACTCCTGTCAGTCAATCAATCAAAGAATGTTTCCACTAGAAATCGCTGTGATTATAAACATGCAAACAGGTATTTTAATTCCCAAGGAAAAGGTGCTAGCTTACTAGGAAAAGAGGCAAGACTGTTCAAAGATTGTCTCATTCTGTGGTACACACCTGCCAGAAAGCTTGGCAACATTAACACTGTGTTAATTTCCTCCCTCAAACATTTAGTGTCAAAGCTCTGATTATTTACAAATATAAAGATGTTTTCATCTCTCAAAGATCAGCAGTGATATATGATGAGGTGTTTGTATATAACTGCAGGAATCCGGCCAAATGAAAACAATCTGAAGAAAAGGAAGAATGAAGAATTAAAAGAAAAAAAACAAACAGAAAATGGGACACCACCTGTGTTTACTGAAGGTAAAGTATGTCAAATTAGCTTGATAATCTTTTTTTCAGAAAAAAGGAAAAGCCGTGTATGATGAGAACTTGACATACAAAGTTATTAGTGAAAATAAGCAGATGAATAGAGAACGGCAAGTTAGCTAAGGAGCTGGTTGAAAAGAAAGCGAAAGGAGTTAATTCATGTACTTGAAGTAACAGGTTAAAGAATTTACCAGTGAAGTCCCATAAGGACTTGTTCGAGCAATAATCTTCAAGTATTTCCGTAAAGACACTGGCTCAAAATACGCTGATGAAAAGGTTAGATTTATCATCAGCACAAAGGATAAAAACAAATGACTTTGAGAACTGGAGTCCTGAGAACAGAATGAAATTCACTGGAAATCCAATAGTACGAAATTAAAAACCCAAGATTATATATCAGGGAGTTAATAACAGACTTCCGCTATGTTCTGGAAGATAATCAGTTAAAAGCGACCATGGAGAGAGATCTCAAAGCATTGAATGATTGTATGCTGACTGAAGAGCTCACTGAAAGACCCAAAGACTAACAAGACTATTTTAAGATCTGATTTTTTGTCAGGTGTTTGTCATTATCCCTTTTAACCTCCCAAAAGGTCCCATGGGGGATTTTTGGTGTGGGTTTTTTTTTCCTGCTCCACGTGTCTGCCACTTAACTTGCCTGTAAGGCAGAGATACATTATGCTTAAATCTTTTCAGATCATTTTGACTTTACCAGATGAATTTCAGATAAAAACATGTAGCAGCTAGAACCCATACGGCATACATTAGGTGCACTGGTCAGCAAGGTAGTTCTAATCCCAAAATCTAATTAAATGAAAAGATTACAATAATCAGGACAGTACAGTGGCACGTGCCATACATAAATTGCTGAGCTTATTCCACTGAATAGTTTTAAGCAAGATCTGGAAGACCTGATGTTTCTTGAAAACATTTACAGATGCATAAAGGCAAAGAAGATAGGTGTCATTTTCTTAGCAGACTTGGTGCCTTTCTACATAACCGAAGTTTGCTGGTTCCAACAAATTCCATGTGTGATACACCAGCTGAATGCTTCAAAAGCTTTATCTGGGGAGAGTTTAAAGAGAGTAGCTTTGCACCATTCTGGTGCAGAATGTGAAAAAAGCTTCAGGAAGGTAATCAAGTACAATATTCTGGCTACATTTCCACACCCTGGCACTTTTTTTTTTTTTTTTTTTTTTCTAGCTATGACAGTTTTTTCCGACTTTCGGTCTGATTATTTGAAGTCAGCTCTTTCAGAGAACAGAATGTTACCATTCACTACTTCAAAGATCCCAGATTTAACTTGTTGCCTTTTTGAAACTGCTGCGTAAAGTATAAAGTTTATGTGCCTAATATAGCTTTCACGTGGTTGAATAAGCAAACTAGATAAATGCCATTTTTCCCTGCCTCTAGCACTTTGAACTTTTCATTGTAGAAATCTCACAGTAGTATTCCGTATAACCCATAAAAGTACATTTTCAGACAGTACTTAAAACTGAGGTTCACTTAACAACATGAGCAGTAACTGCTAAAAGATCTCGTTATATAGGGAATTATATTTATTTTCATAATAAAAAATAATGTGCAAATATCACTAGATAGAACATATTGTGATATTTCAAATCAGGCTCATGGCCCTGCAATTCCTCTTTTCCACCAGTACTCTGAAAAAGCACATGATCAAACTGTTAGATTGCGAGTTTGCCCTGAAAGTGCATGTTAGATATGTTTGCACCGTCAGCATATGAGCAAGTATGTGTTTCTGGTTTTCTAGCAGTTAAGAGCAACAAATGAATTCATATTCCTCTCAGTACCCTTTTATAGGGAAGCCCCATAGAACATACACAAGAGTATACTGAATGGACTAGCATGTTACATCCCTGAGGCACATATTCAGACTTACCCACTATTTCCAGATGATGGTGTTTATGCATGACTTTCATGTTATCTAAATACTTGCTCTGTGCTAATTTGGATTATTTTTTCCCCAAATTTCTCAATGTAGACAAACCACTACATGACCTTTTCCCAGTCTGGGTAATAACCAGCGAGGCTTACATTTATCCTCCATGGTTTTTAATAGCAGTACAAATTAGCAACACAACACTCATGAGCTACTTGTCACCTCAGTGAAAGGAAGAGGCTCACATGAAGGCCCCAAAAGTGCCAGAGCCAACATAAATAATTGGGTGAGGTGGGACTCAACAGGACCCGACTGCTCATAGAAAGCAAACGAAAGGGAAATACCTCTGCTGTTCTCCTCTTCTGGCAGCAATGGGTCATTTGGTCAGTTCAGCTTCCTGTGGAATCACAGACCAAACCGGCACATGTTTATATTCTGCACTAGCATCAGCTAATGCTAATCACCACCACAGAGACGACTGGCCGAGTCACCGCCACCAGTACTATAGTTGTGACAGTTTAGGTATCCTCGCAACTCCCTCCCTTCCCACATACCTTACACTTCTGTAGCAAATATCTCAAACGCTTTTGAGTTTGTTGGGTAGGAAGTACCAGTTTAAATAATTCTTCCATCCTGCAAGAATAATATGTGCAAATGCAAAAGCTGAAAAAAATACAAGTTAAACATTAAATGCGTCTAAGTACTATGAATTGCCGAAAAACATCCATAAAGCACTTTTGTCACATGGAAGCAACCTCCTATTTTAAACTAACTCCAGAAAGCTATTTTTTCTGGTTTTACTACCATGGCTACCAGTAGCATTTCAGTCATCACTTTCAGAAGCTCTTCAAGCATATCAATAAATTCAAACTTGTGACAAAAATACGTAAGAAAAAGAGTACTCAAGCCAATCTCCCTCCCAAGCTGCTAACAAAAACAAAAATCCCCAAGTCCTTTTTTTGGAAGTACCATGTGAAAGAAATCTGAAGAAAAATGGCATGCTTTGTGTATCTGCATGCCAAAATATTTGAGTATAATTCAAGATTTCTTTAGTAGCACTACTGCACAAGACCCACGAAGAAAACAAAAGAAAACAGAAACCTCTGTGCTTCCTCACACACGCGTATGCCTTTTCCAGAGCACTGCCAAGTATTACTACGTGCCTTTGAAGAAAGAAAAGGGCACATGCCTCATGTTTTCAGACAGAAGAGGGTCAATTTCAGAGACCATTTTAACTGATGGCACAGGGAAAACAGTGCTTGGAAAATAAATTGTTTCCTCATTTCCTCCAAGACGAGAACAGGGCCTAATTGGGCGTCTTACGCCCTAAGAGCTGCCAGTAGCAACAGAACTCCAGCATCTGAAGAACACCCCCTCTCGCCACCCCCTCGCTATCACCCCCTCAGCACCCCAAGCAGCGCCTCCCACCTTATCGTACGTGAGGCTTTAACTTTTGTCACTTGAAAATGACAAACCTGTCTCCTCACTTTACAGAAACAAATGACTGTAACTGCATACCACAATCGTTAGGTTTGTGACAGCCAAATTTGGCTAAGTGCTGGGTTTTACTAGTTCAACACAAAGCTTACCTGTCAACTGATATGTTGTTTGAAGTTTTATTACAATAAATGACACCTTTCCTTCTCTTTTATTGCAGATTAGCAAGTAAGTGTTACAGCTTGATTAATGAAATGCATGTTAGCTAAAATACATGAATTTTTCTGAAGCACAATGCACATTTTAAATCTAGCCATATGAATGCCAGAAGTACAAGAAGCCTGCACTGACAAGTAACACCATAGAAAACCTGCGTAAAGAGCGAAGGGGAGAGACCGAGGCAGTTGCTGATCATGTACAATCTCAAGAGGCAAAAGGAATTGCTAATCCAGACAGCATGGACCATGGCCAGCTAGTCAGGGTGTCACAGACATATAAACAAACAGCCACCTTTGAAACGGAAGTGGCTATAAAGAATCCTGAACAAGTTTCAGCAAGGCAGGAATGTGATTGTGTCATCACCCTTTTACCCTTTATTTTCCTAATGACTCAATTATGTAGGTAAAATTAAATTCCCAAAAAGGACTTCTTCCTGGCCCTGAAAACTGAGGATCCTTTTATTTACCCACAAATCAGGTATCAGATGAACAGTAACAAAGCAAGCTTTCTCACTTGCCTCCCGTGTATGACTAAACCCTGGACTGGAAGAACCCTGTCCATGGTTCAGACTGGGAATAAGGTTTTTCTTTCTTTCACGTTCTAAACTTCTGGCCCCTTTACTAAACATTTCCCAGAAACGTCTCAGAGTAGGTCTTTCTTAACGTGGCTATTTATCCACTAAAAAACAGCCAAAGCCACCAAAGGAAAAGAAACTGCAGAAGCTCCTAACACTACATAAATATCTTAACAGTTAACCACCTGTCCCCAACACGGGACCAACTCGCACCTTAGCCCATAGCAATTTCTAGGGCCCTTGGGTCTCTGTAGGTCATGACATCTTAATGCTGCCTAAACCAATCAAAAGATTTAATCCTGGCCTGTACCCACCATAACTGCTGTTTTTCCATACAGCACTCTCTCTGTAATATCCAGACACGATATGCCATATAAACTACCATCTGTAGCCAAATTTATAAACTAAGATATTGAGTATCTGTATTTCCAGTAAAATAGCTTTTGCAATTAATATGTTCATTTGCACTTTTGGATGTAAAACATTACACACACTAAATGCTGACATTATCATCACAGATGAGCTACAAAGTGTCCATTTACAAGAACACATCGCTTCATGCTCTGAAAAAACTGCCTTTATTCAGCCTTCTCGGGCAAAGCAAGGAAATGAACATTCTGGTCAAATCAACTCAAAAGCATATAGCAGAGCTCAAAGGAAAAAAAGGAGATATAGAACAGCCTCTGTAGACAGATGTACTAAATAGACTGGGACAATTCAGCTTGGAAAAAGAGAGAAAACTGAGAACCCAAAGATCCATAAAATTGCAAATGAGGTGGTGACTGGAAAAAGATTCTTTATTCTTTCTCATACTACAAGAAGCAGGAGGCACTCAATGAAAATACCAGGCATCAGGTTTAAAGCAAACAAAACCAGGGAATATTTTTGCGCAGGTTGTGGAATTCATCACATGGGATATTGCAGAAGCTGAAGGTTCACACAGTTCAAAAGGGCTAGACAAATCCACAGATGACAAGTCCAATAGGTGCTATTAAACGTGACCGCACACATCCTCTAGCTCAGGACATCTCTAAACCATTTGCTGCCGGTAGATACAACGAGGAATAATTACTACCTTGTCTATGTATGCTCTTTTACTTTCACCCTAAAGACTTCCTTCGGGTCACTGTCACAGACCACATACTGAGCTCACCGCACGCTTTGCAGTCCTTATTACCCTGTCATTCACGTATTCTGATAAACCTGCCCATCTGAAAATACTATTTCCCCAGCTCTAACTCTGAATAAATTAAAAATAAACTTATCTACAAGTAATTCATAATTTAAGTTACTTCCTTAAACTGATTAAATGGGATGGAAAGAAAATGTCAAACCTTCAAAATGCCTCTCTTCCCACCCAAACCTGTAAACGTCATTTTATCAGGTTTGCTGTTTTTTTCCCCACCATTTCATTTACGTACCTTCTACAAAGTAGTGCTAAACATTTGTTTTCATCCAGTGAAACCATTAGAAGAATCAATTTGAAATCCTAGGCAAGTTAAGAGTAATAGACTCCTGTGTTTACTTAGTAATAGGTACACAACTATTTAAGTTGTAAGTATGTATGTAAGTTAAGGCAAGAAGCAAGCATGGAGACAGTGCGGCATTTCAGTTTCTACTCGGAAAGTATATTTAAACAAATCAATGTTTTCATTATTCTTTCTGCTTATAACCGCTGAAATACAGATCAACTAGACACTTCTATACTGATATGCTATCACAGGCAAAGGCACATCTCCCACCCAGTTTTGTCCCGGCAATCTTACACAATACTTTTTCAAAGAAACAAGTAATTAAACCCCTTTTCAGCCACACACGAATCCGAGATTGATGTCATATTTAAAGTGACAGACTGTGAATGCACTCTGCAACCATAGCATTTAATTTAGAAGTCAGCACTTGACACGTTAAAGTATTCAGAATTCCTGAAGTCTGGCTGTCTGCACAGTTGCATAATTTGAACAGGGATAACCTACTTACAACCGGGCAAGACAGACGTATGTCAACAGACATCCCCCTGTACGTCAAGAGACGTTCCCTTCCTCGTTGCACACCAGCAAAAGCAGCGCTGCCTTGTCACAGCGTGGTTTTCTTGTTCAAGCTAGCGGTTTACGTTGCCCCTCTTAGCAGTGGAAGAAGCTGTTAGCAAGCAACTTTTTTCCACGGCTGTATATATGGCTGCTGTGCAAATAATACCTGCTTTTTCAAAGAACACCTTTTGCCTTTTCTGCCACCCCAAGAAGAGGAGGAGTGCAGCGTAAATGCTTTTAACAAATACATCCTCGCTCCTCGGCAGAACAAACGAGGGATGAAAAATCAAAACACATCGGCAATGACAGACGATACGAACAATTCCTCACACACCTGGCAGCTTCTGAAGAGAACTCAGAAATTATAATGCCTAAAAAAAAAATTGAAGTTACACAAATCACCAGATAGAAGTAAACTCAAACATTCTTGAAAGATCACTGAAAAATACTGTAGTTTGTCAAACGTAACCGATAACGTTAGTGAACGGCTAGATATGAACTAACCAATAGAGGCGCAAAGTGCCCAAGACCTCTTTATCAGTGACATGTGAAGTCACCGTTCACCTTATAGCACAGATATCGCACATCTGCTCACAAGAAGCAAACAAAAAGGAAAAAGCCTCCTTCGAATGGGTCACAGGATATAACCAAAAGTAACGTTTGGACACTTGTTCAACTGCACACACAGGGCAAGCTGTATTTGCTTTTGATCCTCTTAGCGAACAGCTGACCGGACCCTCGTAACAGCACACACTTTGCTACAGCCACCACAGAACGAAACCAGCCCTTTTAAAACTTGCCAGAGCTTATGATTAACCTCCTGTTGCAACAAACATGGCATGGATTCAGTTTCACTTACTGACTACTTCTCTTACATAGCACAGGAGAAATACATAAGGACACTCCCCCCATCGTCAACCTCATGGTCACAGAAAGAGAAATTCTCTCACCCTGTAAACAAAACCAGTGAGAAACTTCCAGCGTGGGAAAGAAAGCACAATACTCCCTCGGCACAAGTTATCATCCGTGCAACATCCACCCAGAGAGACAAAAGTGAGGCTGGAAATTCCCTGCCCCGGTAAAGGGACTGCTTGGAGTTTTTGCACCAATTAAAGCCTAAGATTAAAAACAGCTGTTTAAATAGAAGTAGCCCCTAGGGAGACACACTTATAGCATTATAAGTGGTTTCTGGTATAAACAGCTTTACATCAATGAGGTATTTATATCGGTAGAGCTATGTCTAAGGTAGCAGGTTAACACTTGTTCAGCTCTATCTTCTTAAAGAGATGCACCTAAACGCAGGCAAGGTCTCTAGGTACATCACATCCTGGATCTGCATTACGCGGAGACCTCAAGCAGGGACAAGAGAGCTCGATTTCAGAAGGAAAGCACATCACCTCTGAAATACCCCAAAAGACTCCTGGACGCTAGGCTGTGACCTGCCTGCGCCGAAGCCATTGCTGCTCTGTGTCACTTCACAGGCTCCACGAAGCAGTGCCACAGGCATGCCAGCACATGATAAACAGCACGTTTCCTACTCCACAGAAACCTGCAGCTAGAAGCCGGGGATCAGCTCAGGGGGTGAACTAGAGGATCTGCCCCTAAACAGAAGCTAAGAGTAGTAGATACACCAAGGTTTAAAAAAAGGAAAAAAAAAAAGAAGAGCCTCACGTCAGGCAGGAGGAGCACAGATAAAGAACGGGGACAAACATATAAGTTGGAAAGCAGAGAAATTTCCCATGTGGGTAGGGAAAACCCAGGACCTCATGTGTGAGGAAAACAATAAAAGCAGGAGACTTCTAGAAACACGCAGAATGGATTTGGGGGCTGCACAGGAACAAGGGGCTGACAAAATGAGGAGGCTTTCAAATAATATATGTTTGGAAAAAAGAAATCAAATGGATTTTAGACCAGTGGTTTCCAACTTGGGATCTGCAGATACCTAGCGAGTCCACAGAGTACTACTACTGAGCAGCCTGCCAGAGTAAAAGAAAACAAACAAACCACAAACAAACGTCAAAGCTAAAAATCAAGGTGGGCCTAACCTTAGTGTACTTCACTGAATTATCATCCAGCGCATATCAAGAAAAAAGGGTTGAAAGTCTCAGTCACGAAAGATGTAAAAAGCAGCCATGAAGTACAGCCAAGAGGAGATAAGAGAACAGTCACTTTCAATATGTGCAAGGCAGAAGGGTGACTGCTGGGAGAAGGGAGTCAGAATGGACGGTCTCTTTGGCACACCTAACAAGGAATGACTGGGGTCTGGGGGGAGGCAACACAGTATCTACCACCACGCACCTGCGGAGAACAGACAAGATACAGAAGGACAAACAGCGGGAACCGTCTCCCTGGAAGTGCGCAGCAGAAATACCTGCCTCCCGAAGGTTATCGGTGAAACGCCTGCTGTTGCCTTCCAGTCCGATGCGTGCAAACAAGCACAACGCAGGACGTACCAGCTTTTGGCAGCCAACACGATAACCCTGGTGTATATGCACAGGGGGTTCTGGAGACAGTGGGATACCCTCTCCCTCCAGTAAGTATAACAAGGTTCGTAGCACAAAACAGAAGATGGGCTGGAAGAGTCGTCTATCAGACTTTAGCGGAAGATATGTGCGTGCCTATTTGGGTGGAAAAACTTAGCAGCTTTTTGCAGACAGGAAGAAGCCTCCTGGTGTGTATGTAAACAACAAGCTGCAGTGGTCAAGCAAGGAGGTATTCCCCTGCACACCTGCGTACGGAAACAAGTACAGCAGATTGTGGAAGGCAGTGGGACCCCTGCTCTATGTGCATGTATATATGGAAAGAGGCTACGGGCTTTGGCAAGCAAGAAGCAGAATATACCCCCCAGCGCCTGCATGTGCCAATGTTTATGTTTGTATACAGCAGACTGGAAGCAAAATAACCCTGAGTACACGGACGGGAGGAGGGGAACGTGCAACAGATCTTGGCAGATGAGCACTGCAATATCCTCAGCGTGCATGGACATGGGCGCAGGTGGAGGCAACGCAGCAGACCTTGGCAGATGGGCAGCAGAGAAAATGCAGAAGGGGGGGGGGGTGTAGAAGAGAAGAATAAACAAGGTGCAGCAAGCTTGGCCTAACAGCTAGTGGGATTCCCTCTCTTCCCTCCATAAGCCCGTGCTGGAGAAAGGAGACAGCGGGAAGCCCTCTGGGATGCAGCAGACAATACAACTTCCCTCCCCCCCCCCCAAAAAACGCTACGCGCACAGGGGTGTGCAGCAGGGTGTCTCCAGGGGGGCGGGCACGGGGTTCAACGGGCCGTGCAATCCCCTCGCGAATGCAACAGGCAACACGATCCCCCCCGCGGGGGGGGGGGCCCATCCACGGCGGGGAGGGGGCAGCGGAGAAGGCGATGCCCCGGCGGGCACTGCTCCTTAGGGGGGCGGCAGGTGACACGGTCCCTCGGCGGGGGCGGGGGGGCACGCAATGCCACCCCCCCCC
>PTFA01000173.1:617109-631091 GCA_003342895.1 Casuarius casuarius | reverse complement strand
CTCGGCGGGCACCGCCGCGGCCCGGGCGGGCGATGCGGGGCGCGAGGCCCCCCCGGGGCGGTGCACGCGGGGCGCTCCGGTGCCTGCATCCCCCCGGGGCCCGGGGCACTGCACACAGGGCTCCTCGGTGCGTGCGTCCCCCCGGGGCCTGGAGCGCTCCGGTGCATGCATCCCCCGCCCGGGGCAGCGCACACGGGGATCCCCGGTGCATGCATCCCCCCCGGAGCGGTGTGCATGGGGGGCCCCGGTGCATGCACCCCCGCTGAGTCCGGGGCGCATGGGGTGCATTAATGCCCCCGGGACTGGGTGCATGGGGCCCTGCTGCAGGAACCCCCCCGGGTGCTGCAGTGCTGCATGCCCCCAGGGCCGGGGAGAGGATGCCCCTGTGCATGGCCCCCCCCTCAGCTCCCCCAGGGCCATCCCATGCACGTGCCCCCCCGGACGGTGCACCGAGCGCACCCCCTGCGCACACCCCCAGGGCCAGGGCACTCTGCCGCGCGTGTGCCCCTGGGCCGGGGCCGAATGAGTCTAGAGTTAATCGACCCCTATAATTTGGCCCAAATCTGCGCTAATTCAGGGTACGCACAGCTTAATTTTACTCGATGAGCACCGCTGCTGGCTAATTTATTTTTATGTTTTTGCAGTGAGTGCTCAGTAAATTGCAGCAGGCAACAGACTGAAAGGCCCCAGTCCAAAAACGTTAATCAGCAGTAAAAAATTCACATCGGCCCCTGGGAAACGGCACAGCGCTCCCTGCTCCGCAGGCAAAAAAAGCGGCCGCGCTCCCAGCGCTGCAGCAGAAACCCCGGGCTGTTTGCAAAGCCGGGGAGAGCGGCAGCGCCCAGGCGGCACAAAAGTGCCAGTAAGGATCATTTTCCGATGCCGCTGTGTTGTTGGGGGTTTTTTCCTCCCTTCTGACAAGTCGCACGGCCGTGGTGCTCCGCTATGATTAATTGGTGGCTTTTTCCTACCCGCTCATATCCCGAAACCTTTGGCCTTGCTTGAAATTCCCCAGCACCAAACGGACAATTATTCAACTGGAAACCCAACGCGACGGCAGCGGCGAAATAAAAAAGAAAGGAAGGTCGGGGGGGGCAGAAGAGGTAGGAGAGGAAAGAGGCCAGTCCCCCCGTTGGACCCGAGGCCGTCCGCAGCCCAGCGGCATCGTCCCCGCAGCCTGTTGCTGCTCGGTGAGGCTGGGACGGGAGCGCGCGCGGGTCGGGACGGGGCTGCGCCGGGTGCCGAGCCATCGCGGCAAAACCACCGCGGGGGAAAAAGGGAAACTGCCAAAAAGAAGAGAGAGAGGGAAAAAAAAAAGGAGACTCCAAAATATTGCTCTCGGGATGGAAACGGAAAAACACCCGGAGAAAAGTGCAAACGGAAGCAAACACAGAGCAGGGTAATAGGCAGGGAGCCTTTATTGAAGGGGTAAAGGCAGAGCCACAAACTATCTGTTTTCAAAGGCAAAACAAAACACCGAAATACAAAGAAAAGGATAAAATAGGAAAACCTCCCCCTCCCAAAATGCATGTCCAAAGCTCCCTCCTGCCGGATCTGTTACGGTGCAAATCGCGCCCCGATCTGCACACCCCGAAGAGGAGGGAGATAACGAAGCGGCTGAAGGACGAGCACAGCCTCCCCTCTCCGCCCCGCTGCAGGCTGAGGGGGACGTGGGGTGAGAGCAGCATGTTCAGACACAGGTTTTTCTTTTCTCCCCTCCTTTCCAGACAGCTACTGTACAAAACGAAACAGAAATTTATAATAAATACCTAACACAAGAGGCTCAGTACGTTGCTACAATCCTTCACTGAAGGGAAACATATATATACACGTATATATCCTAATATATAACCTCGTGGACTGACACCAGCGTCACGGCTACACGGTGCTAAGGAGGGGCGGGAATCCCGTAAAACGCCGCTCGCCGTTTTCCTGGGCGCCGTCTCAGGGACGTCTCCAGCTGAAATTTGTGACCCATCCTAAACGGGGGCTAGCTACAGGGCTGCAGAGGAAACACACGCTCGCCTCCGCGTTAAAACCCTCCCCGATCCGAAGGGGAGAAGAAAACAGCCCAGCGAGGCTGCAGGGCTCGAGCACGCAGCTATCGGTGCGAGCGAGAGGGTTCGAATTCCTGGAGATTAATTAGCAGACGCAGAACATGGCCTGAAGGTAGGTCTGAACCAAAGCCCAAACAGCGCCGGATCCAAACTCTGCAGCTGGCCTTTGTTTTTTAGTTTTTCTAAAAGAGCCAAGTCCAAATCCCGCAGCCTGAGCCCTCCGGATGGGGAAAAGGCTTAACCCCAGGTAGGAATAAATCCCCCTGGGTCGCGATAGGAATTACCTAGGGACGATGAAGGCTGAACATCTCAGGGTTAGCTCGACTCTGGGGCGAAAAGGAAAAGAAAAGGGTAGGGGGAACGAAACGCGGCTTCCGGCCCAGAATTGCTCAAGCAGGGCTGGAGCCAAAGCCCAGCTCGGAGCGTCTCCGCGTACGCCGGGGGCTGGAGAGCGGACCGAAGCGAAGGCACCTGGCCGCGTCACGGGCCGAGGAGAGGCCGCGCCGGCATCTGCGAGTTCTGGAGATGGTCAGAGATTTTGTATCGTCGTAGATGATGAATCCAGCAGGAACTGCTACGATCGAGCCCCGCTTCCTGCCTAACGCGGGCCAAGAGCCGGCCCTGCAAGCCAAATTAGCAAATTATCTAAAAACTAAAACCACAGCTGATAAAATAAATAGGCGGTGGACCGGGGGCCAAGGAGGACGGCTATGGGAAAGGAAATGCTCGCACAGCCGAGCGGCCACCCCAGGGGTACCGCTGCTCCAAGGCCACAAGCGTTTCACGGTCAAAGCACTGCAGACGCTTGGGTTAATCCCCACGGCAGCCCTGCAGACCAGACCGGGTTTAACTAGCCTCGGTTTTATAGCTGGGGAAATCGAGGCGCGGGGAGCAGGCGTTCCTGGTGGGATTGCAACTCGAGCAACAACTGCTTCGCAGTCCCACGCTCTGACCCTCCGTCTTAGGAGAGGATTTCTTCGTTTTCCTCGCGGCTGAGGAGGAGGAGGGCAGCAAGGAAGACGGGCAGGTACCCGCGAGGCTGGTGTGAACTCCCCGGACCGACCTGAGTTTCCAACGAACCTGCTTGGCGCAGTGAGAAGAGGGACCGCCCTAAGCAGCTCCCTGGATTTCAGCATCTGGGGGGTGTTTGGAGTCAGCGATTTGCAGCATCGTAGAGTATAAATCGGGCAGGAGCCACCAAGGTCATCGAGCCCGACCTCCTGCCCCACGCCGGCCAGCAGCCGCCCTCGGCTCGTTCCCGCCGCGAGCCAAGTGAGCGACTTATCTCGGAGACTAAAACCACGGCTGATAAAGCGCGCCTCGCCCTCCGAGACACCCACGCTGCTGTGCCGAGGGGACCGCGAGCTGAGCCAAGCTCCCCCTCTTCGCAAAGAGATCCAAGTTTTATCACGGCCTGAACCGGCTCCCCCCGTCCGGACCTCGACCTGCAGCTGGGACGGAGGGATCGGAAAGCTAGCTCCACATTTTGCGGCAAAAGCCCCCTCCCCGCTAACAAACCCCCCTGAACCGGACAAATTTAGTCTCTGTCCAAGATGGAGCTCCTACAGAACCACCCCAAAAACGGCTGCAGGCTCAGGCCTCGGTCCAGCGCCGGAGATCAACGCGACCTCAACCCACATCCTTGACCGCATCGAGCTTCTGCAGGAGGGAAGCGGCGAGCCCGTCGGTGAAACGCGGGTCACTCGCTTCGGAAACGGCCTCGAGATACGCTTCTTTTCCCCTTAAATTAAAATCTGCCTGCTATCCGCCAGTCGGAAAGAGAGAAAGGACGAGAAAGAGCGGTTCCTCCCCGCCGGGACGCTGTCGCTCCCCGCTCTGAGGTAGACGTCTATCGGGCAGGGATGCTCCGCCGGAGAGCGGCTCTTCTTTCACGTCCCTTCGTCTTTCCAGCGGGCCTTTCACGCCTCCGTCCCGCTCGGCTCGCGGGGCGAGCGGCTGCCGGCGTCGCGCGTCCCCGCCGCGGCCGTCCCCGCCGCGGCTCAGCACTCCTGCAGCGCGCAGGCCGCGGTGGCCGGCGTCGGCGCCGGGTGGCCGCACTTCTCCGGGGCCACGATCGTCCCCGCGTAGTCGATGCAGGAGGCCCCGCGCGTCCGCACGCCCTCGCCGCAGGTTCGGGAGCAGGGGGACCACGGGCCCAGGCGCCACAGCGGGCAGGGCAAGTCTCCGCAGGGCTTGATGTCCTCGGGCTTCAGGGCTCTGTCGCAGGCGGACGAGGCTTGGCCCTCGACGTCCCGGCAGTCCACCGTCCGCCTCTGCCAGCCGGAGCCGCACGTCTTGGAGCACTCGGACCAGTCGCCCAGGACCCACTGCGAGGTCAGCATCGGCCGGATGACGTTGGCCGACTTCTTCTCTTTGTCCTTCTGCTTGCTGAAGGGGACGTCCTTGGGGATGAAGAAGGTGTACTTGACTTTCGGGGGGAAGACCTCGCTGGCGATGGTCAGCAGCTGGACCGTGAGGGGTTCAGGGAGCTGCCGGAAGCTCTGGAGCCTCTCCAGGGTCGTCATGGAGCCGCTGTACTTCAGGATGGTTCCCTTTATGAGGATGTCCTGCTCCATGGCCGAAATGGCAAAGTCCCCGTTCAGCAGGTACCTGCCCTCCAGGGTCCGCAGAGCCAGGTAGTTCCCGTCGTGACGGACCCCGCGGTGGCTGCGCTGCTTGATGTCGATGTTGGTCGCTCCAGCGGGGATGGTGACGATGTCGTTGTAGCCGTATCTGCGTGGGGCAAAGAGACATGGCTGTTTCCCGGGACTTACTAAGGGACTCATGCACGGGACAACACGTTGCCTGGCGCAAATGGGATCCATCTCTACGGATCCTATATCGTTCAAGAGCTGGAAATGCTGCAGCTGTGTTAAACTGGGAGACTTYCCTGAACTACATACAGCAATGAGCACTGCAGTGAAACCAGCAGCCCCACGGTTACTGCCCTGGGTAGGAAGCGCCAGCTGCTCTGCTGCTGCCCTTACCCCTTTTTCTTTGGAAAAGGCTGAAGGGTTTAGTACGAAAAGCCTAGCTCTGCCCACCGGCTGCCACCGATGATGCCGAGGGCTCAAACAGCCAGACGCGAGGGAGYCGGGGGACGGCTGCCATCGTAGGCTGGGAGGAAAAGCGCGTTGGCTGGATGTTGCTGCTAGAAACGGATCAGGGGKGAAGGAGTTAACAGCCCTGCCACCTACTCTGCCAACTCGGCAGCGACTCAAGAACGGAGGCAGCAAGAGCACGGCTGGCGCGGGCAGGCATCTCTGCRCCCGCCGGCCCGGGCTCCGCGTGGGCAGGCTCTCGCAGCCCCCGCAGCGATGCCGAAGAGCTGCTGCCGGAGGGCGCAGAGCACCGCTCCCGTGCCTGGGGGGGGCCCTCGGCAGAGCGACGGCCGGATCCCGGGGTGCACGTCCCCCGGGACGGCTCGGGGGCTGCGCTTCTCCATGCCTCGCGCGGCGTGGGGCGCGCCGTCGGCCTCGCACGTCTCGTAATTACTCCCAGCTGTGCTCAAACGCCACCCTGGCGTCCCGCACCCTCGCGTGAATCAGGAGCGGCGGCGGMCGGAGGGCTTTGCACGCGCCTCCAAGGTCGGTGCTGCGGTTGGTAATTGTGTTTGGAATATTTTGGAACAAAGCCCCAGGGTCAAACCCTGCTCTCAGTCGCCCTGGCCTCCCTAACCCTGATCTTAATGGGATCTCTTCTTGGCTGTAGTTACCACGTTAATCTCTCTTTAGTCAACCACAAACAATTCATAGGAGAATGGGAGCTCCATTCATCTGGCTCCCTGGACGGAAACCATTTAGGAAATCTAATTTGACTGYGTGAGTCACCTCGCCGCATGGAATTGGATGTGTCGGGCTTTTGTTAGGATCTTTTCAACAAAAGCCGCCGCGGGACGCTTTAACTCCAGCTCCTCGACAAAGCCGCGGCGATCTCCGGCGAGGGCTGCCTCGAAGGCCGCGGGGGGCACATCCCCGAGCCCGGGGCCTGGGAAAAGCTGTATACCCCGTCCAGGGAAGCGGGGTGCCTGCTGGAAACCGGTGCCGGGGAAGGTGCGGGGAGTCTACCAGCCAGATGTGCAAACACCGTCCGTCCGGGGAGTCTACCAGCCAGATGTGCAAACACCGTCCCTGCTCTTCGATAAGCCCGGACTTGACCGTGTTTCCTCGGCAGCCAGCGTAGGAGACGCTTACGCAGAAGCCGGGCTTTAGTGAACATCTGTCCGGCATTCCTGGGCTGGCTGCAGGGGACCGAGCGAGCCAGCGCTCCCCGCCAGATGTTGCTGGGTCAGGATCTCTGGGTAGTTAAAGCAGCTTTTCCGACCACATCCTCAAGGGGAACAAATTCGTCTCTTTGCTTCCTCCCTACAGCCCGATGCCGTCCCTCTCCCTCTGCCCTGCCCCTCCACCCCGTCTCCGCGGACCCGCTCCCCCCGGGGCCTTACTTGGATCGGTTGAGCGAGCCGGATATTTTCCTGCACGTGGAGCCGTTGCCGCCGCACACCCCGCACTTGTCCAGCTTCTTGGAGGACCCGACGACGTGATCGCAACCCGCCTTGATGCACTGGCCGTGGACGCAGATGGAGAGGGTCTCCGGTCCGCACAGCGTCCCGTCGATCACCTGGGAAAGAGCAGGCGAGGAGGAGCGACGGCGCTACGGCTCGGCGCGGGCGTTTTAACGCGGTGAGGAAGGACATCAGTGGCCATCGTCACGGGATGCTTACTTTGGCCTCAAAGACTTTGAACTCGCTCCTGCCCCGGGCTCGGCAGAAGAGCTTGCACCGATCTCGGGGCGACACGCCGGCGTACTTGGGAACCCACTCGAGGCGATTGCCATCCAGGTCCGTGAAGTTGTAGCTGTTGTACTTCTCGCACTGCTGCTCCCTGAAGCTCTTGCCTGGACGCAAAGGCAAAACATGACCCCACGGGCRCCCGAAGGCGCCGCGGGCATCGCCGCCGTTGCCTCCGTGCGCTCGGAGGTGCGGGAGGGAGCTTGGCGCGACGGGCGCGCTCGGTGCACGTTCGAGGCGATTGCAACCCCTATCGCCAAAAACCCTCCGGTTTGGGAGGAACGGGGCGGTTTGCACCCCGTGCCGCTCGCTTACCGTCCGGGGGGCACTCCTCGGTGCGGCACGACTGGTACCGGGCGCGCTGGCCCTCGCAGTAGCGGCCGCCGTGCCGGGGCTTGGGGCTGTCGCAGTGGCGGTGGGAGAACTGCACGCCGCCGCCGCACGTCCGCGAGCAGACGCCCCAGGGGCTCCAGGGGCCCCAGGCTCCGTCCACCGCCGCCTGCAAGAGGCCCCGGGGCGCTGGGAGAGGCAGCGCAGAGCCTCCCCACCCCGCCGCCGGCGAACGGAGCAGCGCTGAGCTCATCCCCAGATGCAGCCCAAGAGCCCAAGCGTGCCACCACCCGACAGCAAAACGGGGTCTGGGACTTCGCGGTCCCGACCCACCGCCTGCCCCCGGGGCACCCTGCTCCCCGGCCCGCGGGGGGCCCCGGCGGCGTCACCTGGGGCTGCAGGGCGCCCGGCGGCAGGCAGCGGCCGTCCCAGCAGAGCCCGCCGCCGGCGCACGGGGTGCCGTCGGCCCAGGGCAGGCTGCCGTTCTTGGTGTGGCACAGCGGCTCCCCGGCGCCCGTCCGGCACCACAGCTGCGCGCAGACGTCCTCGGCCGTGGTGTTGGGGCAGTGCTGGAAGCCCTTGCCGAAGAGCTGCTGGCACTGCCCGTCCAGGCTGTAGAGGGGCCCGCGGCCGGGCAGCTCGGCCGGCAGGGCCAGGGCTTGGGCCGGCGCGTCGAGCAAGCAGTCCCCTGCGCCGCGGGCGGAAAATGCAAGAATTAGGCTGGAAAYGCATCAGGGCCGGACGCCGGGGCACGGGTTATCCCGAGCGGGGGAACCCAAAACCCTGGCGGTCCCACTTATCCCAAAACGACTCCAGGGCTTGCAAAGAGCCCAAGCAATCAAGGCAAAGGYGCCTTACCGTGCCCCCCGTCCAGGAACTCGGTGAGGTACAGGGCGCTGCAGGGCGACCACGGCTGCGCCCTGTCGAGCTGCACGAAGAGCGGGGCCATCACGTGGTGCTTGCCGAGGGGCCCGAAGAGCCGCTCGCACGTCTTGGAGTCGTCGTGGGGCATGCTGAGCACGTGGCCTGGCAGGGGAGGGGGGGCGTCAGCGAGCTGTGCCGGGGGGGTCCCGAGGATTTATCAGATGTTTCCCCCCGCTGCAAACACTAGTTGCTTTGCCAAATCAGAAGCAATTAAAAAAAAAGGTGCTTGCTCACTGTATCTTAATGGTACGGGCCGCTATGCGGGACAAAGTGGCCCAAATCAGGTACCAGATCACTATGAGCAGCAAAAAAGGAGCGAGATGTTCTTGGTCCCACGCCTTCGCTCATCACAGCTTAGTTGCACCAGACAAATGCACCGATTTACACTGAGGCGCTTCCAAGCTCATCGCCCCCCGCCTGCATCCACCAGCTTTTGGCCCCCCCAGGGCCGTCACGGGCTTTGCAGGCRATGCCCAGCTGCCCCCCCCGGGGCAGAGCCCCCGCCGCCAGGGCATTACCCAGCTCGTGAGCCAGCGTGTAGGCTGCCTGCAGGCCCTCGTCTTCGATCACCGAGCAGCTCTTGTTGCGGTCGCACATGGTGCCGATGTCGGCCACCCCCAGYGTGTCGCAGCTCTGGTGCCCGCAGAAGTCCTGTTGGGAAGCAGGGCCAAGGGGGGCTGGGGGGGGCACCCSGGGGGCCGCGGCTGGTGGTCCCAGCCTCGCGTTTCCTAGCGTCCCCCGCTTTCTGGCCTGCCTGAAGCTCGCTGGACCAGACAGAAAACGTTTCGTGGGGGAGAAGGACATTGGGGTCCCGCCGGGTCGCACGCTCACCGCGCGCCCTGCACAAATCACTGCCTCTCTCTGCCCCAGCCTACACCAGCTGCAAGCAGCATCCTTCACCGAGCGAGCCGCGGGGATCCCTCCTCTTCCTCCGGTCAGGATGAAGAGCATGCAGGGGACATCTCTGGTGCTTCTCCCCCCCATRCCCCCTGCCCCCCCGGACCTGTCTGGTGAGCAGGATGGCGGTGTCGTAGTGCTCGGGGTGCCGGTCGCTGGGCGGGTTGAACCGCTGCTGCCAGCTGCAGAAGTTGCGCAGGGTGAGGCCGCCGTTGTCGGAGACCTCGGGCCCCGCCGCCTCGTCGTCCACGACGAGCACCTTCACCACGGCCAGGCTGACGGCGTTCTGCAGGCTGGGGTGCCGGTAGAGCCGGGCCGCCACCGACATCAGCGTCAGCACGTGGCTCTGCGGGGAGACGGGCACGGGTGGGCGACGCCGGCGGGTGCCCCATCGGCAGGGCTTGAACCCGGCGGCCTCGGCCACGACGTGGAGAACCGGCGATGACTCAACACGTCCGACGCTCCGGCAATGCTGAGGCTGATGTAAACATCTTATCGGAGCACCGAGATGCCTTTCTGGCTCGGCTCACGGAGTCGGCGTCACGAGAAAGCAATGCAGATGTTACACAACCGCGCCGGGGCTGGCGAAGGGAAAGCGGCTGCTCTCCGCCCTGGACGACCCGCGCGTCGCGGTCCCGCTCGAGTGGCTTTAGCGCCGCTATGGAACGAAACGGGGAGGAGGCGACGCCGGGCCAGGGGGGGCCGGACGCTGCCCTCGCGGACGCCTGGGCTTCGCCGCGCTCGCGGGGCTGCTCCGGCTCCGAACGAACCTAGCGGCTATTGCAAAGGTCGAATTCACTCCTTCCACCATCTGGTGGCTATTTCTACCCGTCCCCGGGCGGCGGGGGCTCGCTCCGCTCCAGGGGCTCAGCTGCCTCCCTGCAGGAACCCGGTGGCCCCGGGGGGACACGAGCCACCTGCACCGCGCTGGCCCGGCCAAGGTTGCGAGCCGGGTCCAGAACCGGCATCCCCCGGGCTCCGGGGAGGCCGACGGGGCTCTGCTGCCCGTGACTGYCCGGGCCCTGATGCCCCCCCGCGCGTCCTTCTCCCTGAAAGGGGAACTGCCGCAAAGTCGAAGTTAACCTCGTCCGAGAGGTCGCTGGCTCCGCAGCAGCCTCCGAGGTTTCCACACCCAGGATACAGGATGCCTTCTGCCCCGAGACCCCTGTTTCACAGCAGCTCTGATAGCTCATCGCACAACCCCCAAACTTCTCCCCTACCACGGCATCCCGGGTCCTTACGGAGCACCGGGGAGATCCCTAAGTGAGACGTGCCACAAATATCCAGGTATCGCCAGCCCTGCTCCTACCCCTCCGCTTGGGGAGGAGGAGGAGGAGGAGGAAGCCCTGCTCAGGTGAACTAGAAAGCAAACGGGCTTTGCAAGGAGAAAACTCTTTATCTTCATCTGCTCTGGGACTTATTCCTGGGGGRGACACCACCGCCCCGACCACGCAGCGGCCCGATGCTCGCGAGACCGCGGGTAGCAAACCGCACACGGCGAGGAGGGTTAGCAAGGCGGGGAACGGAGCACGGAGAACTACAGGGATGACCTTCAACGCGACAGTGTTGAAGGACTTCACCGTCTGCTAAAGACTCTTGCAAAATCTCCACTTGCATTCTTCTTCAYGGGAAGCACTTGGAAGCTGAACTCAGCACAGAGCCCCAAGCTGTTGGGTTTTTTCCCTTTCTTTTTCGCAATGAGAGAGAAATTGCACCGACAGACACTAATTATTATGGTGGTATGCAGACAGTGACCTAATATCGTCGGGCTGGTCCTCAGGATCCACCCACGGCAGAAGGGTGGCAGGGAGCCGCGCGGCACCCGGAGCAACCGGCTCTCCCCGAGCTCGCAGAAAAACGCGCGCGGAGGCTAGCGACTGGGGAGCTGCTTGGCTCCCCCAGACCTAGGACTGCAGGTTTGCTAGCTGGGCTTGTTTGCTGTGGTTTTTTTATTCTTATTATTTTGCTTTCTCCCGCGAAGCCAGCATTTCTGCAGGGGGAAAACAAGCGCCGAGATTTCAGGAGCTCGGCGCCGTGCTGTAGCCACCGGCGGGCTTTACAGGGACTGGCTCGCAACGGCGCTCCCGAAACCTCATACATCTCCCTGGAAAAGCCGCAGCAGCCCGKGAGGAATCCCAGCTTAGCGGCCTGAGCTGGGTTTGCTGCGGTCTCAGTCATCCCCTTTGCGGGCCAGGCCTTGCAGTCCGGGATTACCCCGAGGGGAGGGGAAAGGCGGGCTCCTAGCCATCGCCTGCAGAGGAAGGCTTGAAACCTTATTTATCAAAAGACTAGAGAAATCCCTAAGGAAAGGCCACCGCAGGAATCTGGTCCTGCCGCCAGCTGGCGGAGGATGCCACGGCCAGTTTTTACACCCGCCCATTGCTCATCGAATACACCCTAAGCATTTTTGGGGACGTCTTCAAATGCAGCTTGGATTGCAGGTGCTCAGCCCAAATGCACATGCTTGGGGACGTCAGGAGAATCAGCACTGCCTCCTGCCTCGCTTTCCCACGCTCGAGAAACCCACTSCGCCGTGTCAGGGATGCTCACCCTCCTTTCTAACGCCTTTTGGGTCCGAGGCAGGAAAAATGCAAAGAATAACTCTTGCATATCTGCTTCGCACCCATTGCTACACACAGGGGCACTTTGCAGTCGCTGCAGACCGCATCCCGCAGAGTCCTCCCCGGCATGCTGGCTGCTCACAGGTATTATCGCTCAACACGGCCCTGCTAATGCCCCCAAAAGCCGTCTCCTGAAATCAGCCCCGAAGAACGACAAAACCCCCCAAAATTTCAGTCCTGGCTCTGCTCTCCCTTCCCTCACCAACTCCTTAATTTCTCATTTACATGAGTGTTATTGGAAGCAGAATGAAGCTCCTGTTACCTAAATCAGGTTAACAGCCGAGCTGTAACGGCTCAGTCCATGGCCTGGATCGATTAAAAATAAATCACTGATGGAGTTTCCCTAATAACAGAGTGAAATTGGTTATAATTTGCGATGCTCGAATGCATCGGATGGCGATGATCTTTCGCTTGATCTGTTACAGCTTATGCAAGAAGATAACTTGGACGATAAACAATGCCTGTGACCTTTAATAAATATTTGGTAATTAGAGTGTGGTTACAGGAAAAGTCACTATATAAATACGGTTTCTTCTGACTCARCGTTTCTGCTCCCTGCGCATCTCCCCGCCAGATCCGCAGAGCTCACCGACATAAGCGAGCCATCACTCGCTTTTGGCCCACCAAGCTTAATTAGCATGGGGTGAGCGGGAAGAGCATTTGGTGTCTGGAGCTGCCCACAACTGCAGTTCTGCCCGTGTCTTTTTTTTTGCTGAGGATAAAAGATGCAGAAACAGAGCAGGTGTTTTTTTACTGCTGTGCTTGGAAAAAAACACCSCGAGCTGGAGAAGCTGCTAGAGCTGCTGGAGATTTTCCCCCAAGCACTTAAACATGCTGTTGCACTGCTCACCCGGAGAGCTCTTACGCTCCTTCCCATCAAGAGGCACCCTGAGAGGCGACACACAAATATTTCTCTTTGGGACACAGAGAAGGTGTCAGTAAGAGGGGAGATGAGTGAAGGAGACTGGAAACTCTGGAAATTAATGGGGAAGCCCTCTGCTACGGATGCACGGCTTTCCTGGGAGCCTGCTTGTCCCAGGGCTYTCCTAGCTGCTGCCCGAGGTCCCGTACCGCCAGCACACCGGTCGCGGGGGAGAGCGGGTCTCCTCCAGCGCCGGCGCAGCTCCCCTCGGCCGTTTCCCCCCCCGAGAAGCCGGATGGAGCCCCCGGGGAAGGACAAGGCAGGCAAAAGCGGCAAGTCCGCCCTGCCAAGCCGGAGCCCCGGGTTGAGCGTGCCGGCTGCTCCGTGCCGAGCCCTGCAAGCGCGTCTSCAGCGAGCCCATACCCAAACGGGACCAGCGGCACCGGCGCAGCGCCCGGCAGCCTGGGCAAGCGGGAAGGGCGCGGGATTGGGCTGAGGAGCATCCCTGCCGGACGGAGGGATCAGGAGGCATCCAAACACCTACGCGAGGAGGGAGAGCACTAGCCACCGCTCGGCTGCTGGCAGGTGGCCGCGGACGGGACGGTCGGCTGCTCCTCCCGTGCCGGCTGGGCCTCCCGCCCGGAGGGGAGCTGAGCCCATCGCCACCGCACCGACCTTAACCCTCCCTGCGGCAGGGGGGCACGGGCCATCGCGGTCCTCCCCGACGCAGGCTCCTGGGCTCCCTACCAGGCTCCCCGGGCACCGACTGCACCCACGGGGCAACCTCGCAGCCGGGGAGGGGGGACGCTGCCGGGGTCCCCGTCCCCAGCCCTCCCGCTCGCCCCAGGTGGTCCCGGTGCCCTCCTCGGCTCCCGCTGCATCCCCGAGCCCTGCGYGAAGCCCTCGGGGTGCGGGACGACCGGGCTCCACCGTGCCAGCCCCGGGCAGGGCAGGAGGTGGGGATGGACGGCAGCGGGGCCGGGATGGGCACAGGGCACCGGACCCGGCGGGGACCCTGGGGACGGCCAGGAGCCGAGGCGCCAGCGTGCAGAGGTGCAAGCGGGCTGGGGGCACGGAGCCGGGGTGGGAGCGGACAGATGGGGGAAATGGAAGGGATGGAGAAAGAGGGAATGGGAGGCATGGAGAAAGGAAGGAAAGGAGAAAGAGGGAATGGGGGATGGAGGCAGGGAGAAGTGAGGGATGGAGGAGCAGAGGGCGTGGGGGCCACTGAAAGTGAGGGATGGAGAAACGTGAGGACGCGAAGGAGTGAGGGATGGAGGAGCAGGGCGTGAGGACGCGAAGGAGTGAGGGACGGAGGAGCAGAGGGCTCGAGCGCGTGGAGAAGCGAGGGAGCGGAGAAGCGGAGGGCACGGAGACGGGGGGCAGCGGCGGGGCCGGGCGGGGGCCGCCCCTTACCTCCACGTCCTCCCCGTAGAAGCGCACCATGGAGGCGTCGGCCACCAGCAGCGTCTCCACGTAGCGCGCCGCGGACACGAAGCGCT
>PTFA01000173.1:435629-616239 GCA_003342895.1 Casuarius casuarius | reverse complement strand
GAGAGAGAGAGAGAAAAAAACCCACTTTTGGATGGGATTTGAGGCCAATCAGGAGCCGGGCGCCCCGCCTGCCTCCAAGTGTCAACTGCAGCCTGCTGCTCCCCGGCATTAACCCCTTCCGCCCGGGCGGGCCCGATCCTGCCGGGGGGCTGGGGGGGGCGGCGCTGGGCCGAGCCCGGGGGCTGGGGGGGCCCCGCCTCCGCCCGCTCCCCCCCCGGCACCGCGGGAAATGCCCCCGGGGGCCGCCAGCACGGTCCGATGCGGCTCTTATTTAGTCTGGTGTCGCTTCACCGCTCCTCGGGATGCCGTCTGGGCATCTCAGCGCGCAGGGCGGSAGGTGCCCCGGGACGCTTTGCCCCCGGTTCCCACGTCCTTCGCCAGCCGGGGACAGAGCGCGCTGGGCCCCGGGGAAAACTCCGGCAGGGCCAGAGACGAGGAGGTTTCCGGGAACAGCTGGGTCCGCGGGGGGTTTCCTGATGCCGAAATAAGGCAGTGGGCTTCGCGAGCTAAATCAGACTTCTGGAAAGTATCTATGCAAATAAAATGATCCCGCCAGCTTCTCCTGTCCGTTTTGGGGGGCAGCGTGGGGTGCGACTTCGTCGAAGCGGCAGACACGGGGAGGCAGGCAGAAACTCGCTGGGAACCTGCCTAGCGCCAGGGAACGAGGGCTGCAGCGGAGCAAGGGAATAGCACACAGGCTCGGACGGATGAAGCGGCAGCTGGCGTCCGGAGATGCCTGCTTTCCCGGGAAATCAGCGTCCCGGCCAAGGCCGACGAGCGGCGAGGTGGAGGGTTAAACACTGTTCGCCCTTTACGTGGGGCTGCATTTACATCTGCAAGGTAGAAAAGCAAAAGGGAGCCCGCAGATCGGGACTGGGACCTGAGAGCAGCCCCGAGCCCCGACTCTGCCCCTCTTCTCCGTCCCGAACGCGGCCGATGTGCGGCAGGAGCAGCGTGGCGGGCGGGCACGTGCGCTGCCCCCGCGCTGAACCGGGACAGGTAACGCTGCGGGGCCGCCGCGTGCGGCTCTCCAACAGGATGCAATTTATTCCCGGCTCTCCGTTTCCAGAGCTGCGGCTTTGATCTCGGAGGACGTGCCTGCGTCCTAGCTCCGAGGCAGCGCTGGTTTTCATTAGCGGCTCTCTGCAAACGGTAGCTGGAATTTCGGGTAGCTGATACGAGCCTCGCCGGGCTCATTGCGACCGGCTCGGAGGCATGTTGGAGACAGCAAAACCCCACCTGCCCCCCCCAAACACACACTGCGACCGGCTTTTCCCCGGGCAAAGCAGCAGAGGACAAGACACTCTGCACACTTTTCTATTTGCTGCTTAACCCCTTGGAGGACCACAGCACGGGACACCGGGGGCTTTCACGCCGATGCCAAAGCTCACCTTGACTGCGCCCGCGGGGCTCCCCGAGCATGTGAAAGCCATTAGCTCGGCAGTCACTGCGATTTAAAGGCCCTTTGATCAACCGGTTTGCAAACTTCTTCCCCTCTTCCTTCCCGCAAAGCCGCGCAGCCCCCTGCCCCGGCCCTCCCGGGGCCGAGCCCCGCGCGCGGGCACCCATCTCCCCGGGGAGCTTTGGCCGCCAGGACGAGACGCACGTTGCATTTGCCGTTCCCCTGAGATTGCTTGATTTTGGGGTGTCTCCGGGGTGCTTTGGTGTGCCCTGCTCGCTTTGGAGAGGGACTCGCACTGCTGGGCCACGCTCGTGGTTTATCCTGTTACCGTGCTGCTCGCTTTGCTCTCCGTCCTTCTCCTGCCTAGGGCAAACATTTGAGGGAAATATCTGAGATACAAACAAAATAGCTACAAAAAAATTGCCACTAGATGTCAGTGCTGCCTTACGCTGAGCCGCGCGACTCAATAACTGGGTGCCCGTGGGTTCGCTCCTGCGGAGCAGGTATTGCTCCCGCAAGAGGGATGGAAACGTTCACGAGGTCCCAACCGAGCGCTGCCAAGCTCCGCGGATGCCTCCGGGGACCCGTTTCCTCCTCCCGCTGCAAAGCTCGGCCGGGGCTGAGTATACGAGTATTTCTTTTTGTGGTTGAAATAAGCAATTTGATTAGTTTTCTTTTTAAGCCAAGCCCAGCAGGCAGCAACAAATGTCTCCCAGAAAAGCATCTGGGCTCTGCATCAGGGCAGCGGGCTTGTGGCCTGCCAAACCATCTCCTAGGGTGTCCAGCAAAAATGTCCTAGCCGCGAAAGTTGCAAACTCAGATTCAGGGAAATGTTTGCAGCTTGGCCTTGTGTTTAGCTTGCTGCAAATTTGCATGAGAAAAAGCTGTGGGCTTGAGCTGGAGCGGGGTTCAGGGCTGCCTTGGCAAACGAGTGAGTGAATTGAGCAGCAAAATATATTGTCCTCATATAAACTCCTAACTGCGCTATGGAAAACCCAGCTGCATGGACTCAGCCACGAGAGGGCTCCCGTGGCTCGTGAGTGCTGATCGCTTAGCGTTTAATACCTCAAAACCTGCAAGGCAGTGTAAAAAGCTGTTTTCCCGTCCCCTTAGTGGGGTGTCTGACCCCCCTTTGCAGCAGCCCTTACCCAGGGACGGTGCCCTGATGGTGCAAGAAGGGTTGTTGGGTCCAGCGGCTGAGAGCTGCACCGGGGAGAACCGTAACTGCTACCCGGCATCTCAGTGTGCCAAGGCCAGAGTTAAGTATCCAGATGACCAATATAAGCCCTGCCAGGCTGGGCCTCGGTCTATCAGCTGGCAACACCTCCCGAAGCTCGCGGTGCTCCAGGCACAGCATAGGGTGTGCACACGGGCAGAAACGCGCCATGGCTGCGATGCAGCTGATATCTGGGAAAGGATTCAGCCTCAGATTTCTAAGCCGATTTATGGCACCTCTATTTTTACTGCATTTTTATTTTTTGTGAGCAGTTGCATTTTTATTTCTTGCGCGCAGCTGCAGTGATTTCCAGAGCAAAAAAACCCCGTGTCACCAGAGGGCAGCCTTGCTACAGCGTGTTTCTGAAGCCTCCCTCGCACGCAGGTGTGGTGGCTGTGCTGTAGGGGAAACAGGTTTACGGCTTTCCAAAACCGAGGGCTAAATCATATCTGCAGCCCTCCAGCCTCATCCCGGGCCCTGCGCTCCTTGCAGAGCTGGTGCCCCGCGTCCTGGCTTGCAAAGTGCCCAGAGACCGGGGCAGCCGCAAGAGGAGTCCTGGTCCTTCCCCTGGTCTTGCAAAGCTGTTTCTGACAGGTGTCTGTCTAACCTAGGGTTAAAACCCCCCAAATTTCACAGCCTTCTGGAGCCCCATAGTCGTGATGGGTGAAAGAGTCCAGCAGCTGCGGTGACCTCCAAGCCCGCCCCAGCGCTGCTCTTGCTCTGAACCAGCCCATCACGGGCGACTGCGCGAGTGGGAACAGGGCAGTAGCAGTCAAGAGCGTGGAATAACCGATGTGCAGCAGAGAGAAAAGGTGGTGAAGGTCCCAGAGGAGACCTTGTCTCCATTCCTGGCTCCGTGTGGCAACCACAGCCGCTCAAAGTCACATTTCCATTCCCCAGCTCTAAAATGGAGAAGCGTATTCAGTCTTCTCCCACGCTTTAACCAGACGAAAGAAGCCCAGCCTTGGTGCTAAATAAATATGGCAAGTTATAACGAAAAGATTCTTCTCCAGAAAAAAAAGCCAGTGAAGCCCTTCTCCTCCCTACTCCACTCCTGCATGGTTTATGGGCTGATGAAAATGAACGAACTTCATAATCGTTTGCCTGAGTGATGAGCATCCTCAGCAGCTGGATTGTGCATCACCACCACCCCAGCCTTATTCCAGATGTGCGAAATTTAGACAACCCTTCAGACTTTCCCAGATCTGTAGCTTGGCAATCTTGCGAGCCTGGTGTGTTTATGTATATACGGTTTATGTATTTATAGCACGAGCATCGCTGTGCCTGTATATCTGCAAGAGGCAACCTCGCGTACGGCTAGTTAATCGGGAATTGACCCCATCTCGGGCAGGTGTGTGCCATATAGGGCTGCAGCGTCCTGGGCCATAAATCCTCAGGCCCGTCAGGTGTGTGTATGAATGATAATAAACGTGGGATACTGGTTTTGGGGGCCACGTGGGAATGTCTTTGAGGGACTACATCTAAGGAGCGAGAAAACTCCTGACTGAGAAAGCAGAGTCCATTAGCAATAAGGCTTCGCTTTGCCCAGGAGGGGTTTCCCGCTCTGCTGGCACTGTTGGGAGGTCAAAAGCCAAATACAGCTAAAAAACCTCTGAACTGCAGCATTTTCTATCTCCTCTGAATTTCTCCTTACTATTTTACAGCATCCTGGAAAAACTTGCTTCTTCCACGGTCAGTGAAAGCATCTACCTTCCTTTAAACAGGAGCGAGCCTTGAATCCCAGGGGGTGGGAATGCAGAGGGGAAGTTTGGATGCTTATATCTGATTATTGAACTATCAGCAAGCCCTGGACCTGCAATACTGGCTGGAAATCAGGCAGAAACAAGCTTGCTGATTTTTTTTAATATTCCTCGGTATTTCCATACCCAGCCTCTGCCAGATGCCAGAGGTGACATGTATGTACCTGGCCCGCGTGAGAAGCCTGTAGGCATGAGTGTCCCTGCTCCAGGACCATGGCAGGAGCTGGCGCAAGGAGACCGGGAATAGGTGATCCCGCTCCAGCGTCAGGCCAGCTCGTGGTTTTAACGAGGGGAAAGGACTGGTGCCAGGCCCGCAACATTCACACCTACCTCCCCCTTTTGGTCTGTGTGCACTGGATTGCTCTCCAAACCCGTCTCCGCACCCACCTGCAGTCTTGCCCCAGCAGCCAGGCTCGTGGTGTGCAATGCTAGTGTGCCTGAAGACGTTTAAAGCATAGATCCTCTCCTCTCCCATCGCAGGTGAAGTGCTGCCGTCATCCCCGTTTCGTAGAAGCGCTGCAAGGGCTGCATGGGAAACCATGGTAAAGCATCCTGCCCCTCCTGAGTCACCACCATCTGGGCCAGAGTAAATCTAGTTAAATCCAGTGTCTTCCTGGACCGAGGAGGGAGCTGGGTTTAGGTTACAAAGACCTCCACGTGCTCAGGTTTCTCGAGTGTCCATCCCTCATTGACCCTATCTAGACACAGCCAGATTTCCTCCAAGTCTTTCTTTCCTGGAAAGTCGCCTAACAACTCGCTTTGACTCATCTTCAGTCCCTGGAGAGGATCCTCCTTCCTGCTCATGTGGTGGGGAGCTGGGAGAGCACAGCCTGAACTTTTGGGTGAGAGCCCAGGCCTCGGATCTGCCAACCTTTCAGCTGAAGACAAGTGAACTGCTAGCAAAGCCAGCTTTTCCCTGGCTAAAACCTTTCCACTCTATCTTTGGCTTGGAGCTCTCTGATGGTCTATTTTAAACTATTTCTTTTGTGAACTGGAACATCCAGGAGATACGTGAGGTTTTTGCTCTTCTTTTTGTTTCAAACTTTGCAAACTTGGCATTGGAAAGATGATGAAAAAAACCCCCAACAACAACAAACTTGTCACTGGCTCCCGAGGCACTTGGGAGGAAGCGAGAGGAAGGTGGAGAAGGAGGCAACCTTGGCTCCGGACCACAAGCCAGCTCACACTGACGTTTCCACACCAGGGTGGGCTACGGATTAGGCCTGGCTGAGATGGGATTTGCGTTAAAGCGGGTTCTAGGGAAAATCCAGAGTCAGATCCAGATGTCAGTTAAAGGATGCCGTGTATCAGTAGCTGTTCCTGAGGCAATGTGGGGTCAAAAGGCATCTTCCGTCTCTGCTCCTTAGTTACCAGGAGCTCTCCCCTAGGCCAGCTACATCCAGCCCATTTCCATTAAATCCAGACAAGCTACAGGAGGTGAAAAGCAACCAGATAATGCCTGGGAGCGGGACCAAGCTGTTATCTTGTGCCAACGCCTTCACAGAGGGCCATGGTGTACCTGCAACTGCGGGGAGGTCCCGTGCTGTGGGTGGAAAGCCGGGACCTGCCCGCGCTCCTTCAGCCTTGGCCCCGTTCTTTCCGGGCTGATTTCTGTAATCTGGCCCTGTGTGTTGGGAGGAGACATAACAGAGATATTTCCCCTCTGACCGCTGTGGGTTGGAGAGGAGACTCCGCAATGCCTCCCTTCTTGTCTCGAGCGCTCCGAGACGCGCCAGCAGCCCCTGGAGCTGTGTGAAGGACGAGCTCCGAGCCCTGGAGGCAAGGCACGCTCCGTATACTCCGTACGCTCGGCAGCTTTGCAGCTCGCTGCAGGCAGGAGACAGGAGGAGGCGGCAAGCGCTGCGGCTTGCAGAGCAAGCGCTCGCTTCGGTGGGTAGGCGGCTCTCCCACGTCGGAGAGGGAGCGAGGACGGGAGAGGCTGCGAGAGCAGGGAACCCATCCGCCTCGCTCCGCTTCAACCCCAAAGACGCCGTTACACGGTTAACCTCATGGGAGAGAGCAAGCCCAGCGCCCCGTGGGACCGAGCTGGTCTCAGCTCAGGCGGATCTGAAACACGCGGCTTGTCTGCACGTCTCTCCCCATCAGGATGCAATCAGATGTTCTCCAAGCTGGAGATAAAGGCCTGCCAGTTCGGCTTGACTCACTCTCCACGGCTGGAGAAGATCTATCAGGCGGAGGGGGCAGCGATGGTTAACCCTGGCTCGATGACTGCTGGGCTCGGATACGTGGCGGGACGGTGCTCTCCTGGTGCACGCAGGGACGTTTTTGTTCCTTCCCACCTGAGCTCCCTGCAGGTTGTTGCCTGTGCCCGGTCGCGGGGGCCGTGCCGCGGCTCTCCCCCTGCGCTGCACACCGGGCGCTGCCCGGCCCCCGGCGAGCGGTCACGAAACCACCGCTGCCTGCGTGTCGCGTGGGAGAGCAAAGACATTTTGTTGTCTTTAAACATGCGGCCACAAAGAACAAACAGAGCAGAGGCAGCAAGAAGAGGAAGCGAAACATCCTCCCCGACCCCCCCCAGGAACCCAGCACGCGTCCAAGAGAAAAAAAAATAGCTTTGCTCCGCTTGGGACCAAGGTGCTCGGGCAGGACTTTCTGCCTGCAGGGTCGCCAGCACCTCRGTCCCTGCCTGGAGAAGTGGATTTGGGAGCCAGCCAAGACCAGGCAGCGGGAAAGCAGAGCAGAGGGACAAGGCCAGGCTAATGAAAAGGTTATGCACGGACTGCTGCCTCCCTCGATCCCTTCCTCTGGGCCCCGAGTGCCGGCTGAGCCACTGGCATTCGGGGCTAAAGGGAGGTGACGCGGCGAGCAGGGCTCAGGCTGCTTCTGCTGCGTCCAGCATCCACCCGAGGCGTCCCGGAGGGCAGCGCGGCGCCTGGGTCCTCAGGGCTGCGGGAGCCGCACTGCTGGGCCAAGGACAGGTCCCTTCCGGTAGCTTGAGCTGCACAAGCTCATGTCCAGCCCCTTGTGACTCCATTCACCGTGCTGCCAGCTTTACCTTTGCGATCTTACCAGTAGGCCACGCAGAGCCCTGGAGATGCTGCATTTTGGCCAGCGGACAACCCACCCTGATTCACCGAGCCCGGTGAAGTCGGGTAATTCTTGGGTCACGATTTCAGCTTCAAGGCATGCCATGAAGCGACCCGGTGGCAAGCCACCGAGCAGGCTGGCACTGACACAGGCCAGGCTGCGGGCTCTGCGTCTTAAGCAGCACTTTTGGTTTATATTTCATATATACACAAATTGCAATCATTGCCGAGGCTTGAAATCGCACCAGAACCAGCATGTCTACAAGAAGGCCTTAAATTACCATTAAACCAAGGCAGACTGTTGGAAAGGCGAGCAAACGCCAGCTCCCAGGGCAGGGAGGCACCGCTCCGGAGCACCCTGCTCCGCCTGTCCAGGGGACCCGCTGCCACGCGCACCGCGAATCACCCAGGGCTGGTCTGCGCCTCCAGCACGGCTGCCTGGGATGTCCGTGTGCTTATCACAGCCAGCTTAGTCCGCGTGGCCTGGGGTCCCAGGGGAGAGGACGAGATGGGTCTTTACACCGGGCACATGGAGCGCTCCCTTTGGTGGCCTTGGGGGTGCGGGAAGGCTGAGCTGCCTCTGAGGGGTGGAAATCTCCCCTTTGCTCGCTGGCGAGAGCAGCCGGACGGGCCTGGGGAAGGGTAGCGAGGGATGCGATGCAGCCAGAAGTCGGTCCCCTGGGGAGAGGAGAGTGGGAGGCACAAACCCAGGGCCATCAGGGCAGCGTTTCGCCCGGCTGGCAGGCAGGTCTGAGGGCACATCTCTGCCAGGGCGTGGGACATGGTCCAGACCTCCGTGCCAGGCTCACCTGGGCTGTGTAAATCAACTAACATCTTCCTGAACAAGTGCAAGAGCACAGTCCTCAGGCAGCGAGCAGGCTCCCACCCTGCCGAACATGACCCTGCCCAAGTACCAGCACAGAGCAGAGGACCCTTTCGCCCCCCTCCACTGCGCACCCCTGCCTCAGCCAGAGCCAGGCACCACCACCAGCTTTGTGGGCAAGACTGGATTCACCCCGGAGCCACGGAGCCTCGTCCTTGCCCCTGAGTTTAGGGCAGGATCCAGCGGGGGATGCCAGGGCGAGGGGCAACGGAGCATCCCTGGGGGCTGCCGGGTCGTGCTCCCGGGTGCGGGGCAGAGGGGGTTGAGGACCCCCAGCCCTGCTGCTGCGGTGGTTTTTAGCAGGGGAGAAGGTTTTTCTTCTCGGGGAGGCTCCCGAGGTGCTGCCCTGCTCCATCCCCCGCGCAGCGGCCCCGCAGCGCCGCCGAGGCGGCGGGCTGCCCCGGGGCGGAGCGGGGAGCGCGGCGGGGCCGGCCCCGCTCCCGGAGCTCCCGGTCCTGATCCCGGAGCTCCCGGTCCTGATCCCGGCCCCGCTCCCGGAGCTCCCGGTCCTGATCCCGGAGCTCCCGGTCCTGATCCCGGCCCCGCTCCCGGAGCTCCCGGCTCTGCTCCGGCCCCGCTCCCGGCCCCGCTCCCGGAGCTCCCGGCGCTGCTCCGGCCCCGCTGCCGGCGCTGCCCGGCCCCGCTCCCGGAGCTCCCGGCGCTCCCGGCCCCCCGCACCGGAGTGGCTGCGGCGGGGCCAAGCCGCGCCCCGCTCCCCCCCGGCCCCGCCGTATATAACCCCGATGCGCCCCACAAGGCAGGTAGCGGCGGGGCAGGCGGCTCGCTGCGCGCTCGCACCGCTCGGCTCCCTCTCGGTCTCCCGTCTGATTCGGGGAAGGGAGGAGGGGGGGCGGCGGCGGGGGGCTTTTCCTGCTGCTTTCTCCCCATGCCCGAGCCCGCCTGGCCGCCGCTCTGAGCCTGCCGGGGCCATGCTGCTGCCGCCGCCGCTGCTGCTGCCGCTGCTGCCGCTGCCGCTGCTGCTGCTGCTGCTGCCGGGCGCGGCGCGGAGCCTGCCGCCGCCGCCGGCCCCCGCCGACACGGCGCTGGTGACCCCGCGGCGCCTGGACCCCGACATCAACGGGCCGCCCTACTTCAGGCGCGGCCCCGCCGAGCCCCGCCGCGGCCAGGCCGTGGTTTTCCAGCTCTCGGCTTTCGGCGAGGACTTGTACCTGCACCTCGCCCCCGACGCCCACTTCATCGCGCCCGCCTTCGCCGCCCACTACCTGGGCGCCGCGCCCGCCGCCCGCCTGCGCCGCCCGGGCCTCCGCCACTGCTTCTACTCCGGGGCCGTCAACGGCGACCGCGACTCCTTCGCCGCCCTCAGCCTTTGCGGGGGGCTGCGCGGCGCCTTCGGCTACCGCGGCGCCGAGTACGTGATCAGCCCGCTGGCGAGCGGCCGCCCCGACGGTGCCCACCGTCTCCAGCGTCGCCGTGCCGGGGCCGCCGCGTCGCGCTGCGCCGTGGGCTCCGGCCTCAACCCCGGCATCCTCCAGGCGCTGGACAAGTACCGGGCCCGCGAGCCGCCCGAGGAGGCCAGGCCCCCCGGGAAGGGCGGCCGGGCCAAGCGCTTCGTCTCCGTGCCCCGCTACGTGGAGACCTTGGTGGTGGCCGACGAGTCCATGGTGAAGTTCCACGGCGACGACCTCCAGCACTACCTGCTCACCCTCATGGCCACGGCCGCCCGGCTCTACAAGCACCCCAGCATCCGCAACCCCATCAACATCGCCGTCGTCAAGTTCCTCATCATCGGGCAGGACGACAAGGGGCCCAAAGTCAGCGGCAACGCTGCCCTCACCCTGCGCAACTTCTGCGCCTGGCAGAAGAAGTGGAACAAAGTCAGCGACAAGCACCCCGAGTACTGGGACACTGCCATCCTCTTCACCAAGCAGGTGGGTGCAGGCCCTGGGGTGGGGGTGGGGGGGATGACCCGGCAGGGCTGCCCCGACTCCAATAGCCCAGCATCACGCTGTACCTCCCGGCTGCCCCGGTGCTGCTGGCTGCAGCCCCTCGCATCCCATCCCCGGTGCATGTTGTGGCTGGGGGAGGTGCCGCTACGTGTGCCTCTGCTGGCCCGATCCCCATTTCCCAAGGAATAGCGATCCCTCCGGGCCAGACCTCCTCGAGGGCTTGGATGCGGGCTGCGGGAGGGAGCCAAGGTGTGGACCGAGCTGCTGAGCTAGCCCAGTGCTGTCCTCCAGGCAGGCTTTGACCAGCAGCCCGGAGAAAGCCCTGCTGGGGGCTTAGTGAGGCCAGGAGGTGGGCAGAGCCAGGTCGTCACCATGCGCGGAAACCAGCCCGTGCGTCCCCAGGGAGCAGGGAGACACCTCCGCCCTGCTGGCAGCAGCTTTGGCAGCCGGCGCCCGGCAGCTCTGGCACAAAGCAGCAGCCACCCAGAAATGCGGGGTCTGAGCCCAGAAGAGGAGGAGTGTGGCCAGCTGAGCACGGCCCCGCTTCCCCCTTGGCTGGGACGAGCTCGCCCAGCGCAGCTTGCAGTGCCACCTGCCAAGAGCCTCTCCCCGCTTCCTCTGACTCACGCGCGGGGTCCTCCTGGGAACCTGGAGCGCTCCCACCCGCGCTGGCCGCTTCGCGTGGACCAAAGTCAGCGCTGGAAGAAGGCTGGGGAGGCATTTCCAGCACTCGCAGCCCGGGGGAACAGCATCCCCCACTGCTCGGGGCTGGCTGCGTCCCTGCAGGGGTGCAGACGTCAGCGCGAAGGGGGTGCTGAGCAGAGGAGGCTGGGCTGAGGGAGCTATTGCCCATTCCCACGCGTCTCCTCTTAGGGACATGCACAGCCCTGGGGAGTGACTTCTGCTCAGCGCCCACCCAGGCTCCTCATGGATGGATGAGAAATCCATGGAGAACCTGTTCCCCTGTTCCCTATTTCTTGCTAGAAATGCCGCTCTGCCTTGCACCCGGCAGGTTCAGTCCCCGGACCCTGTGTCAGGCAGCAGGCATCACTCGGGGTCTTTGCAGTTGCTTTTGCATTTTTTTGCTGTTGGCTGGTGTGTTCGCAAGGGCTCTGGAGCCTTCTCCAGGTTATGTCAGGCACAGTGTGATTGCTGCAGCGGGATAAGGATAATTGGGCAACACCAAAGCAGAGCAGCTTGGATTGCATTTTTGCTACTCCCCTCGACATCCACCTGGGTCAGATGAAGTATTTTTCCTCTTCCGATCAGGAGGGTTTTCCCTGGGAAGGAGAACTGGTTCTGTCTCAGGGCTGACATCCATGTAGTGCTGAGCTGGGATCTTACAGACTTGGATCCACAAACTGCTAACGGGACGGAAGAAGAAAGAGGCCAGTTTGAAGGGGACAGGTCACACTTTATCCTGGAAACCAGTGATGGGAGCAGAGAAGGAAGCACAGCAGGTTTTGCCAGCAGTGACGACTTGCATCCTCTCTTTCTGCCGTCGCTGCCCAGGTGTCCTTGCTCGGTGGACTAGGGACAAGTCGGGAACTCCCTTTTTGAAAGCAGTGAGGCCATTCCCAAAACTTCTTTCCAAGCTGAGCGCTAACGGGAGGGGAAGATACTGATTCCAGCTCTGTTCAGCTCTGTTCTTCTGTTCAGCACGCGGTCCCGGAGCTGTAATGATGCTGTGCAAGACGTGTGAGAGCTCAGCCCCGCCGCTCCCCTGTCCCGCTGCAGGCAGGGGCTGCGTCCTCTGGCTGGGTATAAATCTTGCTGGAGCAGAGGTAGGGATTGAATCCCAGCCTGCTGGAGCAGGTCCTGTCTGGGTTGGGTGTTTGCAAAAAAGAGGAAGCCTGTTGACACCACTGCTGGGACGAGCCAGCTCCATCTCTGGTGGAAACCTGGTGAGGTCACCGGAGTTACACGTGGGACAAATCTGGTCCCAGGGATGTGAAAGCCGCTCTATCCTGAAGTGCAGATCATGGCTAGGCTACATTTTTTACAGATTGCTAAACCGTCCATTCCTGAAATCCCAAGGCAAGCTCAGTGCAGAGGCATACAGTCAAGGAGACATCTGCCTTCCATGAATGCATCCATCTGTGGTCTCCTGATACCCCAGAGTTTATCTCCCTGCCAAAAAGCTGTTACATAAGCCCCCAACTTTAATTTCATTTCAAGTCCAATTGATAGGCAGTTTCCAGTTATGTCAACAGCTTGCTGACGAATGGGGCTGTCCTCCCGCTCTGGCGCTGGGTGCTCCTGCTCCCGGTGATGTCAGTTCTGCTGGACCGCGGATTTGTCTTCGGGGAGCTCGGTCCCGCTCAGCTGGTCAGCGTGGATCTGCCAGCAACGGCGGACGAGGGGCCTTCACCTTCCCACCTCAGCCGGCGCTTGCTGGAGGAGCGCAGAGCACTTTGCCTCTCGTGCAGCACCTGCGCAGCGTGGAAAGAGCCTCCCAGACTGCGGCTAACGTCTTGGCCGTGCTTCCCACCCGTCCCGAACCTGATGCTCCATGGCTTTGTCTGGCTCCATGTCTGCTGGCCACAAACACAAAGGTCTGCTGAATGCCTTTGGACTGCCGCAAGCCTGAAGAACATCGCACCGAGGAGCACGTTGCTCCGGCCTCCGATGCCGCAGATGTCAGGAGGGAGTTTGGAAACCCACGCTCTGCAGTTTGAGGCTGGGGAGCTTAGATTTTGGGGGCTGCTTTGGACATGTGGCTCCTAGTGGGAAGCCTCAACAGTTGTGGGAGCGTTTGTGGAGAAGAGATGACCTGTCCTCTGAATATGTAAAGTAATGTAAGGTTCCCCACGGCTGACAGAGAGATGTTTGCAAGGCAATGAAGAAAAACATTTGGAAAGTGCCCAGTAATGAAGCTAAGCCTGGCAGGAGAAATCTCCAACGCAGGAAATCTCCAATGCTTCCAGCCCTGCGGCATGATGCTAGGGAAAGAGCAGTGTTGTAGGGATGACGGAGCCTGCTGGCAAAGGGACTGCCTCTGCTGTTGCCTTGTGAGTTGTGTCTCCATCTTCGGTTCTGGCTTCATTTTTGGCCATCCCCTCTCAGAGGATGGGTTAGCTGTTAGTGCCTGGATACCTGGTTCCCAGCCTTGCTCAGTCATGGAGTCGGGTTTTCTGCTTCCTTCGCCTCTCCGTGCTTCGGAGGTCCTGTCCGCGAAACGGCTGGAGTCCAAATATTGGATGTTCGTGAATGATAGACTCTTAAGCAGCGCTCTCCTGGGCTTCACACCGGGCTTTGCATCCAGGCCCTGGGCTTGAGCATCCCTGGCCCGGGGTGTCAGGGAGTTTGCAGAAGGGCTCAGAGCAGGGGCAGCCTTTATTCCCTTTACTTGCGCTGGCAGCAGCGGATATCCGTGACGGTGAACATAGGGCCCAGAGAGTGCTGGCCCTTTGCAAGGCAGTGCCTGCCCTTGCCGCCTCAGCCCTCTCGCGTTCCTCTCTCCTTCCCTCTGTAGCTCCAGTCCCTCTCCCCGCTCCTGGGCATCGTTCCTCGGCGAGCTCCTGCCCAGCCTCCTCTCCGGTTTCCCTGGCTCCTCTCCGCAGCGCCTCGCGCAGTCGCCGTGCTCCGCTGGCCTCCCCGAGCGGCTGCACTGCCGGCAAGGCCGAAAGAGCCGTTCTTGGGGGGTCAGGGCCCCCTCGTTAGAGGGGAGAGCTGCTGCCCGGCCTTTCAAAGCGGGCTGCCCCTGGGAGGCCGCAGTCGGGATCTGAACCCAGGCCCGGGGGTTAGCGAGGGCCCATTAGGAGCTGCTTGTTAATCCATCCCCGCAGCCAGCAGACAAGGTTCAGAGCAAGAAGTGGGTCAGTGTGTCAGTGCAGGTGTTAGGCTGCGAGCCAAGAGCTCGCGGCGCCAGCTAGGAAACAGGAACTCTTAAAAGAGCAACGAGCAGGGAGAAGCGCGCGGCCGGCCTCTCGCCTGCATCCCGGCGCTGCTTTCCCCCTCGCTTCCCACCCCAGCCCCGCAGCCGCGGGTGGGCTCAGGCGGGTGCCCCCGCGAGAGCAGGACCTGGGCACGAGGGGCTTGGGCTTAGCTCGGCGTTGCTGCGTGCAGCTGGCAATGGCTCTTGCGGGTATTTTGGGGCAGGGCCCCATTGCTTGGAGGCGCCTGCCCCACTCCGGGTTGCCCTGCGCCCACCGGCGATGGCAGCGCGGGCAGGGATGCGGGGCTGCCATGCGCTTGCTCCCACGCGGAGTCCCACAGCTGGACTCCCAAATCCAGCCCAGCCCGTGTTTCCCCGGGGCTCTCCCTTGGCCCCTTGTGCTTTAATACTTGAGGTCCTGCCACCCTCCTTGTGCAGTGGGTCGGGCTGTCGCACACCGTGACGGGGTCTGAGAGCGAGGACGCAGTGGCAGGGACAGGCAGGCCCCGGTTTTAAGTGAAACCTGTTGCAGAGCAGAGAATTGAACCCACTTACACACARGGGTTTCCACCGGGGCAGACACCGCTGCTAGCGGAGGCGGTGTCTTGGCTCGTGACGCCATTTGCTCTTTGAAACCTCTCCAGACTTTGCCGCATGGCTGGCTCTCCTCGGAGGGCAGAGGGTGCAGACACCGTTTGCACAAGCAGCCAGCTCCTCGCAGGTGTGCACAGAGATGGGCAGGCTCTCCGGGGCTTGGCGGATTAGCCCAGGGCTGCCCGGAGCTGGGGGGAGACGCGCCAGCCCGCAAACCAAAGCGCGGTGCTGGGAGAGCAGGGGAATCGCCCCGGGGCAGCCTGCGAGGCTGCCGGGTCTAGAGAGCAGCCTGGGCCGGTCCCAGCCCGCAGCCGGGCACTTCTTTGCTCTGCCTCTCCGTAGACGAAGGTCTCCGCCGTGCCTCCTGGCTCTGTAGCCACAGGTCTCCTGCTAAAGCCATCTCCGCCCGGGCCAGGGCTCTCCGAGACTGTCGGGACTGTTCTTTACCGATAGCCGAACCTGAGCGCTCGGGAATGTCTTCAGCTTGGAAACCTCGCTGGAAATGTTGGCAGAGCCGCTCATGTGAGGTTTCTAGCAACCCAGGCGCTTTGGCTGGACCGGAGTTGAGCATGAATCACTCTTGTTTATAGTAGGGGAGCGCCCCGGCGAGTGCCGTACGTTTCTTTTCATGTGGAAAGCCGCGGCAGCTCCCTGCCCCACGGCCGGCCCCCCACGCAGCTCGCGGCCTGCCCGGAGAGGGCGGTGAGGGACGGGGACCGATGCTCCATGCACCACGAAAGGCCAGCAGGAGAACTGGGGGAGCTCTTCATCTCGCCACGCTGCTGCGGAGCCGGGGGGAGGTCTGCAAGGGAGGCGGTTGCAAAGGGAGAAGCAAGTGCAGCGTTGTTTGCTTGGGAGAAAAGGAGGCCGAGGGCAGGCTCTGACCGAGCCCAGCGCGGGGAGGGCTGCCAGCAGAGCTGGCGTGTTGTCCTCAGGAGAGCAGAAGGAAGGGGGCATCTGAGGACAAGGCTGCTGCTCCTAGGCTGCCACAGCAGCGCGGCTTCCAGCAGTGATTTTCCTCTGCCCTTATCCTTTGCACCAGCACCTTTGGATCTGGAGAGAAGGGCATATGCACACACATACGTCAGAAAGTCCCGGCTTTGACAGGCTCCCAGCCAAGAAGGACAGGACAGGCAAGAGAGGAGAGAAAGAAAAGACCAGCTCTAGAGATAAGAAACCGTGTCAGGCTACGGAGAGTTGCCCAAAGCCCAAAGCCATGCAGAGAAACCAACCATGCTGGTGCAAACCTAGAAGGTGATCCCAAATGTCCAAAGACTCTTAATCCTCGGGAGCTTTACAGCCACTGTGACCCTGTCCCCTCTTAAACTGCTGGGAAAACCCCCGTGGGCTCTGGTGGCGTTGGTCCACTGGACTCTATAGCTCTGTGCAGAAGCATCTCTCCTGACCTGACGCAGACCTTCCTTGCGACCCGGGTGCTGGTCCTGTTGCTGCTTTCATGGGAGTCGTTCAGTCCCCGGGGAACAAGAGGGAAAGATGGGGCCAGAAATCTGCCTGGGTTCATGCCTCCGGGCAGGCGGCAGGAGGGGAAGAAGCTCCGATGAAGAGCAATTAGCTACCCCTGACATTCCTAGCAGGGAGACAAGTCTCCTGTGAGGTGCCAGCAGGGCATCCAAGCCGTGTCACGCACACACAGTTTCCACACTGGCTTCCCACAGGAACCTGGGGGTCTTTCAGCTGCCCTTCATCAAGCCAGGAGACTCCCCTGGGACAGGCTGATGTGCGTTTAGAGCCCACCTTATTGCTCTCCTCAGCGCTGGGGATGAACCTGCTCCTGCTCACCGSCTTGGTCGTTCCTGCGGTCCCTCCRTCTCAGCAGCTCCACTGTACGCAGGTGCCGGGCTCAAACATGTTTCCCGAGCAAAGAGCCTACCCGCAGCTCTGCAGCCATCCCAGCGCCACGTCCCCAGCCCCTCCTGCCCTCTGCTCGGGGTCCTGCGGTCCCAGGGTCTTCAGCCTCCCCGCACGCGTGCCGAAACCCTTCAGGCCCACTCACGGCTCTTCTGGCCCTTGCTSTTCACACACGGCGTGTCCGCCTCCCTGCTGGGTTTGCCTCGGGGGTAACAGTCTCAGAGGCTTGTGACTGTGACTGTGACTGTGACCGTCCTTGCTTTGGTTTTGGAAGCGAACCGTTGCAAACTTTGAGCTCTGCTTCAGATAATCCGCGTTTTCCTCGGGCAGAATTCCAGTACTGTGGGGTTTCTCCCAAGGGTTTTGGCAGCCTGCTGTCATCTGACATTTCCTGCTGCCTCTGAGGCTCAGATGGTGCAGGAGGTGAGGCAGGAGAAGTCTCCTGATGCCTTCTCCAGGCCCTGGAGAAGCTGGGCTCTGCTGAGCTCRGGCTAAAAGGCTGGGCTAACGCCTGGTTAACTCAGCTGGGCTTGAAAAGCATGTTGGAGACACAGGAACCTTTCCCACRACCTTGATAACCTCTGGACTTCGTCCAGCGGCTTCTTATTCCGAGGAAGAAGTTGAGAAATGAGTCAGCYGTGAGCCAAGGCCAGGTGTCTTTCCATCGAATTTGGAGAGCTCCAGGTCTGGCCCTTGAGCTCGCTGAAGACCGGAGCCAGGCTGACTCCGTGCTCAAACCGCGCTCCACCCTGGCCGGAGGAGCCTTCGGAGGGGGGTTACTGTCACCGAGGCCGCTGGAGGATGCTATATATAAAAAGCAGCCCAGTGCCAGGGTTAAATGCAACCGTGCCATTTCAGCCTGGGCCGGGCCGGGGTGAGGTTTCCTGCCGGCGCAGCCTGGCAGCGGGGCCGTGCACTSCCCATCCCTCTGCCTCCTCCAGCTTTTTTTTCCCCGAGGCCGGTCCGCGCGCTGGCCCCGGCAGGCTGACATCCCAGGGGAACGGGGCCGAGGGGGGACGGGGGCTGGGACATCCGGCCCCGGTGCTAAGTCCTTGCCTCTCTGCCTTGCAGGACCTGTGCGGTGCCACCACGTGCGACACGCTGGGCATGGCCGACGTGGGCACCATGTGCGACCCCAAGCGCAGCTGCTCCGTCATCGAGGATGACGGGCTGCCGTCTGCTTTCACCACGGCCCACGAGCTGGGTAAGGCGCTGGGGGAGGCTGGGGCTCCCTCGGACCTCGCGTCTGTCCCCGGTTCCTCTGGGCAGCCCTGCACTGGCTGGGCTCCTCGGGGCTCAGAGCACRAAAGGGGAAACTGAGGCACGGGTACACCGGCACGACATAGCTATGACGTATCACGTCAAAGCAAGCCAACAACGCGCATCTTGGCTCTCTCTTTAGAGGAAAAATGCATCTTGGTCTCCAAGATGAATCCCTGCAGGAGACTCTCCCGCTCTGTGCCTCAGTTTCCCCCTTTGCAAACCAAGGGCGCYTGCCCTGCCCACCCTGGTGCCAGGCCCGCGTAGCTCATGCCACCGTCCTCCCCTAGGCCACGTCTTCAACATGCCCCACGACAACGTGAAGGCCTGCGAGGAGGTCTTCGGCCAGCTGAAGACCAACCACATGATGTCTCCCACCCTCATCCAGATCGACCGCGCCAACCCCTGGTCGCCCTGCAGCGCTGCCATCATCACCGACTTCCTCGACAGCGGCCACGGTGAGGCCACGGTGGCACTCAGCAGGGGACACGCAGGAGCTCCGCATGCCCCGCGCGGGTGCCACTGGGGCAGGGGGGAGGCGGAGGAGACTTGGGGCAGCGTTTCCCAGCAGGGAGGAAGGTGGCGAGGGAGGACGGAGACCCTCTGCCTGGGGACAGCCTGCCCCATYTCTGCCTTCGTCCCCCTCCCTCCCTGGCCCCGTGGCTTAGGGTGCAGGGCAGGAGAGCAGGATCTGCTCCCGCACGTGGGGAAGTCCCAGGGCTGTTGGCAGAGGAAGGCCGTCACGACCACGGGCTGCAGGGCAACTTTTCTTCCTCCTCTCCAAACAAAACTTGAAGGAAGCAATGAGTCTGGCAGCGTTTCAGCTTCAGCCAGGCTTGCTTGGTGCCAGGGTGTCACCAGCAGTGACRTCTGCTCCGTGACTGCCAGCCCAGCTCTACTTGGCATGACCAAGAGGAGGAGTCATTTGGGAACTCTTTTTTTGTTGTTTTTGGACAAATTTTGTACCCGTAAGAAGCAGGCTGGCAGGGAGGCCCCAAGCAGGGTGGGAGCAGGTCCTGGTGGCAGGGCAAGAGGGGAGCGTGTCCTGGATCTCCAGCAGCCTGTATGTACGGGCATGCAAGGGGAGACGAGCTCCTGTTTCCCCGTGATGATGCTCTCCCCGCGTGAGGTCCCCTTCCTTAGCGATCCCTCTCCCCGCTCCCGCAGGAGACTGCTTGCTGGACCAGCCCGCCAAGCCCATCTCGCTGCCCGAGGACCTGCCGGGAGCCAGCTACAGCCTSAACCAGCAGTGCGAGCTGGCCTTCGGCGTCGGCTCCAAGCCCTGCCCCTACATGCAGTACTGCGCCAAGCTGTGGTGCACGGGCAAGGCCCGCGGCCAGATCGTCTGCCAGACCCGCCACTTCCCCTGGGCGGACGGCACGAGCTGCGGCGAGGGCAGGTTCTGCCTGAAGGGCGCCTGCGTTGAGAGGCATGACATCAGTAAGTACAGGGTGAGTACCTGCGATGCCACCTGCGATGCCACCTGCGTGCCACCGTGTCCCACGCGCTGGGGAAGACGGCGCTGCCGGGAAGCCTGGAAACACCCCCGTGCATTGCCCCGAGCTCGCGGCGGCTTTTGCCCRGATGCCAGCTGAGCAGCGCCCGGCCTCCTGCCGTTAGGGACCTCCAAGTCACATCCCCATGGGGGACATGGCAAGCTCTGCRCAAAAGCAGATAGAGGGGGAAAAAATTGAGGAGGAGAAGCGTCTCTATGGGACAGAGCCAAGGGAGATGTTGCTTCTCACCGTGCTCTCTCCCCCCAGGTGGACGGCAGCTGGGGGAAGTGGGCGCCCTACGGCCAGTGCTCGCGGACGTGCGGTGGTGGGGTTCAGCTGGCCAAGCGGGAGTGCAACGACCCGGTGCCTGCCAACGGGGGGAAGTACTGCGAGGGCGTCCGTGTCAAGTACCGCTCCTGCAACCTGGAGCCCTGTTCTGCTGCAGGTAAGGGGTGGGAGGCCAACCYGCTCCGGGGCAGCTTTGTAAGGGCACGTGTTGAAGGACGGGGCAGGTCACCTGCACTGAATGTCCTGCGTGGTCTCAGGGAAGGCATTTTGGGTGCTCGTCAACTGCCTGCGCTATCTAGGAGGGAGACAGCATACTTTTGGGAAGCAGCAAGAAGCCAGGCAGGAGGCCCCATAGAGCCAATGGGAGGTGAACGTCAACCCTGAGACACGGCGGGAAGCAGCTGGGGAAGCCGTCTAGGAGCAGAGGCACCGCTCACCTCTCCAGAGCGAGTGGCTGAATTTGACAGCTGAATTTCCCCGCAGTGGAGCTGAGCTTGGACAAGTCAAAAAAATGCAGCGGCCTTTTCGGGTGGGGTGGGAGGAAAGCCGTTCTCAAAATGTCAAATTCTTTGACTGTTTCAGAGTGCGCTCGTGGAAACATGCCCAAAAATATGCCCCAAAATGCCAAAGGTGACCCTGCCACTTGCACTACGCTACTGTTGCACTCTGCATCCGTGGGTAACCACGCTGCACAACGAGGCGTAAAAAGCCCCAGACTTACTGCCCTCGCTGTGCTGAGGCTGCAGGCGCTGACCCTCGGCAGAGGGGATTGCACAGCCGCTGCAGCGTGTGCTACCCTGCAATAACCCGATAAATCCATGCTGGAGAGCCAGGCTGTCCCCTGGTACCACTGTGCATGGCAGCGTGCACTAGCTTGAAGCGTCTGCCCTGGTCCTGATCCCCCGCGTGCCTTGTTTCTTCCAGTGCCGGGGAAGAGCTTCCGAGAAGAGCAATGTGAGGCTTTCAAYGGCTACGGCCACAGCACCAACCGCCTCACCGCCTCCATCTCCTGGGTCCCCAAGTACTCTGGAGTCTCGCCTCGGGACAAATGCAAGCTCATCTGCCGGGCCAACGGCACGGGCTACTTCTACGTGCTGGCACCCAAGGTTTGTGAGAGTGGGAGACCATGACCAKAGCCGGGGTCAGCGTCAGAGCCGTYGGAGGACTCCAGTGCATGTGGAAATGAATGAGGCAACGTTTTCCTTGTGTGGTGGGCAGCTGGTATTTTGGATTTGCTGTCCAGGAAGCTGTCACTATCGCACCTGGAAAATACTGGCCGTTGCTTGGGTATTTGGAGTGGGGAGTGTACAGGACATTTGGGGAGGATCCACCAAGCACATCCTGGGTTGGTATAAATCAGTGTGTTCGTATTGGCTTATTTACTACAGGGATGGATTTGGTCTTAGTCCGGGTTGTTGAGCAGTGTCTAGGATATGTCCCCTGCTGAGAAGCTGGAAGAAAGGATGATAATTAGGCAGTGCACTAGAGGAAGCGACGCTCGCGTGCCAGCCCGGGCAGGCGGCCAGCCTGAGTGCACTAGCAAGAGCTGTCTTTCCAAAGCAGCCAGTTTCTCAAGGCCAGTTCCCTGGGTTCCCCCCACACCAGTGCAAAGGAAGGACAGAAGATGATGTAGGTGCAGCAGATAAGGGATTTAGCACCATATAGATCTTTTCAGAGACCCCAAAAGGGCTGACCACAAAGCGGAGCATGAGGGAAGYGTGCTATGGTGCCTGCAAGTGACCCCTCAGGAGCAGCGTGCCGGAATCGGGGAGCCTCAGCTTGAGCTGCGGACGGCCAAGTGCTGGGGATCTGCGGGGCGAGCGCAGGGGAACGCAGTGCCTTGTTTGCTCACCCTCTCGTCCTGGGGTTCCTCACGCAGGTTGTGGACGGCACCCCTTGTTCCCCAGACTCCACCTCAGTGTGCGTCCAGGGCAAATGCATCAAAGCGGGGTGYGACGGGAAGCTGGGCTCCAAGAAGAAATTCGACAAATGCAGCGTGTGCGGAGGAGACAACAAGAGCTGCAAGAAGGTCTCAGGCTTATTCACCAAACCCATGTAAGTGTGARGCGACCTGCTGTGCTTTCCTGTCTCCTAGCTCTGCCTTTTGGGATGGGCACAAGGAAGGCTGTGGAGCTGGCAACGGGGCTAAGCCCATCCTGAGCAAACTATGCAGGCTCCAGCCTCCGTCRCTGTGTAGAGACCTGAGCTAGCTCCAAAGGAGCAGCAGGATACCTTTAATGTGCTAAAGGGCTTCTGCCACCTSAGTTATCTTGGGTACAACTATATTATTGAGCCAGAGGAGCTGAAGTCTCTTCTCGGATCTAGGTGACCTCAGCTGTCACTTTAGTCTAGATGAAACGCATCATAGAGAAGAGATTTAAAATGATCTTCCGGCAGCCCTTATTGGAAAAAAGAGACAGCTTTKGGGGTAGGAAAAATCCCAGGGCGGTAGCTACACAGCTTCAGGCTGAGGTGAAGTTATAGCGGGGTAAGAGCTGGGACATGAGGTGTGCAAGGAAGTGCTTTGCAGAACAGCACGGGCTGGCAGGGGGTGGCAAGGGGCAGAGGTGTGGGGGAGAAGGCAACAAGCTCTGCTCCACAAGCACTAGTGGTCAGGGCTTGCAAGGCCCCTTCCCAGCTCCCTGCCTGACCGCTTGCCTGCTCCTCTCTTCCAGGCATGGCTATAACTTCGTGGTGGTCATCCCGGCGGGGGCCTCCAACATCGACATCAGGCAGCGGGGCTATAAGGGGCTCATCAGCGATGACAACTACCTGGCGCTGAAGAACGGGCAGGGCAAGTACCTGCTCAACGGGCACTTCATCGTCTCGGCCGTGGAGAGGGACCTGATGGTGAAGGGCAGCGTGCTGCGGTACAGCGGCACCGGCACCGCCGTCGAGAGCCTCCAGGCCTTCAAGCCCATCCAGGAGCCCCTGACTTTGGAGGTGCTGTCTGTGGGGAAGATGACTCCTCCCCGGGTGCGTTACTCTTTCTACCTGCCCAAGGAGAGCAAGGAGGACAAGTCCTCGTACAAGAAAGAGGGGAAGAGCCCTCCGGACCTCAACAACAGCGTCCTGAGCCTCTCCAACCGCTTGGATGTGGGCAGGCCGAATTACAAGCGTCCCTCCTACAAGTGGGCGGCGGGAGGCTGGGAGGCTTGCTCCGTCACCTGCGGCAACGGGCTGCAGAAGCGCGCCGTGGCCTGCCGCGACTCCTACGGCCAGCTGGCCTCCGAGTGCGACGCGGCCCAGCGGCCCGCCGACGTCCGGATATGCGGAGACCCCTGCCCCACGTGGGAAGCGGGGCCCTGGGCTCCCTGCTCCAAGACGTGTGGCCGGGGCTTCAAGAGGCGCATGCTGAAATGCACGGCCCCGGCCGGGCAGCTCCTGCCCCGGGATAGTTGCAATTTTAGGAGGAAGCCTCAGGAGCTGGACTTCTGCACCTTGCGGCCGTGCTGAGCGGGCTGGGAGCGTTGCCGAAGGAGGCATGGGGTCTCTCTGGCTAGAGATGCGTGGCTGAAGGTGGAACAGCAGCCAGGGGTTGGGAGAGGGGGAGATGTCCGAGGGCGAGGGGTCTGTTACATAGCACATATCAACCGGACAAAGGACCTGCGTGTGGGAAGAGCGACGGCAACCCGGTGCGCCCAGGKGAGAGGGCCTTGGTGCGGTTTTTATAGACCGGGTTGCTCGGAGACAGAGCGGGAATAAACATCTACCTCGAAGCTGCTGAACTATGTGGAAACCTGCCACCGCCCAGGGGACACGGAGAGTCGGGGGGACAGATGGAAACATGGGCCAGAGCGGTCTCTGGAGATCGTTGCCCGGGATCGATCCAAGGACACGCAGAGGATGTCCCTGTATTGCACAGATCAAGCCTCCCGCTGGTCTTCCCAGGGCTAAGGCTACCTCCCTCCTCCTCCCTTCCCCGACCCCCCGAACACTCGCGCTAAATGGGACCAAAAGGAACTACAATGCAATGATGGCAACCTATACTGTCTAACTACCAGTGCAACGAGGTGCTGGGGCTCGCGGGAACGGACGCCTTCGGGGCTTGCTGGCAGCCTGGACACACCGTTGCCGCTATCCAGAGTCTCAGCAGCATCTCGGTACCGGGCTGCAAGGTGGTGGCTTTATTTTTCTTTTCTCCTCATGTTTATGATCTGAACCATGTAGATTTTATGGTGCTTAACTCTGTATTTTTGACCTCCTCGCTCCTCCTGGATGTAAACCTTGTGCAGCGGGGACGGCGTTATTCCCGGTGGGCCCTCTCAGAAGCCCAGGGTTGTCCTACGGTGCTTCGGGAAGAGGGTGCAGGGAGCCTGGGGGCTGACCACCTATCTATCTTGGCTAACTGGGCACGCAGTTCACAGCCAGATGCTCATTTACACCCCAGTACAGGGCAGGGTGTAAACTGCCCACCTAAGGCCCTTTGCGGCTTAAAGGGATCATGATGGAAGTGAGACTTGGGCTTTAATTCCAAACRGCAACAAGCAACTGTACTGTAGTATCTCAGCATGGTGCTCCAGCATACGGGACCAGAAAYAGCCCGGCAAGTTGCTGCTACTTGACTTTGCTCTAGAAATGGTGCTTGCTGCCCAGCAGGACCAAGAGTCTGTGCCCAGGCATCCTGCTGCCCTCCTCCCTCCAAACTTTGGGTCAGGTTGGTTTTTTTTCCCCTGCATTAACCCCCTAGAGACATTCTGAGCTGAAATCTAGCAGAGGTGGGTGCAAATTCTCCCMCTACTTCCCTGCCCTGAGCTGTGGCAACTTTCACGGCATTGCTTTTGAACGGCAAGAGTGGAAGAGGAATTCAGGACCTTGGCCTCTTCTGAGGGGGGAAGTGGGACCAGAAGCCTTTAGGTGCATGGGATGAACCTGTTGCTGCTGCAGAGCATCTATGACCAGCCTTTTCCCCTCAGGGTCCTGTCCAGGTGCTTTTGTGCAAGGGTTTATTACGGACCTCTAATGGTTATGTAGCATCGTGCCTGTTCTGTTCAGAGGCTGTGTCTTACCTCATGCAACACCCTCACAGTGACCCCTTAACAGTTCTTCCCCCCCCCCCCCCGGTCTCTGGTTCAGATCATATCATCAGGGATCCTTCCACTCTTTGCTCTTCCAGTGTATAACGATGAAGGTCACTGGAAACTCCTTGTGCCCTTTAACCAGCACCGAAAGGTCTCTCACTCAGCATGTTGCCCGTGTGTCACAGCCTGGGGGTGGCTACACTGSACTGTGTAGCGTCACATCAATCGGACCCTCTTTCTCTCCTCCAACGTCCCCGTTGCTGCACGGGGTGCATGCGTGGGGGAAAGGGCCCTGGCAGGATCCGGAGCCGCTTTCCAATGCAAATAGCAACAACAAACAACATTCCTAGTTTTAAGATAGTAACAGAGGAACTATCACGCTGGCTCAGACCAAAGGTTTATCAAGCACCCTATCCTGTCTCTGGCAGCGGTCAGCAGTGAGTACGGTGGGAAAGATTTCAGGAAACCGGACAGCTGAAGCACAACCCTTCTCTTGATAGACCTTTCCACTAGCTTAGTGAATTCCTGATGATAATGTCTGTGGACCCATCCTCCACGAATTTATGCAATGCCTTTCTGAACGCAGTAATGCTTTTGGTCTCCACAGTGCTTGATATGGCCAGGAGCAGATGTTGTGGTTGCTTTGCACAGCAGGRGACTGGATTTCGTGTTCTAGGAAATCCCTTCCAGGTCTACGTTCCCATGAACGTATCATCCATTTTCTGCTGAGCCGACGGGGCTTTTGTTTGGGGACAGAGTTCGGAGGAGCTGCCTGTTTTGTGTCTTTCTGCCAAACACATGGTTTCCAAGCCACCGAGAAACTGTCATCCTTGTTCGGGGGGAAGGACGGGGTGGGAGGGATTTCTGGTGTGTGGTTCTTCTGCAGAGTGTCCAGCAGAAGGACGGAAATGCCGATCGTACTGGCTGCTTTGTGTATACCATGTATACTAAACATCGATCTCTGCTGTTTGTGCATCAATAGCAAACCTGAAATAAAACTGTATTTAAAGTTCCACCCGGCTCCCTGGGGGATRCGAGTTTGCGCCTGTGTGGTCGGGTTGGTGGCCTCGGAGCGCGGCCCATCGTTTCTCAGAGGCTGCGTTCGCAGCTCCTTTGAAGCCTTAACTCATTAATTGGTCAAGAAAAAAAACTATGCAGGCCTAACAGGTTTATTCTGAACACGACAACAACTCGCCTCGCTCCTGCTCTAAGATTTGTTATCGGCAAAAGCAGCGTGACGCAGCCGGGCGCTGGATGAGTTTATGCAAGCGCGCGGGCTCGTCTGCACCTGCGAGTTAACCGCAGCGAYGACGGGCATGAGGCTCGCCTGCTTTCGCGTGGGAGACGGATGCTGCTTTGTCCGAGCAGCAGCAGCGCTTGCTCGGATAGAGTTAAACGGATGAACGTAAGCTGGAGCGGTGCTCTCACATCCTGGAACAACCGTGTCCGCACATACCATTGTTCGGGACGCTCCGCTCCTGAGCCGCTATTCCGGAGTCATTCATTCCATATGCGGACAAACCCCGAGTTCAGAGCGCTTTACACATCACCTTCGGATGGTCCAGGAAAAGTGACTTGAGCTTTACAGTGGTTTTAGCGTGAGCCGCTCTGGCGCGCTTGCCATGTTGCTAGGTGCCGCGAAAACAGTGTGCGCTCCCGGCGCTGCCTGCAGCGATTCCCAGCACAGCCCTCGTGAGTCAGAGCCCGCTCCCGCGGCCCCGCCGGGGCCGGCTGCGAGATAAGGCCCTTCCTTCGCCCGGCACACGTCTGCGCGGAGCTGCCTGATGTCACTGCCTCCGTCCTCCGCGGGGACAGGCTGCCTGCTCTTCTCTTTCCACCAGCAGACGCGGTTTTCTCGATCGCTGTGCTGCAACGCGTTGGCAAGCCGAAGGCCGGCCCAAGCGTTTGGAGGGGGGCGAGCTCGTTTTGCACAAGGCACGGCACGTTTTCCATTCCCCTAACGAAACAAGCAGAACAGGCCCCGCCGCCTTCCCCCTCGCCAGCTCCTACGGGAAAATGATTGATCGCTCGGTCCTCTCCCCGCAAGAAAGTCGAGTTGCAGCACAAATGTATCGCAGGCTGCAAAGGCTCCAGCTGCACACGGCTTTATTAGGAACAGGCAGCAGGATTTCAGCCGGTGCGAGGGCAGCTTTCCCGACAGCGAGGAGCCGGTGCGCGTTTGCAGGGGCCGGAGGTCCAGCCGGGCTGTTTGCAGGGCCACGTGCCTCGGGTGCTCAGAGACACCCGGGGAAAAGCAGAGACGTTTATTTGCAGAGCCGGAGGAGCTGAGGGCTCCTCGCTACAGTCGTTTGAGTGCTATATCACCACTTTCAACCGTGCGCCCTTGAAAACTAGAAAGAGAGACAAAAACTCGGGTAAAATAAACAATTTGCTTGGTAAGACGGGAAGGAACGAGGCGCCGATGCCAGAGACGGCCGCTCAAGCGGAGGTTCGTGTTTAGGCAAGTCGCGGTCTGTTTGCTCAGGGAATATTGGCGGGGCAAAGTCGGCACTGACTGAACGCACCGGGGACAAACGCTGACACCTGGCACAAGGCGAGTGACGCAGGTGACACGCCACAACCGTGGCAGGGTGTAAGTGCAAGAATGGGAGCCTGGCAAAAGCTAAATGATACCGGGAAAGCAATGATACGCCCAGGCAGGGGATGGAGCAGCTTTTCCCAGCAGGAAGCCCGTGCCGACCTGGCTCCCCGGCTCTCCGGCTGGTTTCCAGCTGTGCATCCATGCTGAAACCCAGCTCATCCAGCTGTTCATCAATGGTCCATCCACACCAACCCCCCCCCCCCGAGCTGCTGCCCTGGGGGACAGCGGTGGCCAGGACGCACTCGGTGTCCCAGGGTGTCCCGGCAGGGCCGGGCCGGCTTCCCGGCTTCCCGGCTGGAGGACGGTGCGGCCGTCTCCAGCCCGTGTTAGTCATTCCCTGCCCGTCACCTCCAGCCGACCTGCCGGCTCCCGGGCTTCGACCGAACCCGGCGGACGTTCGATCTTGCCCGGGAGCAAGGGAGCAAAACAAGCCCTCGCACAACTGGCGACGCCTGGCGTCCGCGTGCTGGCCCAGGTGTGGATTCCCTGATGTCTAATACAGGGCTGAGCTGGCTACTTTTCCCTTTGGGGGACCCAAATACATCTTCACCTTCTTCCTCCAGCTCCGCAAATGGTGAAGGAAATCCATAACTCTGAAAGCTTGGCCTTGCTGTCAAATTTGGTTAAAACTGGCCAGTGATTCAGAGGTTACCGGTAGGGAGGAGAAGCAGACGGGCTGACAGATTGACAGCCGTAAGACTCATTTCCGTAGGGAAGGAGGCTAAAAATTGCCATGGGTGCGGCTGCCGCCTCCTCGGGGGCGGCCGGGAAAAGGATCCCGGGGGAGCCGCGGGCAGGAATAGCGGCGGCATCGTGAGCGGGCGGCGAAGCGTGGGACAGGACGCAGCAGCGGAGGGACCCGGGGTGGCAGGGGCAGCTGGGGCCGTTGCCCGGGACATTGCTCTCCGCTTCCTCCCCGCCGGCCGAAGGGATCCCCACCTCCCTCTCCAGCAAGGTTGTTAAGCTCTCTAGACGAAAAGTGTGTTCAAATATATATATTAAAAAAAAAAGCAGCCCATTGCAATGTGCCGGGAGTCCCGTACACCGCAGGCGCCGTGTTCACACCCTGAGCCCGCGCCCGGCTCGGCCCAGCCTGGGCAGCCCACGCCGGCAGGCGTAAGCAGGCGCTGACCAGGGGTTGCTGGGCCAGCCTTGCACACGGAGCGTATTTCTGAAACGTTCCTCTGTTAGGGTTTTATTTTCTGTCCTCCGGCTTGGGCACATGCAAGCGCACCGTAGCTGCCCTGGTTATTTCAGGCTCCCATCCACTCTCTTCGCACCGCACGTTTGCCCTGTTCTGAACTGCTTCCCTTGGCATCTGCCTCTGGCCTTTCCTGGAGAGAGCACGCCGGATTAGCCAGGCCGCGGGGCTGATCCAGTGCAGCCGTTCTGCTGTTTCTAAGGAGAAAAAACGGCATGAAAATCGAAGCTACCCCCATGGCACAGCGGCACGAGGCACGGCTGGTATGCACCATGTGACACGCAGAGACCTTTAGCCTCTTAAGCTCTTACGGTAACACATATAACAAGCGCTAAACTCTCTAAATGATTTAATACGCAAAGATTTGCTGAGAATGAGGGTCCTCTGGTGCTCACTAGCCAAACCACTGAGTGTTTTGCTCCAAATACATCCCTGGTGTATCTCTAGCCGAGTCCAAGCATCGAAGATGGCTTGGTCAGTGCATACGAAATGCCTTTTGGAAATTAAAATCTGATCCTGCATCTGGGACTGCCTGGAATTCTGCTTGTTTTAATTTGTTCTAGGCTGAAACTCGAGAAGCTTGAAAAAAAAAGGGGGGGGGGGTTACCTGAAGTGTCATGTCAGGGAGAAACCCCATCGGCGGCAAGGTCAGGAATCGCGCCTCAGGTTTCCCTTTGGTCAAGTTCCTCGTTCCAAGCGAGAAGTGGCTGCAGCTCAGGTCCCCGACGTCGGGATCCTGCCTTTTCATTATTATTGCTATTATTATTGTTGTTATTATTTTTTTTTTTTGCCAGGAGACAAAAGCAAAACCAGACGTAGGCTGAACAAACGGGCCTAATCGGTAACACATGCCGTGCAGAACAGGGCTCCCGGGGGGACACACTGCGAAGGGCAAGGCAGAGTGCTGGCCTTGCCTCGCAGCCCACAAAGAAAACACGGATGTTCAGGCGAGGCCAGCGACGTGCAACCAAACGGTAACGCGGAGCAGGGCGCCGGGGAGGAGACAAAACCCCGGACTTAGACTCTGCCTGGCGGGATAACCGATTTCTCCCTACGCCGAGCGCGCCGGGCCGGGCGGCGGGCGCAGCCGGTCGGCGGAGGTGGCCCGGGGGTGCGGGATGCCCACCACCCCGCGCGGGGAAGGACCGCGGCGCGCGGTGTCACTAGGTGGCTCCAGAGCAGTGCTCAGCTCCGGAGATGCCGAGGCCGGTGCGTCCGCCGGCGGCGGAGGGTGTCGGGGCATCTGGCATCGCCCGCTGGTATGGGAAACGGCTGCAAATCCCCGGGAAGAGGCAGCTGGTCCCTGCTGGAGGAGGGACCCCCAAGCTCGGGCTCCGCCGCAGCCCCTTGCCGAAGCGCACAGGTGTTGGGGAGCGCGGGACGGGGGCGATTTCGGCTCTCCCAGCCGGCGCCGGCCCCGTGCATCCCTGCCTTCCGGGCAATCGCGTCTCCTGGCAAGGCCGGGCTGAGAAGTGCCGCGGGGCTGACTTCCCGGGACAGACCATGCCGGCTGCAGCCTTCTCCTTCCTCTTCTGGCAGGAGAACCTCTTCTCCACGCCGAAAAGGCCTTTTCCCGCTAAGGCAGCTTTGACGATGCTCCATCCACGGCGACCCCGAGCCCCGCGTTTGCAGGAGACTCGGTGCTGGGAGCCCACCGAAACGGGCAGCGGGCAGCTGGGGAGCACCGCAGACTAAACTTCCTCGAGGATCCATCATCCGCCCCAGCCAGCGCGCTGACACGTTCCCACAAGCTCTTTCTTTTTTTTTTTTCTTTTTAAGAGACGCCCGATTATACAACAAAGCCGGTGCCAAAACTGTCCGGCCAACTCCAGTCTGGCGAGCGGGGCCCCGCGGATTTTCGGCAAGCGGCCTCTCAGCCCCGGCTCGCCGGTGGCTGTTCTGGAGCAGCCCGCGCTCTCCATCGCTGGCTGCTCCTCCAAGGAGCGATGGCAGGAGCAGAGTGACCGCGCTCCGCCGCCGACCACCACGTCAGCATCTCTGCTGAAGGTGAGGGAACGAGCCGAGCGGATCCGGCAGCTGCTAAAGATTATAACCCCCAATTAGGCAAAGCCCTGGGAAGCTGCAGCCACGGGGGGAACAGCGAGAGCTTTCCAGTGGACTCCTGGGGAAGGTGCTGCTTTTGGATTTAGCATAATTAATATCAAGTTCAGCCAAGCGAGTCTGGGAGGCTGATGGTCTCCCAAATGGTTATTTAATGTGGCTTGATTATTTATTTTTTTAAAGCGTTTTTTTTTCTCCTTGTAAATGATTTTAGCACTGGTGAAAGGTGCTGGATTGACAGCTCAGGAAATATAAGCCCTCAAGGAAAACTGTTTTGGAGTCCTGTAGGTAACAACAATATATGTAATCCATGCATAAAGGCAATTATTTGCAGCAGTGAAGCCGCAGTGACAGTAACAGCTGCTTTTTCGCTCTAAATTAAAAAAGTAGATATTGCTCAGAGACTGCAGGGTTTAGACAGAGCATTTTGCATCCTTTCAGGTGGCTGTGAGCATCGGGTCCAGGTCGCGCTGTTTAGAAACAAGTGTGCTTGGCTGCAGATGGGAGTTTAAGCCAGGTCGCGTTCCCCTTCTGGTTCTGCCTTTGGACACGAGCAATATTGCTTGGGCTTCTCCTTCGGCGCGGTGGGGTCGGGTCTCTTTCCTGCAAGGCAGAGGGGTGACAATAAAACACATTGTGATTATGAAGTGATAATAAAGTAGTCGAGGTGGGAGCGCACCCCTAACCCATCCGGAGCAAACCATCCCCACGCGTCCGACCGAGCGTCGCAGCAGAAGGTGCAAAAGTCAACGCTGGCCTGGGCGGCGCTGGCTGGACACGAAACCTCTGATCTCCAGCACAGCCGTTTAGTCCCAAATTTCACCCACCGATACATTCTCTCCCTTCGCCACTGTGGCACTTAGCGACATGTTTTGATGCTTAATTGCTACTAATTCTTAAATGCCGCACATTTTTTCCTCGCCCTTAAGCATGTTCTTAATTTCGAGCAGGCACTTCAGCACCTCCCGGCTCAGCACAGCCTTTAAGGAAAGCAACTTAACACATGCTTGAAGTTTGCACGGAGTTTGAATCAAAGCCTTTGCGGTACGCAGAACTCAGGGAATATACTAAATATATCCCTCCCCACGTCACCCAACAGACCCTTTTCCTTGTTAATATACTGCTTCAGTCTTTTAGTCAACTATATATCGTTTGCAACATTTTCAAAGTGCAACACGCAGGATCTGAATAGCAGAAACACATGTTAACAAAATTACAGTCACTACAGGGACCACATCATCATGACAGAGCTAATTAACGCTCTCTCCGTTCTCGATGACATATGTTGCCCAGAGACAGCCCCATATGCTTTACAAACACAGGCATGAGAGGTACGGGAAGGACATCTGGACCGAGGATGGAGGGAAAGGTGGAGCGAGACGATGAGAAAAGGGCAGATGGAAAGGAGTCTACTCAAGCTACCTCTATGGCCTTGTCTGTCGGAGCATCTGGGCGTCTTGCGGCATGCCGGGGAGCTCGGGAAGCGCTGATACCCCCGTGCTATATGTTAACCGAGCTTAGAGAAACTAAAGGCCACATCTTCCTCCCTCTTTAGCTAACTTAAGTACTTTAAGGGGGAACAAGAGCTGGCTCTTGCTCAGGGTCACGCAGGATGGTTGCGGCAAGGGATGGGCTTGATCGCAGTTTTCCCAAGTTTCCCATTAACCCCCTGGCTCCAGCGTTTCCTTACCCTGAGGTGAGGATATGTTAGGCAGAAAAACAAACACGAAGGAAAACGGGCACTGAAAGACCGAGTGAACCTGGGCTGTGTTTTCTATCACAAAGGCAGGAAAAAGGGAGCGCGGGGAGCGAAAAGGAAACACGGCGAAAGAGTGAAAAAAGGGAAACGTCAAGAGGGAGACGCACTTGTGGACTCCTGCTGCCTAGCGCTGCTAATGCAAAGCAGCTGTTATCCCACCTGAATCCCAGTTTTTGGCTTCTCCGTGTCTCCAGGGCTTTGCAGAGCAGCCGGAGACCCTCTGTGCTTGTGGCCTGCTGCGTGACACAGTCCCCAGGGGTGCGGGCAAAACACGTCTGCGTGAGAGCTTGTCAAGAAGGGATGGGGTAGGCAAGGAAAAACACTTTTACGTCGCTTGCACCTTGGCTTTTTTCTTTTTTTGGTTGTCTGAAACTGTCTGAAATGTGTCTTTTTGAAAAGGGAATCCTGGGCTCATTCCCTTTGAACTTACGTTCCTGCTTGCGAGGAGGAAAAAGGGAAGAGGTAAGAGAAGGGATGATTTCTCCTCCTGGCTCTTACGACCATCGCTAGCTCCTCAAGAACAAGGATCTGAAATCCTGATGAAGACGTGAAGCACAAAATCTTAAGGTGTTGTTGTCTAAAGCCCTTTTTTATACATACATAAAAGACAACCTCCCGTATAAATGATACTGCATCGTTCCACGCATCCTTCCTTCCTCCCCTTTCCAGTGCCAAAGCAATCATAAGGCTTTACGGATTTTTTAAGGGTGTCTCCGGCACGTTCCTCATTTTATCGGGCTCAATGGATATTGCTTCACCTGTTCCAGTCGCTTTTTCGCTATCGACGGGCTTGCAGGGAGCGGGGCTGGCTGTCCCCACAGCATGGCAGGGGTCACGCCAGCGGTTTGCTTTGCTGCTTGGGGTGGAAACGGGCACCGGGATGTGATTTGCCCCCAAATCCCCCGGCGGCGGGGCTTGCTGAGCGGGGCAGGTTAACGCCGTGCCGGAGCCAGGTACTTCTCGCTAGGGAGATGACTGTCTTGCAAGCCCAAAACACTTAAAACCATAAACCGGGTGCCAAAAATGGTGAGGTCGGCCTTAAAAATAACGAGTTTTCTTTACAAATAATAAATGTGGGATTCTTTTTATTTGCCTCTCGGGCTCTGAGCACCGGGTTGCATCCAGGTCATGTTTTCAGGCATTTTTGGAAGCTGGGGCAAGGAAACCCTTCCTGGGGCAAAGCTGAGCTGCCCTCCTAGCCGCAGGGCTCCGGAGCCTGAGGTGACAGAGGAAAAAACGCAAGGCTTAGATAAACTGGTGCAAGTTGGCACTGCTGAGCGGGAGAGAAGCAGCCGAGAAAGAAGGGCTTTTCGGAGTAATGGTGAGAAGCAGCTCAGCACCTCGGGCTGGGCTGCAGGCAAGAGGAGAGCCCTGGATCCTAGTGCGCTTCGGGAAACCTTGGCTCTGGGACATAGCGAACCTCAGCGATCCATGTCTGGGGAAGGAATAAACATAAGAGGATGTTTGCTAGTCCGACCTTTTTTTTTGTTCGCACGGGGAGATGGCAGAGCTGCAGAAAAGTTGCTGGAAGACGTGCAGCCGAGGCGGCTTTCTGCGGCGGAGGTCGTGGCAGCAGAGCTGCCTATTTGGACCCCCAAAAAGAAATGTCTGCGCTCATCAGCCCCTGCGTCACGTGCACGCGTTGGGGGCAAGGCAGGGTTTTGGTTTCCTTTTAGCCGAAAAAGCACAAAACCAGCTCTGCTGCAACGCCAACGAGCTGTCGCAGAACGAAGGGAATCCAGAATTTTGTCCGGCGCCATCCAAAGGGAACGCGCTCCTGCCAACGAGTTGAAGACGCAGCTCTGGCAAGGGTTAACTATTCCACCAGCCTTTCCACATTTCTTTTTAATACTGTCTCCGAAGAAACAAACAGAGGCGAATCCCACCCTTTCCCCAGAGACGCTCTTTCTTGGCTTGTTCCAGGGAACATACAAATAACAATAATTTGTACTTTTTTTTTCTTTTTCAGTGCCTTGTTTCAGCAGCCGTGGGGACTGAGCAAATCGAACGACAAAGCGAACAAGGAAAGCAATAAACCTAAATAAATAAATAACTGATAAACCTGGAGCGGAAAGGAGATAACAACCCGACAACATTCCCCTCGTGGCGGAGAGCGCAGAGGCCAAAAAGGCCGATAAACCAAACAACACGACGGGGGGACGGACGGGTCTGGGGGCTTCACTGACGGGTGCTGGGAGAGACGCAAGCACGCCAGCTGTCTAGGAAAAGGCCTCAAATCCTACTTATTTGGGACAGCGGGCTGGACTCCTCTGGGATAAATCTTTAACAGGGTGATGGTGAGACATTTTGGGGCCTGGGACGCAGCTCTTCCCCCTCTGTTCCCCCTGCTCTGCTGTTTTCATCCTGCTGCTTCCTCTGGTCCTAGCCCCAACCCCAACCCCAACCTCAATCCCAACCCCAACCTCAATCCCAACCCCAACCCGAACCCTCACACAAGCTCTTGGCTCCTTCCAGAGTCCGTGGAGAGCAAAGGAGCTCCGAGGCCACTGTCCATCCATCCCCCTGGAGGCACATATTTTGGGGAGACCTTTTCAAAAAGTGTCTGAGCACTGACTCTGGAGGGAGCCGAGGGTGGCGAGCCCGGGAGGCGATGCCTCCGTTTGCTCACTTTGAGATTAAACTACTCCTTTGAGCTTGGACCTTTTTTAAAAAAATTCTGGATGTGTGTAGCACGCAGTTGGAGCAGGGTTTGCAGCCTTGCTTTGGGGTCTCCCTCACTGGTTTTGCAATGAAAGTACTGGGAGCAATGGGGAACTTCTTTAAAGTGGCCGTTGCCGCTTTTCCATTGGAAAAAACATGCACTCGACCTGCAGCGACATTATCACAGGTATCACAAGTGCGTGTGGCCAGGGGGCAAATGCCCTCAGTGCACATATCTGTGTGATGGAGAGAAACCACCTTGCCTTGCAAAACAGCCTTGCTCTGGGGGGCTGTTCAGTGACTTACAAGCCCTCGCAAGGGACCTAGCTTCCCACACGCCGCTATTTCGATTCCTCCACGCTGTTATGCCGGGCACCTTTCCGTGTCTCCTGGACGGCTCTTTTATTTCTGTTTATGCTGCACTTTGAAAGCCGCTCGCCCACACATATGCCTTTTCTCCTCTCGTGTGCTGCGTGGTGCTGTGCCAAGTGACCTCTGAGGCTGGAGGCGATGGACAGCTCTTGCTCAAACCCAGGCTGCAGAGGCGGCACCAGGACAAAATTCAATCCGATTCCCGCGCGGGAGCCTTCGGTGCCCCTGCAGCAGCGACCAACAGCGGGCAGCAGCAGGCCTGACGCCAGACCGGCCGGGCGGTTTTAGGGCTCTGGTCTGGACGGTGAGCCAAGAGCTAGCGAGAGATATGCAAGGCATTTTGCACTGCAGAAAGGAGCGTTCTTGCGTCTCGGTACAAGCCAAGCATGCGAGGGGGAGAAAGCACAGCGCTTTGCTGGATCAGCGTCTAGCCAAGAGCGACTGCAAACGGCAGAGAGCACATGTACCTCTCGTGTTCGCTGCTTTAGTCCTCCAGCCTCTGCTCTGCCTCTTCTCCCTGGCCAACTTCAACTTCTGTGGATGCCTCTTAAAAAAAAAAAAGATCCCAGTACATAAAAAAGTTAGGAATAGTCATAGAAAACATACGGTCATACAAAAAAGCCAAACCGGTGCTTTTCACCCTGGAAATCACAGTCACTAAGCGGACTGCGAGACAGCGTCCGGTCAGGGAGGAGGCTGGGGGCTCCCGGCCACCTGCAGCACCCAACATGTCACTTGTGCGTCCCGTGAGCCAGTGCTGTGCCTCTCCGAGTAGAAATATTTGGGGTTTGATCAAAATATTGTGAAAAACAAGGGAAAGACTGTAGCAAAATGAGGAAATGGAGAGAATCCACGTTGTCACAGGTGGGGAGCTCCTCCTTTCTCCATTTTGCACCAATGCAAAGTGCAGGATTATATTCCCCGCTGTATTCCGCACTATATTTTGTCAGCTAGATGATTGCTCACCGCCCCAATCCGTTCACCTGCAGGCACCAGGCGATAGCTGCGCTCACGTCTGGGCGCAGGGCGCATTTCCAGGGCATTTGCACGTGTTACCGGAGAGTGATCCCGTATTTTTCTTCCGCGAGGAAGTGGATTTGTGGGCCTTTCCCACTAATCTCTCATCTCTGAGCTCCTCCAAGCTGATAACGAAGAGCTTTCCGCTGCTTTGGGAACCGTTGCTTTTCTGGATCAAGCAACGCTCCTCCAGGAATCCGGCCACCATAACGAAACGATTTGCTAAGATAACATTACTGCAGGACGGCGGCTCCCTGCCTACGCGGCTGCGGCTCGCGCGGCTCCTCGAGGGCCCAGACCGGCAAACCCTGCCGAGCCGCCGGACGGTGCCCGGCAAAGGCTGCACATCCCTACGGAGAGCGCGGGCGCCTCGACTAGCACTTGTCCCCGGACATCTCAATGCAAGGGATTAGCTGGAAACCGAAGGTGGCAGGGCTGGGGCAGAAAGCAGGGACCGGGTTTCGGCCTGATTGTGCCCCACGGCAGTGGGGTTTTTTCAGAGCTGAACTGGGCAGGAGGCTTTTTGGGGAAGGGGGAACGGTGGGAAGAGGCACCGGCCGGGGCGGTTAGAGGAGGTGGCCTCTGACTTGCAGCACTGCAGGAGGAACGGCAGCGGGAAGGGAGCTTCCCGGAGGAAGGAGAATAGGACCCTCAAAGTAGGGATAAATTCCTCCGTGTTTCGCGCTTTGTTCAGAAATAAAAATACCCCCAAAAGCCTGAGAACCAGGCTGTTTGGCAGATGGTATTCTGGCCCCTTCGGGAAGCTTTCTAGCTTCCAGAGCTGGGAATCCAACATGGGAATCTGCTCCCAGGAGACTCCGCACAGCTCGCGAGCCCAGGGGGCTCGGGTAGCTTGGGAAATGCAGCCGGAGGCATGCCTGGCCCTGAACTTTGGACGTGTGCCCAGCCCCGGGCTTGCTGCGCGTAAGCCGTGCCACTAAGCCCCTTCCCCAGGCCTAAAGCTCTAGAAGTCCCTCGGGTGACTCCCGCGAGGGACGGGAGGACGCTCGGCAACCCCGGAGACCCGCAGCCTGGGCCGGCCAGAGGAAGCTGCTTTCCACCCGGGCGCTCGGTCCCTTGGTTCTTCAAAGGGCTGTTGCACTCCAGCAAATGCCCTATCTGCTCTCATCAAAGCCTTTCCCAATTTCCTTCCCTGGCACTAGTGGCCTTCTCCAGCCACTTCTGGATGTCCCCTCGCTGGGGACGTCTTGCACTGGTCGGCACAGATGCAGGAGGGAGGCACCAGGGCTTCGTCGGGTTAAATACCACCCCTCGCACTAACCGCTAGCGAGCTGGGTTCAGCCCCGAGACCTCGCATTTCCTGGACTTCATTTCTTGCTTCACTACTCAGTTGTCTGGATAATCTTTGTGGGCAAGTTATTTATCTTCTTTGTGGTCCGTTGTGTAATTTGTATAAAAACATTGCCCGAGCCTCCAGCAAAGAACAGAGAAGCGCTGCAGCTGCTCAGCCTTCCCTGAACRTCAATATTTTGACTAGGAAAGAAAAAAGAAGAGAAAAAAGAAGGATGGMTTTTTCCACGAATTTGGGGAAAATTTGCTGAAGACCCCAGTTACACTGTGTGACCAAAGCAGGGCTTACGCGGTGCAGAAATGTTACTTTGCTCGGGATAACTGTCTGGGCAGGCAAAGCACCCGGCAAAGTACCCGGGCGGCTTGGTGTTGCCCGTGCTGAAGCCAACGTCACAGCTCAGGTGGCTCTCGAGACCCGGGCAAGCTGGGCACCGAGGGCAGCCAGCGTTTTGCCCAGCCTGCTTTGACCTCGGTCCAAGCTGCAGGAGCAGTTTCTCTGTCTTTGGTGCAAACGCTGCCTCTGCTCAGCCTGCACTCGAGCTCAGGGGCTGGCTCGGGGGGCTCGCTGCACCCCGTGAGCACCAAAACCGCGGTCCTCCAGGCGCGGGCGATCCCGGCGGGCTGGGTGCCGGATCGAGCGTGTCCACACGATGGATGTCGATTTTTGTCACTGGCCAGGYTGAAACCCTGCTTCGACGGGGTCTCCGTTTCCAGCTGCTGATTCCTCCGCCCAGCCGCGTGCTCCTCCGCGGGGGCTTCGCAGAGCCGCGAGCCAAGCCCTCGTCCTTGCAGAGCAGGAGCTGAGCAGGCAGAAACGGAGGATTTATAAATCTTTTTTTTTGTCCTTCCTCTGCTATCTAMACYGAAACACAGCACTTCATCAGCGTAYAATCCAGGCGCTGCGGGATCCAAGAGGCAGTGAGGCAACGAGCATCGCCGCACACAGCATCTCCTGCGCAGTATTTGCCAAGGGCTTGGGAGCGCTAACGAGGGAGGTGAGGGCTTTCGAAGGTATGTGACATTTGGGGATAGCCAACTCCAGCTCGTTGAGATCTGGACAGCCTGTTCCCTCGGTTTGCTTTGAAAATCCCAGTTTAGCACCTGCTTTGCAGAGCTTTGCCTCCTCACGGCTCCCCGTGAGGGACAGACCTGAGCGGTCAGGCCGGACATTCCCCGTTAGAGAAGGTCCTCAGCGTAAAGCCTGAGAAGGGGCAAACGTGGAGTCCCACCTCCCTGCCCTCCGGGGTAGGGGAAGAGGTCTTCTCCTCTCCGTCGAGGCACGGACGCCCCGTTTTCGGCCCCTCTCGCCCCGCGTGCAGGAGGCAGGGCAGGGGCTGAGCACGCAGTGGGACATGAACCCCCACCGTGGGGTCCAGCCAGATGTGGTGGTGACAAAGCAAGGGCACAATTTTGGATTTTGCAAGCGAGCGCCGCGGGCTGCCTCCCCGCGGCCCCCGCAGCGGTGCCTCCCCCTTGGTGCAGAGCGCTGGGTTTCGCTCTCAAGTGCTTAATAGCTTGTGTTTACGAGAGCTAAAAATATTTACTCGGGGAGGAAGGGGCAGGCAGCGGGGACAGGAGGTCTGTTTGCTTTGTTATCACTCGAACATTTTATAGGTCCTGTCTTGGAAAGAGGCTTATTTAAAAATAACGTGGTATTAAAGATTTAAAGGAAAAACCCTAAAACCCCCACGAGCCCGATGGGAAGGCGGCTCTGCTCTGAGCGCAGGCGGCTGGGAAGAACCAAGCCTCTCCGTGACCCCGGGGACGGCGCTGGACGGTGGAGAACCCGACCGGAGCCAGGTCCTTGGAGCCTCCGCATGCGTTTCGTGGCCAGGAGAGTTTGTGTCGTTGCTTGAGCTCTCCTCGGCGTCTCACCGCGCCTTTCACAAGGCCCGGTCCCCACCCCGCCGTGCAACGGGTACCGCCGGCCAGGAGCTTTCGGCTTCGGGCTTTTCCTCCTGATCCTACTGGAAAACAGCACCGTGCTGAGATTCCCTGTGCAAAGGGGTCCTGAGCTCCGGTCAACACGGGAGCGAGCGGCTGGGGTCTCCTTGGGACGGGGTCACCTCGCACGGACCTTGGGCGAGGGCAGAGCCAGGCCTGGGGCCGCGAGGCCGGGCTGCGGCTGCAAAGCCGGCCGGGGCCCGCTCCGGGCTTTCATGTTGGAAATATGAAGTGCGACTTCCCCTCGCCCCGGGGGCCCGCGCCAGCGGGAGGCTGGGCTTGTCCGCGCCGGCAGGGGAACGCTTGTTTGCCAAATCCAAGCGTTTTCTTCTCTTTGACGCCCTCCTCAAAGGGGGCCGGGAGCCGGCAGGGGCAGGACGGCCGAGACGGATGCTTTGCCCGCGGGATCCTGCAACCCTGGGGTCAAGGTGTCTGCTATTTTCTTTTATATCAGTGCAAGGAACGCGGAGCAAATCCCACCACGGACCAACGACGGCATCCTTGGACAGACCCTTCCCCTCCAGTAAGCGTAACCAACACGACACAGCATATACCATAGCGGGAGCAGGCGGGTCAGCCACTGATTTTGTTAAGCACATTTTGAAGCATGAAGAATGACACGGATAAGCTGCCTATACGGGAAGGCAGAGCACCGTCCGGAGAGGGACGTGCACGGGGTGCTGCTGGGCTGCCCCGTGCTGGAATCGCCCCTTCCAGCTCCGCTCCGCCTCGGCTCCCATCGCCCGCCTCCCTCCCGCGGGCAGCGCGAGGGCTCGCTGCGCCACCCCGCAGCCCCTCCGACCGCGGCCGGGCTGCTGCTCCGCTCCCCCCGTCCAGCCGTGATGAACCTCTGCCCCGTAACCCCGTAACCGTCTGCAGAGCGGGGACCTTCCAGCCGCGCCACGCTTGCAACCGGGTGAGCGGGGCAGTGGGGGGATCAGCAGCATCCAGACCGAAGGCAGGGCCAGCTCAGCCCTTTCGATTTATTTTTAAAGGACATTTTGTTTCCAGTGGAAAAAAAAAAAAGGGGGGCACAAATCACTGACATTCACCGCCCCGAGAAAGGCGCGTCTGTGCCGCTGCACCATGAGACCCCTTTTGTGCTGCTGACCACCAGGCCTCCAGCGACACGGGATCGGTGCGGCGATGCGCCGACGCACACAGTCCGCGCATTGTGCGAGACATTTCCGACGGCGCGTCGGGACGCGGCGACGCTGCGGAGCGTCACTGCCGCCCCGTCCGCTGGCCTCGGCGGCCGGCGCAGTCAATGGGGTATTGTCTGGCGGCTTGCAGGCACGTGGAGGGGGGCACCGAGGTCACGGACGTAGAGATGACCCAAGCGGCTTTCGCTCGCGCTTAGTGATGCTCTATGTTATGCTTAAATTCCAGTGCACCTTGCCTCGACACGCTGCCGGGTGCACGGGTGAACCAGCAAAGCCTCGCCAGACCTCACGCAGTAGCTGAGCACACGGAGTACACGCTGCGGTTCCCCCCCAAACATGGGTCCGATCCAAATTTTGTCACTTTGCCCTTGTTTCTGTCACGACCTGAACCCAAACCCTGGCGTGAGGCAGCCCCAGAGCTAGGAGAGCTTCGCAGCCTGGCCTGGTATTTGCGCCTGACATTTACAGCTCACACCCAGCTCTCGCAAGTCTCTTGCAGAATCGCTGTTGCTGGTGATGAAAGAGGACGAAAGAGCCCAGCTCTGCTGCCAGCTCTCGGGCTGAGTCTGCAGGCCGGGGAGGTTAGAAAAACAACCTCCCCGCTTGTAAAGGGAGCGAGTTTTCATCTCGGCCAAGGGGTACGCACAGATGCCATTTTTACTGCCAGCTCCTTGGAGTCAAACCACAGGCAGGACCAGAAGGAGAAAGCACTGCTGAAGTCCCCCCCCGAAGCCAAATCTCAGCCAGGCGAAAGCGTATCTGAGCGAGCTACACCCCGTCCCTGCAAAGTGGGTTTGATCACGGAAGCGCCAGCGCGAGCCTTCGCTAGCTGTCCGGGCTCCGGCAGCCCCGGCGCCGAGCGCTGGCACTCGCTAAATGTCAGTATTCATGCAGGGAGAACACTAGCAGTTGTTGTTGCGGGCTCGCGCACGGGTAGACGTAGAGGAGGGGGAGCCGGGGGTGGGCGGCCGAGGGGTTGACACCCGCCTTGGGGCCTGGAAAGTTGGGGACAGCTCTGCTTGGGTTGCATTTTTATGGAGGATCCCCAAGATTTTGGGCAAAACCAGCAGCTCTGCTTAGCGTAGGAGGAGGATGAGAGGATGGAGGTCCTTGCAAGGGATGAGGAAGATGAGGAAGGCCCCAGGCTGGACCAGCAGCCCCAGACTGGTGGCCAGGCAGCCCTGGGAGCAGGACTGCAGAATAGCAGCGCACAGGAGGTGGGAAACGTCAGCCCAGGACGGTGGCTGCGACCGCGGATTTGTCCCGTGTCCCAGGGAAGTCCCCCATCGCCGTTCGGGTCCCACCAGCGTCCCTGTCCTCCCATTTTCCTGTCCATCCTCTGCCTCCCCACGGAGCAGCCTCCTGCCTCGAAACACGTCCCAGCCCTGGTGGCACGCGCGTGGTGACAGCCTCCGTTATTTATGAGCCTCGCGCTGCTCCGTTGCAGGGTGACTGGTGACAGCAGCGGCATTTGTTGAATTTTTGGGCACTTTGCAAAATCCCTCTGCGCCGGGCGGGTGGCGAGGAGCCAGGGAGCGGTGCGGCGGCTCGGAGCTGAAGAGCCGGACGCAGCAGGTTTGCTGCAGCCTGAAGTCACGACTGCCTTTACGGAGGCCTCCCGGCCTGCGCGGGGAGGATTTGCTAGAAACCCCGGGTCCCGGGGGAGCTGGGGCCCTGGTCTTCTCTGAGTGGGACCCGGAGCACAGCGAAGCTGATGGAAAACCTCCCACAGACTCCACCAGGGCTGGGATTGGGACCAGGAGGAAGCTGCAGGGAGGACATCTCTACGGACATCTCAGCACGGAGCTGACCTCCTCCCTGCTAATTAGCCACCGGTGTGATCAGGTACTCTGCGAGGGACAAGCTAGCCCCAAATGCTCTCGCAGCCATGGCTGTCCTGGTGGCAGCAGCCGAGGAGCGGGATGAACTGCGCGGCTCCTTCACGGAAAACCTCCCCGATCCCAGGGCGTGACGGCACCAGAAGAGCGTTTGCCATTGCAGGCACAACCACGAGGAGCCTGGACGATATAAACTGAGCTGACCAAAGCAACGGCATCACCAAAAGCGAGGCTTGACGCTTCGCTTCGCCCCGCAGAGAGCCTCCGGAGGAAACGACGGCATTAATGAATTTAATTCCCTTCCCTCCACGGTCACGACAAGTAACCCAACGCCTTCCCCCACCCTCTCATCCCAGCTGTAACGTTATCCAGGGAAATGGAAGGCGACAGCTAAAGCTGCGAGACCTTTCATCACCATTTGCCAGTTGTATTTCGAACGCGGTGAGATCCCGGTCCCCTTCCCCAGCTGCCTGACGGATGACGGCAAAATGGGTGACCTGACGTGGAAAAGCAGATTGGAGGTTTACGCCTCTCCTTACGGGATAGCGGAGCAGACCCTCATCACCGAGCTCAGTGAGCGCTGGACCGAAGGATGGTGCTGCTACTAATAACCACAAAAATACGGATGCAATATTGGTATTAAGTGGCTCTGCTCCCAAATTCATGCTTTGTATACATGAGCATGACTTGCCCTGCTCGAATGCTTCTATTCAGACCACATCTGACTTTTATCCCTAGCACGTCGGTAGGGCTGGTGAGAGAAAACAAAGTTTGTGAGGACGGAAATAAGATTTCTGATACTGGAAAACTATTCATCACTCGGTCTTGAGGGCTATCTGCAGCCAGGAGGAAATTCTCTGTGAAAAATCACAGGTTTCTCCAAGACTCTCAGTAAAATACTGCTTTTTTGCCTATCTTACAGTGCATCAATGCTCTACGGACAAAATCTCCCTGCGTGTCCGGCACGGATGATTTTTTTGTCTCAGCCCCACCAAATGGCCCTGAAACTCCGCCACAAGCAATGAGTCAGCTAATCCAAACCAAACGGCAATAAAACGCAGGAGGTCAACCCAGTGCAAGACCGCGATCTTGAAAAGCAAAACGCCTCTCGAACAAAAGCAGCGATAATCCCCGTGCCCGTCGGTCCCCAGCGGAGAAGCATCCCCCGGGCGCGAGGCGGCGGAGCTGGGGCCGCGGGTGAGTGCCTGATCTCAGGGGGACGTGGTGCCGGGACGGCAGAGCTGGTGGCACGAGGTGCCTGGTCCCCGGGGAGGCTTTGGTTTCTCCACGCCTCCGCCACGAGGCCCCTCCTGGCCGCCCCGCTTGGTGGACGCTTCCCGTTTCGCAGTCTCCTGCAAAAGAAGGTCCAGGAGACCAGGGGGTCCGTGCGCCATCGGTGAGAGCTCGGCACCGTGAGGCTTCGGTGGTGGTGGGGAAACAAGCTGAGGGATGGTGGTGGCTTTGAGACCTTGAGCCGGAGCTAATTTCAGGACCAAGCTCTACTTCCTAACCCAGGAGAGCTGGCAGACGAGCTTCCCTCGGACAGAGGGCGTTGATATTTCCACCCCATTTTGCTGGGCTCCCCTTTTCTTTCCCCTCTTCCTCACCTTCCTCTCTTCCAAGGGCCTGGCTTGGACATACTTGCACGGAGGAAAAAAAATACCTCCAGCCAGCTGCCAGCTCTGCCTTTGGACTATTGCTCCAGTTTCATGTTTGACTCTAATCCCACAATTTATACAGCTGAGCCCGGGGCCAAACCTAACGTCTCAAGACTCTGCCAGAAACCTCAGCTTTTCCTAAGCCCTGGAAAGAGCTTCCTGCCTCCATCCCTGCACCTGCTCGCCGGTGCCGTGCCGAGCGCCGCGGGCCGGCCGCGAGAGCGGGGGACGCCGGGGAGCCCGCGGGGTGCCGGGATGCCCCAGGGGGGCTGCACCGAGCGGGGCACCCGCGTCGCCCGGGGCTGCTTGGCAGCTCCCGCTCCGCACACTTCATTTGTGCCGAAACTGGCCGCTTCCCGCGCCCGCGGGGAAATGAGCTAATTACACGAATCGCGGCTTTTCCCCGGGGACAATGTCGTTTTTCCTGGCAGGCCGGGCACCAGCCCTGGCCAACAGCGCATTCCTGCCTCGAGCTGTTTGCACAGTTTTTTATCTCGTGGTTCCTCGCCAGGCTGGAGCGTCTTTTGAGGGCTGCGCGCCCACGCGCCCGGTCTCCGGTCGCTGTGCCCCCACCTGCATTGTCCCACCGCTGGGAGACCTCCTCCGCCGCTCTGAGTCACCCTGCCATCAAACTCACTTCCACCTGGGAGATAAAAGGGTCTTTTCCTTTGCACAAACCTCTGCCTGCCCACTAACCTCAGGGGTTTCAGCTTTTCGGTTCCTTTGGAGTTGGCGTCCTCTTAAAAGCTGTGCACAGCCACCGCAGGGAGCACCCGGCACGGGCACGGGGCACAGGACGAGGGGCTGTGCAGAGACCCAAGCCCAGCGCAGGCCTCGCGGATGCGGGATCCGAACCAAGCGCCTGAGCCTGCCGTATCTTACAGTCTGGATGCTGCTGCCTTCCTTTAAAGTCAAGAAAAAAAAATCATTTGATTGCTTGTCGCAAGTTGCTACGTGTCGCCCCGAGCCCCCATAGTACGTACGAGGGTCTCCTGCCGCCCCGTCCCCAAACCAAACCACCCCTCCCCAGCCGGAGGTGGCAATGACGCCCTGGAGGGGAAAAGCCTTTTCTCCACGGTACCCGTAAGAGGCTGGTGGAAGCCTAAAGCACAGGAATTTGCTATCGCCGGTCCCTTCCCGCAGCCTCCGAGGGTTGTGAAACCCCAGCTCGAGGCCAGAGCAGTGAAGAAACTGAATGTCACAGGCGGTGCCACATGATTTTGGGGCAATCTCGGCGCACGTGGGCAAGGAGCGGGGTTGCAGCAGTCAGGGGGCTGCAAGTCACGGGGCTCAAGGCGAGGCGGGGGCAGGCGAGTGGAGCAGGGGACGGCAGCACGGTTGTCCCAAAGCAAAGCCGATAGCCAGGGAAGCACCCGAATCTGCAAGCTGCCCGGGCAGCTGTGAGATGCAGTCAGCACAGCAGGGGATGTGCCGGAGTCCACAGGATGCTTGCAAAAAATGCCAAAAAAGCACATTTTCTCAGCCTGAGCAAAGTCCGTTCCACCGCCAGCATCCTTTCTGGGAGCAGAGAGACACCCTAGCACTGCAGCAAAGTAAAACCCTCCCTCAGGGATAAGACGAATTTTGGCAAAGCATGGATTACTGCAGTAAAAATGCATACAGAAGAGAAAAAACCCACTTCCAGCCTCCGAGACCACTTTGTCAGAAAAGCCACTGTGTTTAATACTTTTCCATTTGTGCATGAGAAAGAATGAAGCAACGGCTACAGTGGTTTAGCGATGGAAGTGGAACATCCAAGCGAGATAAAGCAAATGATACGATTAGACATTTTATCTTCCCGGGGCAGTGAGACATGCCTTTGAAATCCAACCACAATGTCTTTTTTCACGTTAGTTTTCCCCCACTATGTTTTCTGAACAAACAAAACTCCAAGGATGCAAACGAGCTGCTGCTGCGGCGCTTGCACCCCACCGCAATAAAAAGGTGCTTTTCTTATTAATGCTGTGCTGTGTCTGAAATAAAGTAAGCCCAGCAGAGTAAACTCTGCCCATGCCCATGGCACTGTTGGTGCAACCCCCGCTATTTAATTCTCTTCCTGAGCAACACCAAGAAGCCATCACAAACGGACAAGGCAGCCCTTTGCCAGGCATGGACTGCTTTCTGCTGCGGGACGATGCTGCAAATTATTGAGCACCATCTGCTGGCATCTCATTTATTAACTTGCTATTAACTCCTACGTGGCTGTAGCTGTGGCAGGGGATGTCCCTTCTCTAGCCGGCCGAGCGTGGTTTTACCCTGCGGCCGGCGGCCGAGCGGCTCCCGGGGACGTTACGCGGGGGTAAAGCCTCGCTCCGCAGAAGACACGGGCAAACTCCCACTGACTCCCCCGAGGCCAGCGTGTCCCCCGTAAACGTAATCCGAACGGTGAGACTTCAAAGCCGCTTTTCATCAACTGTCTGTGTCCTTCCCCAGCACGAGATTAAAAGCAGGGCTTAGAACAGGAGATCTTGCGAGTCTCTGTTGGCAGGATGCAGGACTCGGGTTGAAAAGGACATAAAGCCATTTCCTCCTGTATCAATCACCTGAATGGCTTTAGCTCGCTCTGAGGCCTAAAACAATGATTTCGGACTCGGGCTTGCTGCTCGGTAATTCGTCCTGGCAGCTGGCTCCATCAATCTCCGGCAGAGACATGTAACTCAAGCCTCTGACAAGTGCTGATTTACAGCTTCAGCTAGTAAATCAGCATAAAATCATCAGAGTCCTTGCTAATGTTTCTGCAAACGGAGAGCTCTCCCATGCAAGGGGAAAGGCCCTGGGACGCAACGAGACAGCCCCAGCGCTCGCTGCAGCAGACACACCGCAGGCTGGTCTCGCCCGGTCCTCACTGCCCCGTGTCCCAGGTCCTGCCGGCGATGCTCTTGCTGCCCCGGTGTCTCCGAAAACAAATCCCTGCGGTGGGGGATGCTAGGAAATGAATGCAGGAGTGTTTTTTGCTGTACCCGCCTTAAATTTGCATTATATTGCTCTGGCAGCACGTGGAGCCACAGTGGCAATGAATCCTTTCATTACAGGCATTTAAGCAAGGTGTCTACATTAGGGGCAGTCGCCTGGGCTCCCTCCAAGGCCAGTAGCGTGTCCTCCAGAGGACGTGTAAATCCACCTGAGAGCCGACCTGCTCCCTCCTGCTGCAGAGGAAGCTGAGGGTAACGATGCCCTTTGGGTGAATTAACTAAGTGTGTAACGTTATACAGGGTGACGCTGGACCAGTAAATGAGCCAGGGTCTGTGTTTCCCAGCGTGTGTTTCTCTCCCATGCACCGTTCTGCCAGCGATATGGGAATGTTAAATTTTCGCTACTTCAAAGCCCCTCTTCCAGTCTGAGCTGTGTGATCCAAGCCAAAGTGCAGCCCCAATCCATCATCCAGAAAAGGATATTTGTATATTTGTGTAAAATGACAGACTGGAGAGACACGGAGCTGAAAACCAGATGCTTTCCCAAGAAACTAAAAGGGCAAAGGATTTAGTATTGCGGGAACCCAGAAAGATTCTGCGAAGAAAACATCATCGCAGCTACTGTCTTTAATAACGCTGACCCTTGGCTTTCCGCAGGGCCGTCGTGCTGGAGATCTCAGCATCTCCGTCAGCATCACAGCCCGTGTTTCGCAGGCCAAGGAGAAGACGAGGGAGATGAAATGACCGGAGCAAGGTTGCGTGGTAAGTCAGTGGTGGAAAGCAGAAGCCAAGCATCCCATCTGAATCCCGTCTCTGCTTGGCAAATACCTCCAAGCCTGAGAAGCTTCTTTATCTTTGAGCTATAAATCTGTGTCAGGTGCCTGCTTTTCTTTGCAGGAAAGGCAGCACAGAGTATCCACCGGGAAGGAACTCACGGGGCCTGCAGGGTTGCCCAGATATCCCAACTATGTTAACTCTAAGCGAGTAAGTCCTTAATGGGGCCAACAAGCTAGTAAGTTCAAAGGAACTGGAGAAGTCAACATCTGCCATCATTGAGAGCTAACCCTTTTCCAAACAAATATCCATCAGTGAGGCTGGATGTCTGATAAACCAGTTTGTTTCCATAAACAGTCTGTGTAGTGCACGGTCCCACTGGTTCCTCCGCTGTAGAAAGTGAGAGGCAAATGACACCAAGGCTGAAACCCAGCCCGAGGCCCTACCAAGCTATGAAAGCATTTAGTGATTTCGTTCTTGGCTTGGATTTCTTTCTTTTTTTTTATTGTTTGGATTTGGTCACAGGCAGGAAAGGCTGATCTCACTACGCCTGAAAATCCCCCACGAGACCCAGAGCCGGGATGGATCTGACGTCACGCTCGGCCTGTGCTGGTGGGATGAAAATCTCCCCCGCAGAGCCCGAATGGGTGGCCAGCTCATGCTGTCCTTGAGCATCTAGCGAGCACAGGCCAAAGTCCTTAGCACCGTGTGTTGAAAGCCAGCCAAGGCAGCCTAAAATCATGCAGCGGCTTTCATAGGAGGGTCTCAAACAGCTCAGCTGTGCCCCAACATCCCATGACCACCCCCTGCATCTCCAGGCGAGATGGGGAAGGTGAAGCCCTCACCCTCAACCTGCTCCTCATGGGTCAGACCCTCGGAGGAGAGGTCCCATCTGCACGGGGCACGTTCGGAAAGAGCGCTTCCACCACCGATCCAGCACAGCTCCTCGGAGTGGGATATGCTCCAGCCGGGAGAAAAAGGACCTGGGAATAGCTAAACAGTTCCACCACCACCCCCAAGGGACGTGCAGTTCCTGAGGACGCAAATTCCAGCGCGGAGAGGCTCTTCGCATCTGAGGTCCCCAGGGATGCTGAGCATCCTGACCCGGCAGGGACTGCGGCGAACGAAGGAGTTAACTACGCAGAGAGGGAAGGTGGAGCCTGCCCGGGCCACGCTAGTTCCCCAACTCATTCCCGCACCATCGCCTTTCTGCAGCCCCCTCCCCGGCACGCCGGGGCCCGGCCGCCGAGCGGGGCACGCGCCGCGCCGTGACGCGCTGCCCTTGCTGCACAAGCTCGCGCGAGCAGGGAACCGAGCTGTGGTTCCCACAAGCCAATGCAAAGAATCCTATTACATTTCATATACTGTTATTAGCCACGTGTACAGTGGGGTTGACCACTGGTATGTGTGGCAATGCCAGAAGTAAACGAAATTCCCCTCTGGGGAGAAGGGTCAATTGCTTTTGGCTGCAAAATTTGTGAAATTTTCATTATTTTTTCCAAAATGCCTCCTTGGAAAATGCCTATGGATTTTGATTCGAAGAAAAATAAGCCCACGCTTTTGATTGTGCAAGGAAAAAAATCATTTATATTTTTGAAAGCTGGGTAATTTTTGCCAAACGCGGGGAACGGAATTTGAATGGGCTCCATCACCGTTGGAAGAGCTTGAGAGAGCTCAGAAGAGTCTGCTGACAAGCGAGCATTAGCCTGTTGACACCTTTCAAACGCAATGAGTTGAGCTCACTGCCGCAAGACAAGCAAGCGAGCGGGAGACCACGGCCGGAGGCGCGGGCAGGCCCTTGCGGCGACGGGCGCCGTAGGAGCCCAGACCCAGAAGCCGGTCCCCGCGCTGACCCGCTGCCGTCTGCCTTGCCGGGGAGCTTGCGGGCTGCCGAGGCGCAGTCAGGGATGCCAAGGGCAGTGAAAAGAGAGCAAAGGTTTGAAGAGAGGGATGGAAAGGCAAAAGAGAGCAGAAAAGCTGAAAGGGCAGAAAAGAGCAAGGCTGGTTTAAACAGCTTAATTTCCTTCTTTGAGTGGGAGCTGCTTTAATAATATGCACAAGGAGTGAATAATGCTTAAAAATATTCCCAGAGAATGAATAATATGCAATAATTTTCACACAGCATTTATTTGACTAATTTCCCCCAGTGTTTCTGGACGAAGATCTAACAGCCCTGGATCTTAAAGGGAAGATCTCCATTTGACTTCCTTGGATCTGGATCAGGCCCTAAACACCTAACTAACCCTTACACGAGCAGTATCACCAAGGGGTCAACCAATATACCTCCAGTAAATGGTCGGGTCACTTTTCCCTGCTGATCCGCACATAAATTATCCGCCAATAAATGGAACCAGGAGTGGCTTGGCCAGATGTTACACCAGGCCCCCGGGGAGTCACGGTGCAGAAAGGGTAAAACGGAGGGGGGGAAAAAAAAGCCAATAAAAATAAAATATTAACGTCCCAACTTGATTTGCCGCTTGGTGCCTCATTTGCGTGCAGGATACCCGTTGCGGGGGCTGCTTCTCGCCTCCCTCCCGGCTGCGGCAGCTGTGCCCGGGTTATGGAGCGAGGTGCAATGCCCCGGGCGGGAGAACGTGCCAAAAGCAGGATATGGGAAAAGACTGTGTTCAAACACAGATGGATTAAACCTTTATTCCTTTTAAAATTACGTTTTAATGTGCTGGCTACTCTCGGCTGATGGAAGTGGGAGAGGCAGGCAGCACATGCTGGACTCGAAAGCAGTAGGTTTGGGGTGAGTGTCCCCAGGTTATCGTGCTAACCCAGTCCAGGCTGACTCAGGTGGCCTTGTCCTCCCCATCCCCATCCCGATTCCTGAGTTCGCTACGAATTAACGGGCTAGATTACGTGACAGCACGACAGTCCTTGGGGCTAAACCCCGCCAGGTTTCCCCCCAGATCGCAGGAGGCATCTGCCTCCGGTTCCTCCCAAGACGTGCGGGTGCCGGCGGCAGAAGCAGCCCTCGCTCGGGCGGCCACGCGCAGGGCACCGCGCTGAGAGCCCCCGCGTCCTGCCCGCGGTGGCACGTGGCAGCCCCGGACGCAGAAGGCGATGCCTCGGCGCGAGATGCCAGACTGCAACTCGAGGGAAACCTGGAGACGCGTTTCGGATGAGACGCACAGCCTCACACGGACTGACGTTTTGGACGTTTTGGATGGGAAGAGGTCTCAGCACATCCACAGTCCAACGCTTGCCGGGTTTTTTGGCTGGCAGCTCGGAGGTGTAGGAGGGAGCGCTTGGGTACCTCGGCGGGCATCTACGCAGGGATGAGAGCGAGCGGGGGGCTGCGAAGGGAGGGCCAGCGTGCCGGGCTGGCGAGGGGAGCGAGCCTCCTTCCTCCGCTCAGCCGGCCCTCGGACTCGCCCATAAATCTCAGCATGCGTCTTGGAGGGCAACGGGTCCAAGTTCTCCGCAACCCAGCAGAGAATAAGTACTGGAGATTTACAGATAAAGCAGAAGGACCTTTTATTTTGTTTTGTTTTTCCAGCTGGAAAGAGAAAGAGAAGAGAACGTTCCCGCAGAGGAAACACCGTATTTACTTTTTTTCGCTTTTTTATTGTGGTTGAGCTGAACTGTAACGAGTCACTTCAGCTCTCTTGAACGCAGGATTTTCTCACTTTCCGGTAAACTGCAGTTACCATGGAGAGGGCTGAGACAAGCCAAATGCAAAACATTGGAAACTACACCCAAACTCACCGCAGCCATATCAAACAGTTAATTAGAAAGACCGTCCATGTGTTTCCCATTCCCTGGAATGGTTTGAATCAATTGCCCTGTGATTTATCACCTGTTTTCTGTGCGAACCGTTCAGCTCTGCTCTCGTGCATGTGTTGGAAAGGGGATTTGTGCTGTACAGTGAAGGAGGGGAGATATTAAGGACTTTAAAAAAAACCCAGTCATCAAATAACCAGTTCTGCCCCTTCCCCCAGTATAAGTCTCCCACTGGAATGACACACTTTGGATCTTGATGGGCTTTCTAGCCCTTGGCGACAGAAAAAGGCGAGCGAGCTTTTGCCTTGCTTTGATTTGGGGAGCGGGAGATCCCAGCGTGCCTGGCCATGCCTGGGGCTGCATCACACCGTGCCCAGGTGGAAATTCAGCCGGGCAGGTTTCGTCGGGGCTGGATCCTTCCTCGCTGCACACGACGGCGGGCAGGTGGCGGGGAGGAAGCGCCGCGGACGGCGGAGGAGAGAGGGAGAAGAGCTCAGAGCTTTCCGTGGGATCCCATCCCCGCGTGGGAGGTTTTCCGCCCGCCGAGCGGTGACACCTCGTCCCACGCGGGGACGGGAGCAGCGACGACTCGGTGACACGGCTCGCCGGTCGGAAGCCACGTGGAGGCGGCTCGGCGCTGCCGAGCAGAGCCCTCGGTCCGGAGAGGCAGCTCCCGTGCCGCCGGCCGCAGCGAGCCCACCGCTGCGCCTCCCGAGCCCCGGCGGCATCTCCGCTCCGCGAACGCGCCTCCGGCATCGTCGCGCGGCCGTGCCGCTCCCCTTGCAAGGCAGGGAGAAAAACACACCTCGGTCTCGGCCGGCCGGCGGCTGCTCCGGCCAGGGCTGCTCCCTCCGGCGGGCACAGCCCTCCGACGGCGGCTCCGCGCATCCGGACGCGGCAGGGATGTCTCGGAGCAGATCCCTCTGCCTCGGCGTTGCTGCTCTTCCCAAAGCTGCCATCTCCGCCACGTCCCCAGCGGCGGCTTCGCGGCCGATTCACCGGCCGCTGCGGCCCCCTCCCGAGGCGCGGGCAAGGCCGAGTCCCCTCGTCCCGCTCCCTGGGATCGCCGAGATGAACGCGGCACTATCGGAGGCAGCCATCCCTAGGCATCCGCACGCCGGCACAGTCCTCCGGCCGGGCTGTGTAGGGCTGATTGGAAACCCTGCACATTTATCTAACCCTTCCCCCAAAGCAGCTGTTGGCCTGAAAGGTGGCTGCTCCTCGAGCAATCCGCATTCCACCTTTCCTGCCAAGACCGGGGGAGAGAAGGAATAAAAGTTGCTTTCCTATCATTAGGGGATGATTGAAAAACCTTGCAGCTCGCCGAGCCAAATGTGAGCGATACCAGCCCTTCAGGACGGGCTCCTCAAATGCCGCAGGGGCAGCGAGGTGGGGAAGAGCCAGGGAGCTTCCGGATCCGAAAGGCTTTGGCTGTGGGACTTGGGGGTCAAAGTCATGTGTAAGACGATTGGAAATGGAGTTTTGTGTGGGATCTCATGGTGGAGAAGAAGACAGACAAGATATTTAAGGGGAAACTGAGGCACGGAGAAAGCAAGCGGCTGGCCCACGGGGTCAGACAACAAGTGGCTAGAAGCAGAACAGCAGCGTGGCCACATTGCCGTTTATCCACACTCGCTGCTCCCGCAAGGAACATGTAAATGCATGGACTGGTTTAGCTCGAGCTCCAGGATTTACCTCTTCATTGCCCTGATTGCAACCAGTCTGCCCTCATCCTGACCATGCGAATGAAGCAAAATCCATGCGTGGCACGTGGGGGCATTTGCCCCAGCTCTACAGACCCGGCAGAGGTGCAGAGAAGGTCTCCTTCTTCCAAGGTCCTTCCTCCAGCACTCGCACGGCTACGTTGCTAACGAGAAGGGCGGCCAGGGAAAGCAGCCCAGGTTGGTCTTGCAAAGGTGAGCCGCTGGGGAAGTTGCACCAGATTAGACAAAATGGGAGTGCTGCAAACTCCAAACCCTGCAGCTCCGGAGCAGCATTTAGTGGTTTTGCTTATGGTCCTGTTAAATTCTGTCTCCACCGCAGTTCCTCGAGAAAAGTCCGCTCTGTGCCTCAGTTTCCCCCTCATTGCAAAGGGAACGGCTGGTGGCAGGACACGCACGAAGCTGCCGTGAGAAGGTGTAAAGCAGCAGAGCGGCAGCTTGGCACCGTCGCTGGAAAGTTGCCGTTTCTACCGCCTGGGGTGGGAGGGGGGATCCTACAATCTGCCAGGAAGGAAACCGGCCTCAAATGGCAGGAAAAAGAGGAATTTCCCAGGGATTCCTCAGAGTTTTCCCACCTTGGGAACAGAAGCGCTGCCTGTGTGCCGCCGTGCTCAGCCCCCCCGACCGCTGCGATCCCCTCGTGCCACCCCGGTCCGCGGGCAGCGACCTCTGCAAAGTGCTGCACAGAGAAGCAGCCTGGAGAAGAGGAGCACGGCCACCGAGGGGCGAAGGACGGATCCAAGGTAACTCAGCGGGGATCCAGCTCAAACGGGTGGATTTCGGCAGCGCAGACACACCGTTCCCCGACAGCTCCTCTTCAAACGCTGCTTGCTGACACACTAAAAAACCTCCTATCTTTTGTTGTCCAACTGGGCCAAAGCTGGACGCAAGCCACCGCGCTGCCACGCTCCTTTTGCAAACGTTGACGTGACCCGTTTTGGCTTTTAGGGGACTCCATCCCCCATCTTGCATCAGATGGCATCAACCTCCCTCGGCAGCCAAACCGCGCTGCCGTGAGCTCCTGGGCTCGAGCCCCGTGATCTCAGACTGCAAAATACCTTCGTTTAAGGGTAACCACCCAGGTAAGCGCAGGGCCCGCTGCGTCCCTGCTCGAGGTGAGCTGGCCCTCGACGAACGGGCCGAGGCAAGTTTCTGCGCGGAGCCCAGGTTACGCTGCCTTTTCATTTACCAGGGAGACGCTGTGGTTTTCGCATTTTATTATATTTAATGGGGTATTATTTTTTTCTTGCTGGCTGTTTGCTTGAGAAATTTCTCCCGAGGGAGCGTCTTTTGATCGCTCGGTTGCCAGACAGAATGACATCAGACAGACGCTCAGAGGAATGATAAAAAGGCAGAGCCTTATTTCTTAATAACAGTCTCTGGCAAAACACCGAGCAAAGTTAAACGCGCTGCAGAGCCCCAGGCCCCGATGCTGCATGGGGCACAGGGCAGGGAGGGAAAGAGGCTGCTCTCCCCCCAAATCTGCATCACGCACCCCACCAGCCAGCGATGCTGCCGGGGCCTCCTATTTATTGCTCTTTGAAAGCAAAAGCGACGGGGCAGCCCGAGATGCTAAGTCAAGGAGGTGCTAATGACTTTCCTGGTCCTAATTATCCCGTATCATTCCACAGGGAAGCTGCCATCCGGACCAAGCCCAGGTTTGCTGGATACGGCCACCGGTCGCGCCGTACTGCAGCGCTGCTACGACTTCTCCGATACTGAACCCCTGAAACTGCACCCAATATTTAAGGAGATCTGAGCCCTTATTTGCCAGGGGGAAATCTCACACCTTGGGCATCTCGCAGTCCGATCCCTTACCCGCCGTCCTGATTTACGGCTCTGTTGTCAGTCCGATGGGACAATGAGCAAAAAGCTAAATCTCGGGAAGCTGGTTTTGGTCCGGGCTTTCTCCAAAGGGGTCGGCCCCTTCTGGGGCATCACTTCCTAGCAGCTGGGTTCTGGGGGAACGGCATATAATGCTGCAAATCGCATTTTTTTCCTTTCTTTTTTTATCTAGGGTGGGCAAATCCTTCACAATATAAAGAGAAACAGCAAAATGAGGTTTAGCCGCACTACGAGCATTGCACCTTTCCTCCCCCCGAACCACAGCCACCTCGGTTTTCCTCTCCTTAGCGAGGCAAATGTTTCCTTGTGTTTCCAGACGGGTTCATGCCCCAAGTATGACTATRTACTGAAATACAACACCTGAGGCACTGCTTTACCTGTTTGGTTTGAATCGGGTTTTTTCCAGAGTCCATCCCCGGGGTGTGCCTTCGGGAGGAGGGGGGCTCTGCCCCGGAGCGGCTGTTTTGCAGCTTCTGAGCCCAGGATTTCATCGCGTTTCTGCCAGCCACTCCTGCCCTCTTGCTCCTACCAGCCTCTAATGGCAGGAGTTTAATGAGATGGTGAGACACTCCCTTCTGGAGACGGGCAGAAGACCAGGAAATACAAAATACGCGATCAAAAGTTCACGGTTGCCTCAATACCCAATTACAGACATTGCAGAAACCCTAAGGTTCCCAATTACAGCCCCTACAAAATTTGAAACTAAACTAAAAAGCCATCTCATGCTGTAGTTACATCTGGCTTTCAGTTTCTTCGCACTGCCTTCTCTTTTTAAGTTGCTCATAAATTTTTTGGATAAAATTCCTTTTGGGCTAAAGTTTTCCATTTTTGGACATTCCTCAAAAGTGCATTTAGGAAAAAAAAAAGTAGAAAGACTGAGAAAAGGGGTCCGACACTTCATACATTTTGCCATGCAAAAATCTTGTCCTCCCCAGCCCACTTTCTCCAAATCTTTCCGGGGCCCGATCGGGCCAGCCAGACTGCACCCAGTAAGCAACTGGGGGCTGCAGATATCTCCCCCCAGCACACGTAAGCTGGAATAACGTGATAGAGGGTGCAGGAAGACGCGGCGTTTGCAGGCTGGGCAAGAAGGGGCGAGATTATACTGATTTTGGGATAGCACGGGCCGGGATGCCACCACCTCAGGCCAACACGCAGTAACGCTCGGTTCAGCAGGACTGAACCCCGCACGCGTACGCATTCCCCAGTTAATCCTCTGCTCCTTGACGAAATGCAAAAGGCGGCGCGTGGAAATGCACCGTGGCCTACACATGCAGGGGGAATTTGTGCTCCCGTGGTTGTAATCGAGGGCTGAGATGGCTTGAGGTGAGCACGGTGCTGCACAAGCCTCGTCTGACAGCCTGATCACAGCAGAGAGCTTTCCCCTCGCTGTGTGCTGTGCTCTGATAAGCAGGCAGGCATGAGGGACTCCTGAGGAGCAACCACTAAAGGAGGTTGTAAAAGAATATTCCCCCCGCCCCGTCCTCTTTTTTTTTCTTTTCTTTAATGCATTACATAATTTAGGAGCAGTAAGGCCAAACAAGGCAGCAAGCAGGAAGATCAAAGCCAGGACAGCCTGGGGTGGGAGCGCTCCCTTCACCCAGGAGCTGTGAACTTTTGCAGGCACAGGGAGCCTATTGTGCGGCCAACAAGAGGTCCTTTTCCATCCCGGAGCTCTGCCCCGTTGTCTCCGGCACAATGGACGCGCTGGGCCCCTGGCGAGGCCGGACGGTGGTACCAAGCGCTGGCGGGCGTCCTGCCCTGCCAGGGTGGCCGTGGTGCCTCGAGCCTCGCCGGCTAGAGCGCTTGCAGACAAGAGAGGCAGTGTGGTCGTTCCCGGGTCGGGGACGAAGGGGACGCGTGCCTTAATGCAGATGACACAGAGGGGGTTTTGTGGCAGCCTGTAATTCCCACTCCCAGGCGTGCCGCGTTTGCTCCGGGCTGGAGGAGGAATTCCCTCTACTCGTCTCCGCAGGACATGGACACCCTGGGTTGATGTGTAACACGTTAACACAGAATCCGGATAAGTAAGTCCACCAAAACCTAGTCATTATGGACTTACATTAAATTTCTCTTCCAGTTTCTTCCAGGGTGCCTATAAGGTTGAAGACCAGTAATACGAACCCAGGTTTCTCCATTCTCAACTTCTCATCTGCCTCAGACACCAACCGTGGGCAAGTTTGGGAAGTGGCTTTGCTGAATTCAGATGTCTTTGCCTAATTCAGATGGCTTTGCCTAATTTAGATGTCTTTGCCTAATTTAGATGGCTTTGCCTAGTCTGCAGATGGCTTAAAGAAGCTTAAAAATTTCGGGTGCCAGCTGCCACCAGACCAAGCTTTGGAGATAGAGCAGGAAAATGCCCCTTCAAGGCTGCTCTCAGGGTAGGGATCCTGTATCCATGCCCACAGCTGCCCCTGCAGTTAAATCTAGGTTCCTAATATAGCACTTGTCTTCCAAGTCCCCTTCCAAGCTCCCAAACTCTAACGCAAACACGGCTCTACCGCTCCCAGAGCGTAACACAGAGCAGCTGCCACCCACGAGCGTGCAGTGACAGCTTGACCTCGTAGGGTTAATAAATCCGGGTCAGGGCAAAAGGAATTAAGAATAAAAAACCAGACCCTAGTGCCAGTGCCCAGTATGGCATCCTCTTCTATTAAAGCAACCGGCAGGCTCCGGCAGAGGTGGACCCGGTCGCTGGGCTCCGAGCAACAGACCTCATGCGAAACAGATGATCCTCGGAAGAGCTGGCGGGGCCGGAGGAGATCCTGGCAGGAGCGCGGCCGGGTGGGAAGGGCAGCGCGAGGGAGGGACGGCGAGGGCCCGTTCCAGGAAACAGCCGGCTGAGCTTATTACACAGTTTCTTGTAATATCCAGGCTGGGGAAGCTGGGGCGAGGGTAGGAGAAGGGTCTCCTGCAAAGAGGGGAGCTGGCGGCCTGCAGGCTGTGCGCCCCGCTGCCGGCGGGGACCGCCCCGGTTTTCCCCCCCTGCTCCCAGAAGGGTGGCAGGTTCCCACCTGAGCCCGATATAATCCACAAAATAGCCTCTCAGCGGGGCTCGACATGCTGCTTCCCCGATCTGGGTTTTACACCCCATGTGAAGGGAGTCACTACCCTAAATACCATCCGTCTGAAATAACAGAGCTGGAGACGAAACGGCGAAGAGCCAGGAGCAGAGGGAGCCCTGTGGAAGCCACCTTACACCGTCCGACCCCCTGCGCCGAGCCCGGCAGGCCCAGAAAGAGCAGAGCCAGCAGATATGCAATCCGAAAAAATGCAATTCCTGGATACAACGTTGCCCAGAAACATTGCCCAAGAGTTCGGCTATTAATAACAACAGCAATAATACTTAACACGTGGACTGCCTTTTGCTGTCCAACTGTCTTTCTCGGATTAACCACCTAATTTACTGATAAGGGAAGGAAGCGGGAACAGCTTTTCCAGTTGGAGCCACAATGAAAGATGAAGGACGCAGGATGCGTGTACCCAATCTTAAATTTGGCCTTTTTCCTCTTGCCAAAATAAGCAAACAAACAAATATCTAAAAGCTCAGCATGGCTTTTTCTGTGACGAGAAGTGATGGGGACAATGCTAATTTTACAGCCCATCTGCGAGATAACTTTGCTGGCAGCCGAGCGCCTGCTGGGACTGGCCGCGAGCGTTGCCTCGAGCGGGGGACCAGGCGCTCCGCGTATGCGGCTGCCCTCGTCCCCGGGGCAGCGGGGTTGACCGGACACATGGCCTGAGATGAAGCCGAAAGGCTTTGATACTCGCTTAAATCAGGACTCAGCAATGCTCTTTCCCCCCGGAGGTTACTGTGGCATAGAGAACAGATTAAAGTATGACTAAAGTTCAAGGAAAACAAGAGCCAGCATTGCACAACGCTGGTGAAAAGTTCCCTTTCACGGAGAACCCTTGGAGGGCTCTGAGGATGTGGTGAGGAAGAAATGCGATCCATTTTTTAGCCTTCTTCTCCCACCAGGCCACGCGGCAGCAGCGCAAGGCAAGAGGCGTGTTGTCCCCCGCGCGTCCTCCGCCGGGCCACCGAGGATGCCCGTGCTTCGGGGTTTCTGGCTCGTAGACGCAGAAAGGGGCTCATTTCATTCTTGGACACCTTTGCAAGCAGCTCTACGTCTCCAGCTGCATTTTGGGGACCTAAACCGCCCTCGAACCGCTGGATTAGCGGTAGGGCAGAGAGGGAAGCCGCGTTCACCTGCCGAGTCGAGGGGAAGCGTACGTCGGGGCCCCGCTTGCTCGGCTGTGGTGCACATCTGGCACCTTCGGCTTGCGCCTGCGTTGCAGGAAGCTCGCTTCCACTTAGCGCTTCCTGCAGAAGCAGGAGGGGACACCTGCGCACGCACGCTTTGCGCGTCCTGCTCCTCTGCTGTCGTGAAGCTGACCGAGCCCCCAAGACCACCTCGCACAGCCCCACGCGCTGGGGCCAAGGCGATGCTGCGGGCGAGAACGCGGGTCTCGGCGGCTCTTCCCCTCTCCCCGCAGCTGGACTTTGCTAGCTCAGCAGCACCACGCGGCGAGCCAGGGCCGAGAGCAGCCGGCTCCGGACGCCGGGGATGCCCTCGCTTTACACCCCTCCCTGGGCGCTGCTTCCCACCCTGCAGAGTCGGGCCTGGACCTGAGCAAGTCTGAGCAAAGCCGCCTTCGCGCCGTGCCGAGCAGCCCCGAGGGCGGCGCGGTGGCCTGCAGCCGAAGCACGCTCGGGGACCTCGGCGGGGCTCTCCACCCTGTCCCTGGCAGCACAGGCGAGGAGGAAGCTAACACATCCCGAAGAGCTGAAATTAAGAAATTCACTTCTCTCCCCGCTGGCCCGCAGTCAGAGACACGAGCCTCTGACGCGCAAGACTCTCGCTCGCGCCCGCCGCTTTGCCATGACCAGATGAAAGCCAGCAGATAGACCAGGACGTGAGAGCCCCGGCTTTGATGTGCAACCACCACCCGGCTCCTCTCGGTTATTATTTCTCCCCTGTGCCAAACCGCTGTAATAGATGCTTCCCCTCTGCCCCCATGATTCAAGGGTCCCTGCGCAGATGAATTCATCACTCAGATAACTATCCGCAGCCACGAGGCAGGGAAGGCCAAGGTAAATATGCATCCATCCATCAGCAGATACATGATGAAGCTCTCCCCCTCTTCAAGCCCTGCGCCCTGGGAGTTCAATCGCAAAGCAACGGCTCTAGCGAGATAGGGCAGGAAAGGAGCCAGCGCTCGCCCACCAGATCCGGCTGTCAGCCTTGCAAATCCTCACCTAGCCGCGGAGCACGCTGCCAGCTTCCCTCCGTCGTGATTCATTGCAGAGCCGCACAGCCCACCTCCGAGGTGGTCCAGGCGTCCGCCCGCCAGGCCGATTTTCCATGTAAAAATTGCCGGGGGAGGGTGTTCGTGCCCTGTGTACTAGTAGCTTTTGCAACGAAGCAGCCGGGGCTGGACAGACGCCCTCAGCTCCCAGCCACTGACCAAGAGACAGGCCGGGACTGCCCTGGAGCTGCAAGGAGAGCCCTTCTCCGGAGACCTGAGCAAGCTGCCCTGTAATCACACGGACAGGCCGTTCTCCAGGCATACGTCCACCGAGCACCTCTCCCCAGTGACCAGGCCCCGTGGCAGAGCCTCAGAGGAGACTGCTGGCTGCTATGCTGAGGGGTGAAGTTGGATGTTCAACCATACCATCGCTATTGACCTTTTAAAACCTCGGACAAGGGAAAAAGGTGTCCTTTTGGTTTCAAACAGCCTCCAAAATGCACAACGGGAAATGGAAAGTGACACAAATGCCCATGGGGCGAGCAAAGCCCTGAGTACATCTTCACCCTGCCCTCACATCTCGCCTTCCCACGGAGGCCTGCCCGGGCCCTGGCTGGGCTCCAGACCCCAGCTGGGCGAGCAGCAGAAGTTTCCGACGTGACAAAGTGGCCGATCCGCCTGCTTCCCGCGCGGAAGGGCACCGAGCAAGGCGCTCCCGCCGCGGGGAAGCAAGGCCCAGGCTGGCTCCCCGCCTCGCCTGCCCCCTTCGCAAAGGAGCAGGAATTTGGCCCCGCTGGGCCAAACAAGATAAAAGACGGGCTGTCGCCATCCGACACGGAGGCACCGAGGGCCTTTGAAATATCTCTGAGAGATGCTGGGACTGGGAGAGGGTTTTTTTTGGCCAGGCTGGGAGGATGAGTCAGGCTGCGGGGTCAAAGCCGTCCCAAAGGCAGATGTGGGTGGACCTGCCCAGTACCAGGCATTAGTAGAGCAAGAGCGGGGAACCACAACCCCTGCGCACGTCTCAGCTCCTGGCCGTGTCCACAATCTGGAGGCCGAGGGAAGACCGGCCCTCCCGGCTGCACACGTCAAGACCACTTTTAATCTTGACAAATCTATTCTTTCCATAAGCTGTTAGCGCCTGAGACTTGCTTCGAGGAGGAGTCCTCCGCCTCCCACTTCATACCAGTAAAGCTAGCTGGGTGCAAATCCCCCAGGGAGCTGCTCTATCTCAAGCTAGGTTGGTCCTTGTTCAGCTAAGGACAACCTGTGCTGCGTGTTACATTGGCCTCTGCAGTGTTACTTCTACAGGAACGTGACTTTGGGACCTCTGTCTCTATACGGGACACGATGGGATTTGGCCTGGGCTCTGAGGCCGCGGACGGTTGAACAGATGGACACATCCCCGCAGCAGCACCGTCTCGGGAGCAGTTGGCCAAAGTCAACGGTGATGCCAGGAGACGAACTCAGTCCCAGGCTGGGAGGAGGAGGGAGCAGAATGTGATGGACCAGAAAGCGTAATGTCTTTGGCTGGAGCTGTTGTGGAAAAGTAATTTATTTGCTAACAGGGTGGTGGCAAAGAAGAATGAGAGAAAAAGCAGCAAGAGGGTGTAGCAGATGTAATTTCTCTGCACACTTCGTTACACCCTTCAGTCTAGCGTTAGGTAGATTCGAGTCTCTTTGGACGGAGGATGTTGCCAGAGCAGAAATTTGGTGTGAGGTCAGGATGAAACTCTTAAAAAACCTAAAAAACCACTTGTACAGTGTGAAGAAATAGGTGCATACTTCAACATTTTCCTGCCATCGGTGTCCAGTTTTTGCACATAACTTAGAGATCTGCCCGGCGATACTGTTGAGTCGGCTCCAATAATCAACCTAATTTATATCTGGAGGGAGACCTGACTCCTCCCTCCCACCAACTATGCGAGATACAAGTGCTCTGCCTGTAAATGCTGATACAAGGGAAACAGGCGGCTTGCAGCGAGGGCTGTGCGCTGTTCCCATTGGCATGTGATATATCATGATTAACAGTCTCTCCTCTGTGATATTACTGGCCCCAACCCGTGGTCTTGGGAAGAATTCAAAGTCCAGCTTATCAGCAAAAAAATAAGCTAGTTAAAACAGCAAGATTCAGCTCAGGCTAGAGGATGATTTATTAAGAAACATGGACTTCGGAGACAGAGAGAGGGAAAGGAAGCCACAAACCCCACATACAGCCTGTAAAAGTTCCAGTTTATAATCTAACGAGAGTGACTGTACTGCTCCGGCTGGGAAATCATCTGGGATTCATCACAAGGTAGAGACAAGCAGCTGCACGGGGTTCACGTGCAGGACCGCTGCTTGTGCGCGCAGCAGGCGGGGGGAGCTCGTCGCTCTCGGTCGCCTGGGCCCTCTCCTGGCACCCCCAGCGCCCCGGGAGCACCATGTCCGCAGCGGGCTCCCGCGCGGGCACGGCCCCGCTCTGGCATCCCAGCCACAGGGCTCTGCAGCTGGAAATGCTGTTCTGCACCACGGCAAATTCCTTTATCTTTTTTTCTTCTTCAGGTTAAGAACTAGAATTTGAAATTTCACAGCTTCCTCAGAGCAAAAATTCCCCAAATTTCAGTTACAAACAGCCAAAGTGTCCCATTTGGGCAGTATCCAGTTGTTTCCTTTTAATGAGAGAGAAATACCACTTTTTAATATCTACAGCTTGCTAAAAGTGGGAATCTCTTCGATCATGAATACGTATTTGATTATAAAATCAATACACCAACCTAAAATAAGGCAAAGGCAAATGACTTGAAACAACGCACTCGCGGGCTTTTTACCAAGCAAAATGAAGTATTTGAGGTAAAGTGAAAAGAAGATATCAGAAACAAGGTGTCATTTATGCAGAACCTTTTGACTTGGAAGAAGCTCGTTTTTTCCGCGAGGAAACCATCGCATCCAAAACCTTTGGCTCGCACTTACACAAAGCACTACAAGCGTTATTAATGACCGCTAAGACGCAGGGACCAAAGCATCCAAGCTGACACCTCCCTTCCAGCAAAAGGCTTACATTCATTCACAAAAAAAAAAGCCAATCTGACACCATCAGCTGATGAAAATCACTCACGAAACAAGGGAGCGTGGCTGGTTTTCCTAGCTTCAGATATACGACACTCATTAAAGCCTTATTTTAATACAGTCCTTGGAAACAGGCAAAAAGCTGAGGTTCCCTCAAGGGCAAAATCACTTCTTGGCTTTCAGAGAACGGCCAGGTAATCCGCCCTCCTCGAGCCAGAAACTATTCCGGCAACGGACACTGGGGGAAACCTTCCCTCCCCTCCCCGCCAGCCGCCTGCCACCTGCGCACGGCCACTGCCCAAAGGGTGCCGTGCTGCAAGAGGGGTTATACGGACGCGTGAATGTGCTCGGTAGGGCTGCTGCAGGCAGGGCTTGAGCTCCCACCAGGCCCAAGCCTGGGGGAACAGCTGGACACGGCTGCTGGCATTCCACATGGCACATCTGGCTCCTCCGCGGAGCTGATGCTTTGGGAAGAGATGCGGGTGGCAGCGGGTGCCACGCAGTGACCTGCCGGCGGCTGCTCTCGAGGACGGAGCAGCTCTTTGCAGGGAGTCGCACTTTCCGCTCGGGGTCCTGGGGCTGGTTTCGTCATTTTTGGCAGCCAAGTGCGGTTATCTGCGAGGCCGCTATCTTTTCCGGTGCTTCTTCCCAAAGCCAGGGGAGCAGAGCATGCTCTCACAGAGGTCCTACCTTGGGGACAGACCACAGCGCGAGCTACCACCGAGGCCAGCGTTCAAGGGGGAAGGGGGGCACCTGCCTCCTCCCGGGAGGTTGTCCCCAGCCTGTCCCCGGGAAGCAGGCGCCTTCCTACCGCCCGATCCGCGGCCTTTCGAGCTGCGAACGTTGGCAGATGCACAGCTCGTTATCGGCTGCCCAGGGGAGCGGCGATAGCCCAGACCCTTCGCTTCCTCCCGTTTGATCCGGGACCGGCACCGGGACGGCCAGACGGGGCGGGCAGATAAAGCTCAGTGCTTGGCCACCTCTGCTTTTCACGCTCATAAAACGCCCCCGGGCAGGGCATCGCTCGTGCCCGAGTCCCGCGGCAGGGACCTCTTCTGCCCTGGCAGGAGGAGCCGCGTTTCCGCCCGGGACCAAATGCGTCCCGGCGTTCCCGGCGGGAGTGCAAGGCTTCGGTGGCCCAAAATCGCGGGCGAGGCGAGAGGCCGCCGGAGCTCGCCTCCCGCGTGGATCTGACATCAGTTCCTCTCGGCTTTCCCGACACGGTCCCAGTGCTGGCCTGCGCTTTAATTGCCTCGTAATTCCTGCAGCACTTGGAGTTTTTACAAGCCCCCTGCTCCCCCCGGGGTCAGCACGGCCTGGCCCCGGCTCCCTCCTCCGCTCAACCACCAAACGGCGAGCGAACAGTGAAACGGGAACGCGGATGCCGTTTCGGCGCGGGGCACTGCTGTGGGAGGAGGGAAAAGGGGGAAAAAGCATTCAGGAGCGGGGCATCGCTTCCACCAGCGCAGCCCCGCCGGCTCCCGGAGGCACCCGGAGGGTGGCGGAGACGTCGGCAAGGGGCAGACGCCCTTCACGCCTCCGGCGCCTGCTCCGAGACTCCCGCGCCGGGGGGCTTTGGAACAGCTCTGTGGGACACTGGAAACACCTTAGGGGAGACGGCAGCAAGAAGAGGGAGGTTAAACCTCCGCAGATAAGCGGGAGACGCTGGCCCAGTGGGCTGAGCACCACGCAGCTTTCTAGCCGAGACAGCAAGATGTTTTTCTCCTCTCCAAAGAAACCTCGCATCTCCTGGGGCCGGAGCCACCCCCTGCTTAGGGCCAAGAAACTCCTCTGCAGCGGACGCCCAGCCCCGGCGCCTGCACGCGGGCTGCTCGGCAGCACCTGCAGAACAGGTCCCTAAGGACAGGGGCTGATTTTCGGTGGCACATGGAGAAGGGCCAGAAGTGACAGCGTTGGGGAGAGGCACGCGTCGGAGGCTGGACTCAGCTCAGCGGGATGCAAGACACCGTCAGTCGCCTGCAGCTCAGCAGACAAACTGTGACGCCGCTGTGACCCCGGTTAATCCGATTAACGCTAAACCTGCCTGCACGAAGTTAGCCCAGCAAACCACTGCGAATTACTCTGAACCAGCAAAGGGTTTGCGGGCTGCAGCGTTTTCACGCCGCTACCCTGAGCTCTGAAGGCAGCTTGGACCCACCATCTGCTCCTGCTCTGAGCTTCTCTTCTCCCACCATTTGGCCAAGTGCAACCAAGTCTGTAGAAACTTTCGCTGCATCCAAGGCAGGCGGTGGTCCCTGGGCAAGGGCAATGCCAGCAGCAGCCAAACTCCATCACCCGGCCAGGATCTGGGGGAAGGAGCTGGAGGAAGGATGAGCTAGACAACACCTTTTGCAGATGTCCACTAAAGAGACAGGCCGTCCTGACCTGCCAGTCAAACCCGATACCCAGACAGGGATAAGGGCTGGCCGCACGAATCCTCAGCTGGGGCATGAGAGCTGCTGGCAACAGTCGATTGTGTTTATTCAGATGAGAGCAATTTTCATTCACTTTTGCTCTTGACAGGCCCAACCTGGAGGCCTCCCGCGCCCTCCCGCCAACAACAACACAGGGGAGGGCAGGCAAGCATATCTATTTCCAATCGACTGGGGGTTTGCTGGGTTCACCGGACCGTTGATTCAATTCCAGGCTGCGCTTTGAAGCTGGGGTTAGGATTTGAACCCTTCAATCCTTCCCCATTCTCTAAATAACCATTAGCTGGTCCCCAAAATCAGGGAACGTGAAGAGGGAACTGGTCTCCTGCTGCAGGGACCAAGGCCCCTCTTGGATGGCGGAGGCGGTCGAGGGCTTGCAGCATCTCCTAGACGTGGGCTCTGAGACACTTGAGCTTGGATGGGAAATAGTCCTCTTCCCCCAGCGACTGCAGGGGACTCAGTCAGTCGGGAAAACACTAAGTAAATCAAAAACGGCTCAAGGATTTCCAGCTTGGCTGGATTATTTCTTGTTCCCTGAAATCCCCACAAGGAGCCCAGTATCTCTGCCAGTGGCCTTTCTCGGTACATCGATGCCCCCATGGGTGACGATGCTCTGTGGTCTTTGGGGGCTTGAACTTTGGCTTATCCCAGCGCAAAACTGCAAAGAAAACTAACTCCATAAAGGGAATCTGCCCCGTGTCCTGGCCTCAACGCGGAGATGTCCATGTGGCAACACATCAGAGCTTCACTCTTTTGGCAGGGATTTACCTCAAGTGAGAATTGAATAAAATTGTCAAAGTTTAGTATACAGAGGGAGAAGTGAACTTTCCTAGTTGTGGCTGAACAGATATACCAGCTTGTTTTGCTGGCATTCACATTTCTCCAGGAAAATATCCTTAAGAAGGAAAGGGGAGAAGGAAGCCTGTCCTCCGGCTTGAAAAGGGAACGCGCGATCATACAACCTCCAGCCACTCCGGCAACGTCCCTGCCTAAGCATCCGCCCTGGGGTACTCGCCACCCCTTCGCTGCGGTACCTAAAATGCTACAGCAAGCAGCCGCCCTTCACAACCAAGAGATGACCAGGTGGCTGCAAATGCACAAACAGGCAGAGGCAGGGGTAGTTTGGAGTCCTGGGCATGTCCAGAGGGGCCAAGTCAGCCCTTCCCGTGAGAAAGTCAGCCTGGAGCTTCGGATGAGCCCGGCAAAGCTCAGACACGCCTCCATCCCTAGGCAAGCCCCCTGGGATGCTGGCAGGGGACACGGCTTTTCCTGACCCCTGCTTTCCTCGGGCACCAGGCAGGACAGAAATAGCACAGGGGACAAGGACCGAACCAGAGAAGTCCCACCCTGACCCTCCCGTCGCCCAGGGCCTGGAGGGGGACAGCAGCTCTCCTGCGCCGCGACTGTATGGTCCCTTTCCGAGCTTCCAGGAGGGACCTTGAACTGGGAGTGCGGCAGTGACCCTGGCCATCGGAAACAGAGCTCTGGAAAAGAAATGATCCGATTCTTTGAATTTTTTTCCTTGGGAACTCGGGCTAATGCTAAAAGCAGGAGCAGCTCCTGCAGCCTCTGTGGTCCATCTGTCTGATGCTAGGAAGGTCATCTGTCCTCCCCGCCTTGAGAGCCACGCGTCCATCCGAGGCACGGGATCTGCTTGAGCGCGGACTTGGCAGTGGGACGGTGCAGATACGAGTGGGAGCCGTTTCCACCCTGCGCAAGAAGTGGGATGCAGTGAGCTGTATGGATCAGGCGCCAAAATCCTCACCGCGCCACTGCTGCGCTTCGGGGGCTGCTCCATGGCTTTTGGCACCCCAGTCCTGCTGGGACAAGACTGCCCGCGGCTATCGCAGCCTGATGGGCCATCAGGGAGTCCTCAGCCGCAAAGAAATGCAAACTCTCCGAGTGCACCCAGAGCCCCAAGGACCAAGCCCAGGAGACTGCCACAGCAGGCCCTGAGCTCACATGCTACGTGGTCTCGGTGTAACAACTCGTTGCTCTCCTACAATCTTACCACCCTTAGAGAGCCCTACTGCAGCGTCGACAAATTCACTGGGAGCTTAATAATGCCGTTCGCTTTGATTTCGCATGCTGGGGCTAAATAACGCCATTAGCCTCTTAGCCGTCAAAGAAAAAAAACGTGTTTCTAGCTCTCAGACTTAGTGAAAAGCTCACAGAGATCCAAGAATGAATCACAACCCAGAAGGAACAGGAGCAATGAAAGCGAATGCAAAGAGAAAGCGTTTCACGATTGTCGGCCAGTCCCTGATGCTAAAGAGGCGAATCGTGATTTGTGAACGCCTAGAGATGGAGAGAGTATCCTTCATCCGTAAAGGGAGTGAATAAATAAAACTTTGTATGAGGCCTATAGAGATAACTTGAAGCGAGCGTGAGACAATGTTTTTCCAGCTGAATAGAGTTTTGCCAGACTGTTTTGCAGGCCTGTTTCGATCTGATGAAAACATCTATTTGAGATCGGGAAAGCAGCGCGCTGCGGGAAGGTAGCGCCTTTCACCGTGCCTTTACTCTCCCCGCAGATCCCGTCTTATTTGCAAAGTCAGAAGGAAATATTTCCTCCTGCGAATATTTGCTTTTAAGAAGGATTCTGAACTTCTGAATTTAAGAGGAAACTGAGCGCTGGAGCATCGCACGTAGACGACGGCCCGCTGAGTAGAAGCAGCCCTCTCGCACCTTCTTGTAGTGCAAAAGACGACCGGCAGGAAAACCTCCCTAAAAGAGCTTTTTCTAACAGGAAAGAAGAAAAAGAGCAGTTTTGCTAAGGCTACTTCCATGCAAAGCATCGTCTCTCTGAAGATAGGAGCTTTTCCCAGGTCGCCTGCTCCGGGAGATGGCTGGGCCGGAGCGCGGCGGGGCTGGGAAAGTTTGCAAGGTGGGCTGCGGAAAACCGGCCGGCGGGGCTCCCGGCCGCCACCGAGGCACGGCGCGCGCGCGCGAGGCAGACGCTGCAAACGGAGGGTAAAAGCAGCTGGAAGAGGGGACTGGAAACACTCTGTCCCTTAACCCTCGCTGCTCCGGCTTCTCCTGGTTGCCGTGCTCCTGCAGAGAGGGAGAGCCAGGGCGGAGGAGCCGGGCCGGGGACGCCCCGAGGGCCTGCCCCTTCCCTGCCTGCCAAACACAGCATCCCTCGGGGAAAGGGGCAGGGGGAAGACCAACACACAGTATCTCCCCCTATGACCCCCCAACTGCGCTCTCCTCCCTCCCTAACCCTGAGCTCCCGGGACTTGGACATGTTCTTCCCATGTCTCCATGGAAGACCCCAATAAGAGGAGAACGTGTCCAAGTCTCCCCCCAGCAACAGCCCTGGGTCATCCCAGGACAGGGATGTGGACACACACGGCACTAAATAGCATCTGGTTCAATGAAAGAAGAGCTGGGGTGGCACGATCATCACGCGGGTGCTGTGTATCTCAGACGGCGCTGGATTTGGCCCTCCGTATCTTGTCCCGGGTTTGCAGTCAGGCTGCTCCCGTAGAAACGCGCCAGTGACCCGGGGCCAGGAGAAGCGCTGGAGCCTCCACATCCCCCTCGTGCACCACCCTGCGCTCGAGCTCAGAGCTCGGGACCTTTCCGCGAGCGGGGAGGCCACCTCCCCGGCTGCCCACCCCCGTCACCGAGCGCCGACCGTCCCCGACACCCCGCAAGAGCAGCTCCCTGGGGATCCTCCAAGCAGCCGGGTCCCGACAAATGTCACAGCCCAGACGTGACCGGGAAGGTGCGGCGGGCCGGCGGCGGGGCAGGGCCCCACGTTATGAGACCCCTCGCTGTTCTCCGCGAAGAATAGCCCCGTTGTCCATGCCCCGGCCGCAGCCCGGGCACCTCCCGGCCCGGGGGGGCAGCGCCGCCTCGGACCCCCGCGGACAAAGGACCCGCCGGAGCGGGTCAGGCAGGGCTGCCTCGGCCCCGGCACCCTCACGGCCCGGACAGGGACCGGAGCGGCCTCCCGCCTCCATCCTCTGCCTCCCCTCGGGGCACGCGCCCGGGTTCGCTGCCGCCGGGGGGGCATCGGGCAGGCGTTCGCTTCAAGCTGTCACAAGGGTTTATTTTTCCAGCTACAATAATTTAATTTAGTGGAAATTCTTTCCCTCCTCAACCTTCCTTCCCCCGTAACCAGCCGGTCTCGGGGAAGGGCTGGTCCTCTGGATGGGGACCAAGCTTGATGGAACATCGGGTCTGAAGGCGCGTGAAAAGCGAGCCTAGGTTATGTCATTTATTTTCCAACTGAGCGTAGCTGGGGGGTGCTGCTTTTATTCTCTCCACCAAAAATGCAAGGCCCAAAATATTGCTGCTAGTGGAATTCACTCTTCCTGATGTCAGAGCAGACACACGGGCGGGGGGTGTGTGCTGCGTTATGAGCTAGTGCGGTTATTTGCCAGTAAGCGTGCACGCGTTTTGTGCGCTCCTGCAATGCTCCTGGTTTGTGAATAGAAATACTGGTTTCACTGTACACCTCTCTGATGTGACCTACAGACATGCAGACAGGCCCATGAGAAGTCGTCTTCTGTCCTCAGCCCACAGCAGGATGCAGCTTTTGCATCAGTACTTTAAACCAGAAGAAGTAAATAACAGAAAAGCATCCTCAAATAAAGATTTGACCCGAATTCAGCTAAAAGCACCATGAATGTTTTCCATAGAACAGGTTGAATGTGAATTCTTAGCAGAAACAAAACGCTGCCATTCCCAGGTGTTGTAGGGTTTGTTTCTTTGTCCCCACCGCCCCACGTCCCTGTGCTGGCCTGCTCAGCGGAGACATCGGAGAGACGCCAGGGAAGAGGTTCGGACAGAGATATAAAAGAAGGGAGGGAGAACAGTCCGACGACCCGAAGGAGTCCGGATGCTGCCACAACCCGAGCTAATCGCGGCTCTCACAGTCAGCACGGGCAAAGGCAGGACGGGGACAACATGGGCTGACCGATGCTAAAACTCAAGCCGGCCGCAGGCCCGGGGCGCGAGCAGAAGGCACTTACCTGCGGTGGCCCCACCGGGCCGTGACCGCCCTCCCGGCGATGGTCCTCCTACAGCTGGGATCCCGTAGGACGTGCAAGGGTTGGACATCCGAGATGAGTCGAGGGTAGTCCGCTGGTGGCTTTGGCAACGTCTCCTGAGCCGTAGAAGTTAATGAGCCTGTAAGAAAAAAAAGAAAAGCTTATAATTTTTTATATCAAGGCTGCCAACTATACATTATGTTTAATAGGACAGTTATTGTATGTTAAATACTGGCATGATTAAAAACATATTTATAGAGGATTAACAGCTCCGCAATGGCTGCCTGTCTGCTCCAAGGCCGTTAAATCTCCGGGAGTATGTTTCTAATCATCTATACGGTAACTATCTTAATAAATCTGAATTAAAGGCATATTTGGGCGAGTGCGGATTCCAGGCTGCACCTGGCGGGTTTCCGTGGAAGGGAACGGGGGAAAAAACAGGCCCAAGAGGGAGAGAGCGGCTATGGACAAGCCCTGCTCGAAGCAAAAACGCCTGCTGCTCGGGGCAGCCCAGCGGCTCGGGAACGCGGAGGCCTCGGTGCCGCGCACGGCGCCCCGGGGCGACGGGCACCCCGCTGCCAGCAACGCGCTGCGGCGGAGCAAAGGTATTCAGCAAAAATAAACGCTGAGGCAGAGCTTGAAATGTTTATTTTCCAGCTCCAGGCCATCCATCCAGCGACACCGCTCCGTTCCAGCGAGTCTCCCTCTGTTTATAGCAGATGATTAATGAACTACAGATTGCCTTTCCCCCGGCGGATGTTGCAGGCACCAGGGGTAAGCAGGAATTCGGGCCTGATCCCCCTTTCCCATCCCACCTCCGTTTGYAGCCGCCGCGCCATCCCCATTGGCCTGGCCAATGGATTTTCTCCCTGCTCCGTGCAATCAAAACCAGGATTTATCATTACTCTCTTTTTTGCATGGGGTTTCCCGGTTCCCCTCCCCAGTCCAGGATCTCTGATAACACACGAGCAGGATCTGCGTCGCGGCTAGCTCGGAGAGGGCAAAGGGACGGAGGACACGACGGAGGGACGAGCGAGCCGAAGGGGAGGCGCGGTGCAGGACGGCGCGGGTTGAGCATCCATAGCGTCCTTGCAGCACCGTTGCACCCCCGCCGCAGCCAGCGCGCGGGCAGCGAGCAAGACCCCGGCGCTGCACCCAAATCCCCCGCTAACCAAGCACCGCCGGGGGATCCTGCTGCGCAGCCACAGGCGAGCCCCGAGGAAGGGCAGAGCATCAATAAACGAGCCCGAACGATAACGATGACAGCAAAGATGCAGCTCTGCGATGGCAGAACGGGGCCGGACTGAAACCATCTTGCACGTGTCACCGAACAGCGCTGCCAGGTGCCCCCGAGCACGGCTCGAGGCAGCCGCGGTTGACACGTCTCCCCAGCGCTTCAAGCTCAAATTGAAAACCTGCCCTTAACATGAAAAAGGAAAAAATAACTTTTCAAAACTCCATACGTTTATATTTTTTTTCGGTCTTTCCTTCTGATTCATCCTTCTGATATTTTGCTTGGACTCCAACCCTCCTGCATTCGTCCTTCTCCTCAGCACATTTTTGGGCTGCTTCCACCATTGTTCTTGGAAACGCTTTTTTTTTTTTTTTCTTTTTTTTTTTTAAAGGACATATATTTAGATATACAACCTGGTCTCCCATTTTAAAAATCCTACCGCAGGCTGGAAGGGAGGAAGCACGTGCAAAAGCGAGCCAGGCCAGAGGGGCACGGGGGGTGGGCAGCAGGCACTGGGGGCCGTGCTGGCGCGTGGCGGGTGCGGGCCGGGCACGCATGCAACCCGTGCATGCAACGCACGCATGCAACGCGTGCATGGGGGTACACAGCTATCCCTGTGCCGGCGTCGTGGGTGGGATGTTTGGCTGTGGGTGGCATCCAAGGGCTCCGTGTTCAGCGCAGCAACGTCTCCCAAAAGCTTTGCCAGTACAAACAGCGTGCTGTTTTCTGCCTCGATCCCCGTTTCCTTCCCGCAGCCCCCGGAGGGGCTGAGAGCCAGGCTCCAACGCGGGACCAGCACCCTGATCTTCCCTCGGCAGCCTGCTCCAACCCCAAGTGTGGTTTGAGGTCAGTATTTCCTTAAATCCTGCAATGTACCCAAATGCATTTGCAGTAAGAGGCAGGGGCTGCATGGGCCGCGCTCGCCCCACGCTGACCGCACGCTGGCTTGGTGCCCCAGGGCCCGGACGCACGTGGAGACGGTCCCCGGCTGTGGGGGTGGGGGGGGGGGAGAGGCAGCACGCTTCGCCAGGGCGGTGGGGGGGTGAACAGCCTGGTTTTAATAACCCCCGAGCACTCAGCCCGCACCCAAACATCTCATCTGGAGCAGGCAGGTTGGAGTCCGAGCAGCACTCGCAGGCTTTTCATAAACACACTTTAATAATCGTCATCAAGAATTTTAATACCGAGCGCGCTGCCTGCCAGCAAACGCATTTACGCCGTCAGCTGCCGAGAGCACCAGCCTCGCGCCGCTGCGCCGCACCAGCAACACCCTTGCTCCCTCCCACGCAGCCCGTCCCTCCTTTCCTTCATCCGAACGTGCTGCTTAGGAAAGCGCCGGGGATAATAAACCCTGGGGGGGCGCCCGGCACGGGCAGGTGGTGCAAAAGCCGATGCAAGAGCAGCGCGCGGCAATGCCCCCGCATCTCTGCCCGGGCTGGACCGCAGCTCCCTGCATCCCACGCTGCTGCGACCGCGGGTTTCCCTGGCAGCAACCTGCTGCCGTTCCCACGTGCGACGGGGACAGGGCGAGTGGCGGCTGCCGAAGGGCCGGAGCCGCAAGTCATGGGAACAACGGGGGGGCTCCGCTAGCTCGCGATACGCTTACAAAAGCTTTTTCTTCACAACAACGATTAGCGGGATCAGAAAGATATTTCCTCGCTGGCTGTGCTTTCCAACCATCACGGGGATTAGCTGAGGACTTAACCATCCTCCGATGCATCAGGTTTTGCTTGCTGCCAGAGGCAAAATACCCGATTTGATCTACCCCAGCCCCCTGGCCCGCTTACGGTGGGAATCGCATTTTATAGCCTTTTTCCCAGCAGCTGAGAACGCTCCTGCCGTAGCACTCGGCCCCCCCTCCATGCAACCTCGGCCGGACAGCACCAAGAGCTCCCAGCGCCCCAGCTCGCACCCCCGGGGATGCCGGGGCCTGCTGAGGCCGGACCCCGTGTGCAGGGAGGGGGCTCGGGGTGGCGGGAGCAGGGCTGTGCCGCCAAGGTGCCCTTGAGGAGGCCAGACGCCGGGTGACTTTAGCACCAGCCCTTCCTTTGCTCCTCGCTTCTTGACCAAACCCCACACATTTCTTACTGGGAAGATCCGGACAACGCTTCCCGGAATGCCAGCCAAGTACTTTAAGTCCGGTCCCAACTGACCGACAAGGGAAGAAAGGAAAAACCCTCCAACCCAGCGAAATGAAGTGATGAGACTGCAAACGCGGGCAGCAGACAGCCTCTCTGCGCCTGGTTCGAGCGGGTCAGCATCCGTATCACCACCCCGGCTGCCCGCGCCCTCCCTCGCGAAGCCCCTTCCCTAGTTATTTGCTTGGGATCAGAAAAGCCGGCGGAAGCCGCCCAGCAGAAACACCGGGGCTTTGCCAAGAAGGGCTTTGAAGTTGCACAAATTGCCTTTTTACAGGCGCTGGCGGGGAGAGGAGAGGTAGAGAGAAGGTCATTTGTTCTCGAGGAAACCCCCCAAAACGCTCTCGAGAGCTCAAGGGGCCTTTTCACCCCTCCGCGGCTCGCGGGGAGCAGGGGCCGGGTGGCTGGGCAGTTTCCGAGAAACCTCCACCTTTGCCACGTGCCGCCCCAGGCGGTCGCTTGCAACCAGGAGCCGCTCTTGGAAACTCCTCGCCGTCGGACTAATGGAAGGAGAAGAGGGAGAGCACCCTAAAACCCAGCCCTGGTGCCACGGACCGGCTCCGGGCACCCTGCACCAAGCTCCCATCACTGCTGCTGCTCTCCCGGGGCTCGGCTTGGCCCCGGCCCGCGGAGCGGGATGTTGTACCTTGTTTGTGTTTCTATGGTGTTACGCTGCCTGCTGGCTCCCCGCCCGCAGCCCCCCCTCCCCGGCGAGGTTAATTTCTAACATGAAGAACGGCCTCCCAAGAGCAATTGCGGTTGATTTAAAATAATAAAAATGGAAATCTCAGATTTGATGACTAATCCCGGGAGACCGGCTTAAATTAGTGCTAACCAATCGGCCGCAAAAGACCAGAGGAAAATTCCTGCTGGACTTCTCTCCTCGGTCCACTCCCCGGCTTCATTTTCCATCCCCAGCTCCTTCCAGGCTGCAAACATATACAGTGTTGCCACGGCAACGCTGAGACGAGATATATGTATATGAAAAAGTGAGACAATCTCCTTGCTCGGTCATCGCCGGGAAGGTGGAAAACGTAAATCTGGTCTGCTCTTAAAGCAACGCCAGCCTGCACCCGGACGCCCTCGCAGCCCCACCTGCCCAACACGCGCGGGGTCCGGGTCCCACGTGAGCACATCCCCCTGCTCCCACGGGCATCTGCCCGCCGCAACTGGAGGGAGGATGCGCAGGGCGTTACCATGCACCCCACCCCATGCATTGCCCTCTCACACACACATAGGTGCTGAGAAATCGGGAAATTCGGGCAAAATCCGGATGTGCTGCATGCACAGAGGTGCGCTGCTTATTCTCCCGTCTCCCAGGAGCCGCCGGCCGTTTGCAAATCCCCAGTTTAGAAATAAGCCAGCTCTTACGCTCCGGCCCGGACCCGACGCTGCGCAGCCGAGCTAACGCACGGACACCATCCAACAGCGTCCTGTCTACACTACACTCGCTCGCCGAAAAGCCCCCATGTCTCCAGGCTCATCTGGAGATGAAAAACACACAGGAATTAAACACGCTGGGAGTTCAAAGCCAGGTATCTAGTCCAGAGCCTGACGTGTCCTTAGCTGTCCCATGCTTACACCACTGTTAAATCCCGCTCTTGCAGGGCCCAGCTCGGCGCTGCTCCGCGCGGTGCAATCCTTCCCGGCGTGGGAACGCTTCGCAGCCCACCACCCTCCTGAACGGCAGCGCAGATGGCTGGGACCGGGCTGTCCTGCAACCGCGCAGGGGCACGGGTGGACGTCTACAACGATCACCACGAGTCCTAGCTTTCTTTAAACCCCCTCTTAGGTGTGCTTTGGAGGAGCACCCGCATTCCCGGCGATTCCACCCCTTAGCTTTGCTCAGGGCAAATCCCAACCCTGCGCGTTTCGCCTGCGTTATCAGCAGCTTTCCTCTCCCAGCACACACCTAAGGACCTGCCCGACCTGCGAGCAACTAAAACACGAGGTCTCGTGAACGCCGGGTGATGTCCTGGCTGCAAGAGGACACGATGAAAAGATCAACCCCCCCCGCTCCACCTCGGCACCAGCCCGGACTTCCCTGTGAGCTCTGCCGTGCGCCGGGGCCATCGGAGCCCTCCCGACTCAGACGCTTCCCATCTGGAGTCAATCGCTTCCTCGTCCCTCTAAACCGGCAGGAATCCCGCGGCATGCGCCTGATTGATTAAAGCACGAACAACTTAGTACAAAAACCAGTCGCTGTAAGGAGGGCTCCGAAACGGGGAAAACCCCTGGGCCGAGGGGGCCGCTCGTCTGGGTCACCGACACGGCTGGTTTTCCTCCAGCCGTCCGTGGCCTCCTCCCCAGAGCCACCAACCTGCGCAGGGCCCGGGCAGCACCGTTTCTCCGTGCCCAGCCGTACACCCTCCGTGGGCATGGTTCAGGGATAACTGTGTTTTGGGAAAATCTGGGCAGGCACCGCTGATGTTCTGGTAATAAAATAATGCATAAAGGGGCTTTTGGTCCAGGGCAGCTGCTGCCCTGATGGAGCAGCGAGGACAAACCTACCTTAGCTACCCTAACATGGGTGAGCGTGAACCGAGATGGAAGCTCTTGGGGGGCAACTTCTTTAGCTCGGCCACCAAGCCCTTTACCTGGGATGCCATAAAAAGCTTAAAGTGAAGTCCTGGCTTCCTTAAATCAGTGCGAGTTTTGCCACGTCTCCATGGAGACAATAATTTGCCCCTCGGTTCCAGGCCCACCAGCACCTTTTTCAACCAAGTTCCACCTCGGAGACTTGCTCCTATCAAGCAAAGGATGTTCTTGCAACCAAAACCTGCTCTGCTGTGTCAGGGCCATAACCGGCACCACGCTCAGGCTCCTCCATCTACATGTTGTCTGCACCTAAATAACCAAGTCTTGCAGTGCAAGTGCGGTTTGCGGTTTGCTGGGACAGCAGCGCTGAGACGTCCTGAGAAACTCCCTTCAGGGACAACTTGGAAATGCAAAACTGGGAGAGCTGAGGACAGAGCATCGTCACTCATGAAGACAAGGTGATATATGTTTTGCCAAAGCGTGAAAAATATTTATATATAAATACAAAGCGCCTCTCCTTCCCTCTTTAATCTGCAGTTCCCTGTGCACTCAGGACCCCGAACCGCATTTGTGGAAATGGTTGCTAAGGTAAGCTGATTTCTGCCATTAAAACGTGCCAGTTCTGGGGTGCAGAGAGGATGAAGTGAAAAAAGGGTGGGGAATACATGATTTGATCTACTTTTTAAGCAGTAACACTTTCACTGAAAAGCCCCACAAACTGTAATCTGTAGGGTGGAGCAGGATTAAGATCATAAATAACTCCCAGGAAAGAAAAATGATGCCCTCTTTCACAGGCAGGTCATGTGTTAACTTTAAGGCCAAAGACAGTTTAAAAAAAGATAAAATAACTGTCTCCAAGTATCAGCACCTTTCATCCAGAAGAATTTTTTTTTTTTTAAATGGGATTTGCAGCAATCGCTTTTGCTAGGGCTGCAGCGTGGCCACCGTTGGGCTGGGATGCGGCAGCGGCTGCGCAGCGCAGGCCCTGGCTAAGGGGATGGGACATTTACCTCGCTAAAACGATGAGCCAGAGGTGCAGCAGCTATCGGCCATAAACCGTCTGGAAGGGACACTGAGCCCTGCGGTTGAGGCCATAAGCCAGCTCCAACCGGCAGAGATGAGGGGAGGCCTGACATGGGGGGCCGTGCCGCCTGCCCCCTTGCTCCAGGCGCTGGGCAGCGGCTTCTAGGGAAAAGAGGCCTCGCCGCAGGCAGAAAGGGGATGCCGCAGCAGATGCGTGCCGGATACGGTCTGGCTCCACCATCCCTTGGTTCTCCGCGTTTCTGATAACCCAGAGTCCTGGGTTTCCACCACGAGATGTGTGCCACGCAATGTGGCATCCCGTCCTGCCCGAGCGAGCCTTTCCCGTGAAGGATAAACTGATAAAGGCTCGAGATCAAACCTGTAAATCCTACCCCAAAGCGAGGGCTTCGCTTTCCCGAAGCGGATCAACGCCAGAGCCCGAGAGCAGAACCAGGTGCTGCGCTAAAGCAGGAGCTTTCTTCTTGCTCTCGCAGGCAACGCTGATGATGGGCAGAGGTCTCCAAGGCTTTCCATCTCCGGATCGATCCCTGGGAATACAGAACCAGTACCCGAGTTAAGATGCAGGTGGAATTTTAGGTAGTTGGGATGTATTTCCTCAAACTGGAATTTGGGCAGGAGTCCAAGACTAACACCCCCCACCCCCTGCCTCTGCTCCTGCAAATAGTGCCGAGGGCTCTTTAACGACCACGAGTGGTCTAGGCCTGGGTTAATGTCTTATCCATAAGCTATGCACTATTTCCTTTTAAAGACAAAATAGTTGGAATACCTCTCTTTTTCTCTTCAAATTGCAGTCGTGGCGGCTAAAAATGCAGCCTCTGCACTATTTCCATATGTGGCACCGACACTGAGAAGTGTCCGTTCCCTGGGAGTCCCACCTCTTGAATTTTTATGGGAACTCCAGCGTTATCAAGTTTATAGCAGCGCTAATACCCACAGAGATAAAAGCAGCCTCCTTGTTATCATCAGAGCTCAGCATGGCTGGGAAAAGAGACTCCCCGGAGACTGCTGGTCATGTCTCCGACATCTCAGCGTAGCCCGGGCAGGTTTTTTTTACGCAGCCACATCTCCCCGTCCTGCCACCGAGGCGACACGTGGAGCGCCGACTTCCAGCGAACGCTCCCCGGGGAGCCCGAGCCTGAGAACTGGCCTCGAGGCAGCCGCGGTAATTGGATTTGATGCCGAGACCGTGTCCCACACAAACGCACCAGGCATTCGTGCAAAACAAGATGCCAGCAAAGCAAACCCCGTCCCACGAAAGAAAATGCCCCCCCTCGGCAAGCAGCAGAGCAGGAGCGGTGCTATTCCTTGGCGCGGAGCGAGACGGGAGAAGGGGGCTCAAACAGGATGTGCAGGAATGCGTTAGGGGCGAAAACTAATTTGTCAGCTTGAAAGGGTGTCACAGACCAAAGAACATTCCCAGCTAGATCTCTGCAACATCCAGGAAGGGTCAAAGTGATTTAAGAGAATTCGTAAGATTGGACCTAACTATTATCTTGGTTCTGAACACCATGGAAAACTGGGAAAGTCCAAGGGCAGGTCTGGACCCAACACCGACTCCAGCCTGCTCAGGAAATTATGTCTTCTTCCTGTGGCAAAGTTTGATTAACATTTTTTTTCCCCCTTCTTTTAAGTTCCTCAGACCTTTGTTGAAAAAAAATGAACACAGAAAAGCCAAAAACATTTGTTTTCTGGCACCAGAACTTCTCTTGGGAGGCTAATTCCCACGTAATGGATCTCATTGCTGGGAGATACAGCTTTAGATACAGCAAATGTAACAGGCAGACCGAGCACTGGAATGTCCTCCGTGGTACGGAGCAGACGGGGCTTGGCTGCGGCGATTACAACGGGAACCCTTCGCTGGGATTCGAGGATGCAGACTGACACCGGGGTTTTCTGGCTGCCAGCACGCAACGCTTTCCTAAGTGCCAAAGGGCCATAGGAGCCCTTAATCCTAATGGGATTTGAGGCTTAGTTGCTTAAGCAATTTGGAAACGTGTCCCGGGACTGATTCTCACATCACGTCAGTGCAAGGGTGCGCGTATGAACGGGCTTTAAGTGAAGAGGGACAACACCGACCAACTCTTTCCCTCTCCTGCAAGTATTATTGCACACTGATCCTTGTAGGGAACAGGGATCTGGACTTTTGGTAGATGGTCCCAGCGCTATGAGGCCCCTGTCTTTGATGTGAGCTGCTAATTGCTACTATAATGTCACCACTACAGCTAACAAAGAGCTGGAAAGACTACAGCAACAACAAGCTTTCCATCCATCCATCCGGAGCACAGACATCATCTACATTTCTGGAAGAGCTCAAGCAGTCAGGTCTCCAGAGGTACGCTGTCAGCAGGGAAACGGATGACATGGTTTGATGTCTTGTGCTGTACTCAATACTATAAAATTTATGTATATCCATACTACCACCTGCACATCTCTCTCTACAGATATGTATATATATAAAAAACAGAAAGAAGGAGATACTATATTCCTGGAAAAAGTGCTCCATAAACCCATTTCCCCTTCAAGCAATTGCTAAAAGCATCAAGTATAAGGATTAGGCAAATTATAACAAATAAGGCTTTGCAGAAATTTCTAACAATGCATTTTTTCCGTGGGGAGATCCCCCTTCTGGTCTTTGTAACCTCAGTGTTGTGAAGAGAAAAAAAAAATAAGCCAATAAAAAGGGGCACTCTGAAACATCTCTCTCCACGGTTTACAGAGAAATAACCTCTGCTCCATCTCTGCGCGTGCAGCCAGACGCGGCTGCGTGCACGGGAAACGAGGCAGAGGCACAAGCAGCCCCATGCTCCCGACGGTGCCAGCCTCTCACCGGGGCTGCAATGGCACCAGTGTGGCCAAGATTAAGGCACTGCAGAAGTCAACCACCCGGCAAGGTGATGGGGCTGTTTTCATGCTGATGGCTTCTCTACAGCTGTGCTGAGATGAGAATTTGCTGTCTGCTAGATGCTCCAAATAAGCACATTAAGGGACAGTTCCTGTCCCAAAGAGCGTAAATATAGACATTAACCCTCCTCATTTGCAGGCAGGGAGCTAAGATGCAGAGGGAGATGCTTGCAGCATCCCCATAAGGATGCCCTGGAAGAACCAGGCCCCATCACGCATCGCATCTCTATCCGCCGCAGCGTAAGGCCTTGTTTTTCTTAGCGACAACACACACAGCAATCCTGCTTTTCCATCGTGCTTCCCAGAGGAGGACTGCAGGGCCTGCTGCAGGGACCCGGGCAGACGGCGCTCGCCAAGCGAAGCGGCTTTGGGCCCTTCTGGCTGGGTTCGGCATGGTCTCGCTCACCTGCTGGACCACAGCTCCGTGCTTACCGCCGCCCTCTTGCCATTGCACATCTGAAACTCAGCTCAAAAGCAAATAAACAGAGGGAAGGAAAGTGAGAGAGGGGGGAGAAAACCCAACTCCAGGTACTAAAAGCCGAGCTTTGTATTTTTGGTTATGCTCAGCATTGGCCATAAACCCTGCCAGTTACGGCTTCAGGTGCGCTCGGAGCAACTCGGAAAATAAAGGCGCGTACTGTGCTCTGAGCCTCTGCTCCGGGTATTTACGAGTCACAGGATCCCCTGACCAACATGGGGCGGGGGGAACCCACTAACAGGCCAAGGGGGAAGGAAAAAACCCCTTCCTGAGAGCACCGTGGTTTCACGTGCTGCCCATTGGTTTCTCACCTGCCCCAATGCCGCATGTGTTTCCAATCGGCACCAGACACACGAGCGCGGCACACGCATGGACGGGTCTCCTCCAGCATCCCCGGCTTCCCATTTCCCCTCCGGCGCTTTACAGATGTTCCCACAAATCAGCAAAACCTCCCACAGCTGCTTGCAGGCACCTCCCCGGCCACGCGGCAGCAGCGTCCGGCTCCGCGGACCAGGATGCCCCGGTGCTGCTCCGGTCTCACCACGCCGGCACCAGGCAGGGGAAAAGGCTCTTGGTGGCACAAGGCAACTGCCACAACGCAGGGATGCAGAAAGCATTTTTGCGCCGTGCTGAGATGTAACACAAGTATGGACTAGGCCATCATGTACACCCACGGTCAGCCTTGGTCAGCAAACGCAGGACAGATCAGTGTTATTGCTGATGTCCTGGAAAACCGAGGCCTGGAGAGGAGAAAGGACATGCTCCGAGCTCCAGGGGATGCTGGGGAGAGCTGCTGGCAAAACCCACATCCTTTCTTCCCCAATCTTGCTACTGGTAAGTCAATCCCCTACAACAACCTGTACAGAAGATGATTTTTCAAAGGAACCTAAGAGAAACAACACAAGTCCCAGCCAGAGAATGAACCACCAGGAGCCCTTTCGTTTCAGCCAGCAAATACTCAGGCCCAGCAGCAGGGATTGGGACGAACGAGCACCAGGAGCCCAATCTTCTGAGACCTTGGCACCAGAAACACCCACCGCGATTCAGTCTCCCTACTGTATTTTCACATTTCTCGACTGCAACAGCAGCAAAAAGCCTGGCTTAGAGCTCTTTGATGTGTTTATAAGCTCTCCTAAACGCCAATTTGCATTTGGATTGACGACCTGGGTCACTGCTTGGTCTGTCAAGAAATGTATTTTGTTTCTGTGAAAAATGTTAGTGAAAAAGAAAGTGTTTCCTTTGATATTTCGCTTTAAAAGTTTTCAGGTTTCCTTTGAAAAGAATCTGCCAGAAACCTGTAACAGGAGAAATATCCAGTTTGGATGTTTCTAAAAGAAAACTTTTATTTGAAAATACATTTTTTTCTCCCTAGGATCCCTCTCGTCTTCCTCTCCCTCTGCTTCAATGGCAAATCGTTTCCACCTCCAGACTAGCATATGCTCAGTCCAGATTAATTCCCTCATTTGTGCCAGGCGCAGATTTAGTTTCAGTGGATCCAGACCGAGAAGATCACACAGGTCACTCATTCAAGGCACTTGGCTACTCTCATCCCGCGCTGAGTATTGATCCGTGCTGACTCACAGCTCTGCCACGTTGTCCCCCTACTTCTAGTCCCTTCTGTAACCACTGCGGAAACTAGGCAGGCGGCAGGCTGGACTTCTCTGCGTGTCTGGCAAAGAGACAGGGCAATTATTAACTGATGGTAATAGATCCTAGAAGCCGTAAATAGGGTCAGGATCCTGACGGGGACGATGCAATGGACTTCTGGGGTGTTGTGTGTGGGGCTAGCGGGGATGTTTATTTTATGTAATCCGGGTGAGGGATGCTAATTCATAACAGTTAAAATTTTGGCTAAAATGAAGTGGTTGCTGAAGTCAGAAGGTTGGCTGAAGCCACCTGCTTCAGACCTTCACCCTACCCGACCTGAGATGTAGTAACTGCTCCGGTTCATTGAATCGGTCAAGGTTTGGACTCGGGCCGCTTTCCTTTTAGGCAGGGACTTGCCTGCCAAACGGCTCTGCCCACTTCACGGACACCTTCTCGACTTGGGGCCACCAATCCTGCACGCTCAGCCGCGACTGCCGAGGTTTCTGCAGCCACCTGGGCGCGACCCCTAAATACATCACGCAGCCGTCTGCACCGCGATGTGCAGAAGGAAAACAGGCACAGGGGAGGGCAGGTCTTTAAGGGTCTCTTCATTTTGTCTTCTATCCTGCAACACGCAGCCACACACCTCCTGCTTTTCCCTCGTTGCACTCCGGCTAATCCCTGCCTTGCTCCACAACACCCTTCTCCTACCTATAAATCACAGTCCTTCCCTGCGTTAGCAAGAGATTTCCCATGCGCATGGGCACTTCTGGACCCAGAGCTGTCAGATACAAGATGGCATATCAAGATCTTCATAAGAAGGGGGGTCAAATGTATTTGGGGAATTTATCTAGGACCTGCTGGGGTTTCCCTGTTCTCTTTTGACGCTCCGTATGGTCCCACGCGCTGCCCGTCAGGAGCACTAAGCGACGTGGCCGACATCTGTCGCGTGCTTGTCCTCTCCTCCTCTCCCCAGCTGGAGCAGAAAGGCAGGGCAGCACCTAATTGTGCAATATGTTAATAATTACAGTTATTACCATAAACACTATTACGCCTCAGCATAGCTTCGGCACTTTAGACTAAGGCAGAATCTGGCCCATTTTACCCATTTCCAGGCCGTTTCAGCAGCACGGCTGAAAGGAGAGGAAGTGATGAGTGAGACCAGGCAAGAGGGTCCCGGCCCCGCTCCTCGGCCACGTCACCTCTCTGCGCCTCCGCTTCGCCATTGGGAAAGGAGAAGCCCTCGGCCGCGAAGCGCTTTGGGCTCCCAGATGAACGGCACTACTCAAAGGCCTGTTACTAGACCTATCTATGGCTCCAAATCCCTACACAAATGCTATTTTGCAGGATGTTCTGAGCCACCACTAAAAGTTTCCCTTGTTTTCATCTTCCCAGTAGCTCCCAGCCATGGCAGCGGAACGCCGTCCTCCTGCCAGGCCAGCCAGAAAAACAGGAAAAGCCACAAAAATCTCCCAAGAAAGGTTTCGCATAGGGCATTCCCGTGTGCAACCACTCCGCCAGCATGCATGGGGTTTGCCGTGTACCCAGGACGGGCTGCAGGCAAAACACCTCCAATTTGGAGACTTGAAAACCAGGGGAAATAAGGGGGGAGGGGGGTCTAGCTGAGAGAAACCAACAGAATGATTTGGGCTGAACCACAAACACTCTCCTTTAATTATTAAGCTTTTAGGAACTGCCAGCAGACCACAGAAATCATTATTCACACAGGTCAGGCTTTGTGTACCTGACCTGGAAAACCTCGCAGAACGCAGGATTTAAGACTTCCTGAAAACTATGTCAAAGCAAGGTTTTCAGACGGGGTCCTCACAGTCACCAGGCACTTTTCAACAGTTTTAACCTCAACCTGAAGAGCTGCAGATGCAGACGTGGTTCCCTTACAGCCACAAACCTGTACAGCACAGGCCAAGGTTTGCTCTAAGATTCACTCGCATTGATCGTGAGCAGCTGGGTGCTGATGGGGAAATTTGGGTGGCCCTTGCTGCAAATGGGCACCCACTGAAGGATTGGCATCCCCATGACCTACTGGCCTGGGCACCAATGCAGTGGCCATAGCCCTGAGGAAACCCACCTGAGATGACAACCCGGCAGTTCAGAGCTGAAAAACCAGAGCAGCCTCCCAAAACAGCCCCAGAGCAAGCTAAAAAAGCCAGTTGGCTCCAGGCAGTGAGCTCCATCGGGCTCCCTATTCGTCCCCAATATATCTGGGGAGCGTCTGGCTCTGCAAAGCTCTCAGTTATCTAACTTAAAGGTAGTGCCTTTAACCAGGAGGGATTTTTTTATTTTTAAAACCATTACTGCCCTCAGAGTGGGTTTGCCCAACCAGAAAAGAAACCACAGCATATAGGTGCGAGCAAGCTGGCTTCCCCTGCAAAAACAGGGCAGCAAACAGAGCTCATGCCTATAATTTAAGTAGAGCTTATTGCTGAGCATACAATAGATTTGCAGCCGCAGTGGTCAAAATTGGGGGGGGGAGGGGGCAGAAACTTTCCATTTGGGTCAAAAGTAACCAACTTTTTGGAGAGTTTGCAGAAAAAGACAGATGTAAAGCAAACAACTGCTTTGGGTCAGCTGAGTATTGTTTCCAATTTAAAACTAATCTATTTCACTCTGTTTCATTCTTTTGACTTGGTAGTTTATTCTTTTTGTTTAGTAGAACATTTTATTCTTTTAGTCTGTCAATTTTTTAAAAATTCCTATAAAGAAAGAAGGGTCAAAAGGGTTTATTTTGAAAAATGCCAAAGCAAAACATTTGTACATTAAAAAAATGACCCCTTTCTGGCCAAAACCTACTTGCCAAATTAGACTGGTATTTGTGAGTCATTTCTCCACCACATTTTTTAGTGAATTTACTATTCGTCAAAAAAAAAGTCAACGTGACTCTAATGAGCACAAATACACATTCAGTTCATGTAAACATACTTGGAGAAAAAAAAAAAGGTATTAGGAAGGGGGGCCTCACCTTCCACTTACTTTGCTCTTTTCAGCACCGGTCCCTGCACAAACTGGCTGCAAAACACAGCGGCGCAGAGAGAAAATGCAACAGAAACCCAGAGCCCTCCCCTGCTATACGCCTTTCTATAGCAAGGCGTCAAGAAATGCAAGCGAGTCCCACGCAGCAAAGCTATTCCCATAACGTATTGCAGCAGATATGCTTTTAGGTTTACCTCAACCTCAAAGTGTGGTACAGCAAATGCAGTTTTTCAGGGGCAAAACCCCTGGCAACATGCTAGTGCTGGGATCTCTCTTTCAAAGGCAAGACAGCCTAGCTGTTAGCAGAATCTTAATATATATTTTTCCTCCCTTCCTGCACCACCACCTCAAGCAACCGTAGAAAACCTTCCAACAGGCTAAACTAGAAGAAGAAATGGTGCATCCCAGCACGTGAGGTGTCAAATGCTAAGTCACAGCCCTTGCTACTGGAGCAACAAGGGTTTTTTAAAGTCTTTGCTTCTAAGGGGGAAAAAAAGTGGTGAAATACAGCACAGGGTCCGCCCTACAGCATGAGAAGCAAAGCATCTCCAGCCTTCAGAGTTAATAAACTGCACATTGGCGCACTTATGTCCGAATAACTCAGGGCAGCTGGGAGGAACGAGCCCGGCACTTGCTCCAGCCATCGAGCCCCTCTCCCCACCGCAGCAGTGAAGGAGCTCGAGGCCGGAGGGACAAGAGGAGCAGCAGCAAACCCCTCACCAGGATGGACGATGTAGGGTCCTCACTGACCACAGAGGCAACCTGAGACACAAAGAAGCACCACGATTCAGACAGTCTAAATTCCTTTCAAGTCCCCATGTCTAAAGTTTCCCTCTTGGCTGGGTTAAGCCCTTCAGAGGTACCCAGCCTATAGGAAATATTAGGATTATGGGATTTAGTCTGGCTGAATCGAGGCCAAAGTGACTTGTCAAAGTACCTGAGCAGGATACAGCTCCACTATCACCCTGGAGCGCCTGCGTGACAAGACCAATCCTCCCCCACAGTTAGTAATTTCTTTTATCTTAATTTTTATTAATTTATCTTCCGTCTGTCCCACTGACTACAAGCCACCCACTGAGCCGGACAGACGAGCCTCTCCCTTTCCGGGTGCACGTCCTCAGAGCGTGTGCCTTGGACAAGCAAGCGGGAAGAGGCATCTTCCCTTGTTTCTGCCATGGACCTTCCTCCCTCCAGGGGCTGCAAGCTAAAGTATTCCTTCAAAACTTCTTGCTAGATCTGCCTAAAAAGCATCCATTAAATCATTTTTTCTAGCAGAAGACGGTGTTTTCAATTAAATGAAAAAGTCCACAGAAAGCATCCGATTTCCTCAAGAGCATTTGACTTGTTTTATTGGAAAACGAGAAGGCTAAAACCTGAAAATTGAGGAATCCCATTTTGAGCAGAATCTCATTAAGTTTTGGTCACTAAAATATGACTTTTGTTCCAACAAGAGTCTGCATTCTTGTTTTCTTCTGACCGATTTAAATTTTGTATCGTCCATAAGCACATCACAAATTGATGCTCTCCCTGTACAGGCAGCACGTGGATCTTAATTTCGCATTCAGGCCTCTACGTCAGCCCAGAGCCAGGCTGCACAGCCTCCCTGGGCAAAGGCTGTGGTCTTCAACGGGCTTGAAACGGAATAAAAATGCAATACTTGACTATGGCCATATTTACAAGACAACTAGAGCACGTTACAAGGATAAAGTTTCTCATGACTGAGATGCAACCGGTCCTGTAAGAACACTTTTCCGGTTCTGCACTTTGCAGGGGAGATCTCCTTTCCTGATAATAATTGGAGGAACCACACGTAGTCCGATGCCGGTTCGTGGCCACCAGTGTCAGCGCTACAGCATAGACTTCCACCCCAAAAGAGGCAGCTCTTCTAAGCTTTCTTCGAAGCTCTCTCTTGGGCCTACTCCATGTTTCCTATCTGCAGATCAGACAGAAAACAGAGCAGCTACTTGGAAAGGAGATGACGACTCCCGTAAGCACAGAGATGCTGTGGACACCAACAGACCCCGTGCTACTCTCCAGCTCCCTGGCTTTCAGACTGACTAGCCTGCCCTGTGCTGCCTAACATCAACACATGGTCCTTCTCCAAATCCTTCCTTGTACTCCGCCGTTGCAGGCCAGGACGCTATCTTCACTAAGATTGATTAAAAAACACATTTGCAGGGTTAATGGAATATAAAGCTTTAGAGTCAGCTGTTCTCTGAAAATAAATTTCCATTTCTCCCACAGCCCCCGAAGCTCTGCAGCTCAGCTAGCACTTTGGTCTCCCCTGAATAATTCATGTCGTTTCCCAGGGTGGTTGTTTTTCTTTTTCCCATGAAGGCAGCCTATGAATACACCTGCTTGTTCTTGATTTTGTTAATGAATAATCCTGAATTATCCATGAAATGCTAAATGGCACCATGATCTCATCAGGCATTAACCATGCATGAGACAAGCTTAGCAACCAGGCAAAACACAGCAGCCCAGGCTGCAGAGCACCTCAAACAACGATGGAGTTTCTGAATATTTAGCAAGGAAACAAAAATATCTTTCTTAGCGATAAGGACATCAGCACCAGGAGAGATCAAAGAGGCTCGGATCAGATGGGCGCTCCATGAGTAGCACTAGGGGATTTCACTCCCACTACTTAATTTATAGTCAATTACCAGAAATTTCTAAGCACTGATCTGGGTATTGAGGAAAAGCATGAACAATTCAGTAAACAGCTCTGATGCATGAACGCATGAACAATTTATATCTGATACCAATGGGATTGAGGAATTTTTGACCAACTTCAAAAAGTCTACATTTTTTGCTTCTTACTGAAGCTCAGAACCAAAACTAAAAATAGCACAAAAGAAAACAATTCTGCTCTTCAGGCTAAACACTAACTTCTGCTGTTGCAATCGGTAAAAGAGAAAGGTTTGGCGGCTCCAGATTTTTCTGCGAAAAGTGCAAATTTTCTCGGAGAAGACAAGCAACATTTCCTGACCGACTATTGCCTGCCCTGTAGTGCCAGGCCACGGTCCCCCCGCTTCTCCTCGCCGGGGGCTGCATGAGCCAGCAGTGCCTCCGTGGCAAGCCGCAGCGTGCCCCAGCCCCGTGCCACCGTCCTGGGGACCCCGAGGGGTGCAGAGCCACAGCCCCTCACTAGCCCAGCGCCCGCTGCCTCCGACCCCGTCCCGTTCCCGCACGAGGGCCGTATCTGGTGGGGCAGCACCTGAAATCTTTGTCTTAGCGGAAAGGGCAGTCGAGACGGGGGAGGAAGGCTGGAGCCCGGACCTCCAGGCGCAGGACCATCATATTTCACTGCTAGCGATCCCAGGAGCTGCCTAATCCACCCCGCAGCCCTGAGAGGGGGGTAAGTGTTTGCAGATGGGGAAACTGAGACACATGGAGGTTTAGGCCCACGGCCACAGAGTGAGTCAGTACCAGAGCCAGGATTAGGATTTAGGAGTTGCTGGCGCCCACGGCCGGGCTGAGCCCATCGGACCACCCTGCCTCCTGCTGCTGCGGCAGGCTCAGGTTTCTGCTCCCCAGGCCCCAGCCACCTCCCTGCCAGGCGGCGATGCTCTCCGGTCCACTAAGGCCACCCCACACCCTGCCCGGCATCAACCGACCGGGCCACCACGCTGCAAAAGGCTGTATGACATCCGAGGAGGTCTGACAACATGCAATGCAAACAGCTGCACTCCTGGGCAATACAAGCCAAGAGACAGCAGGTTGCAAGCACTCTAAACCCCTTGCAGGCACAGATGCAAAATCTGAACAAAAGGAGGGTGGTTTCGGAAGCGCTGAAGGCTCCCAGTCCTGGCCGACTCCATCACAGCAAGGTGTGAGTGAGATGCTCTTAAAGTTACCTTGGCACCGACATACCGCAGCTGGGCTCAAGATCAGCATTGCCGGCATTGCGCACACACGTGGCATGAGTCAGGCCTTGCCAGGAACAGTTCAACAGCTACATCAGCAAACAAACAGTGCTGGGGAAACCGAGGCACCGAGAAAGTCAGAGACTTGCCCAGGGCGAGAAGCAGCCTGCGGCAGGGCCGGCACTTCAGCCGCAGTAATCCAAGACTTAATCACAAAACCACTTTGCTCTCCGCCCCAGGAGCCTGGTGTGCTTCATTCCCCTTCGGAACAAAGCGAGCATGAGCTGTAAAGTAAGGATGGTTTACAGTTATCTAATCATCAGCTTCGCAGTCCCTAGACACGCTGGAGCCAAAGGTTTGAGTCCCACCAGGATCCAGCACGACGTTGTTTTGCTTTAGGAGGTTCCCTTTTGATGCGAGCTTTCAGCTTCGGCTCTGCTCTGCACCAGGGGTACGTTTCATAAGAGCAAACAGACAGGTAAGTAATTGCAGCCTGGCCCCAGATTGTCTCTCTCCCTGCGCTGTTTCGAGGCTTTGAGGTCTATAATCCTCATCTTCTGCCCAACAGATGTCCTTATGCTCCAGGTCCAGATTCTGCAAAGCACTTGAGCATGTTTACATGCGCTTTGCTAAAATGGGGCCGCAGCAGGGAAGAGGCTGCTAATTTCAGATTTCTGTAGGCCCCGACCCCGATATCCCATGCCCTCAGCGCTGATCCAATGCCTCGCACAACACTCCCAGATCTGGAGGAAATGGAGTGATTAATACTAAGCAAAATGCTTTTGCAAACTGCTACGAGAAGATAATTGTGCTCGGGAGAACGGCTGAGTTTTAAAGACATTAGCTGAGCTATTTTTTGCTAGCTCTCAATTAACTACCAGTTAACCGCCCTCTACCAGTGAGCCCTTATCCATGACCTGCTCTGTGCGTGTTACGCATTAATTCCTGTTTACAACTGTACTAACAAAACCCAAGTGAATTTAACACGTTTAAAGCAGAAGCAATCTTCTTACTTGACAGCATGGCGCTACAGGCACAGGTATACAAGCATGCATAGATGTGCACACACAGACACTCGCAAAGCAGTCACCCTCCCTTTGCATTACTTCTGTGTCCTATATACACACACATATAAATAACACACCCTTATACCCTGTCCTTTATGTACTTCGGTCCCTATACGCACGCACAACGCTTCCTTCACAGCTTTCGTTTGTGTGCTTTCACTTCCAACCAACGCGATCCAGAAGCTCAAGAGCAGCTGGGTTTCAGGCCAGCAGCCCCATCTGTTCTGGTCATAATCACACGAGCGAGAGCTGCCCGGATCCAAAGGAGCGAAACAGAGGCGTACGAACTTCCAGCGCGTAACGCTTCCGATAAACGCCAGCCGGTGACGCGCCCCGAGCGGTCCCAGCCGCCGAGCCAAGGGTTGCACTGTGAATTACAGGGAAGTTAGGACATGCAATGGGAATTGAGGCTTCTCAGTTAGGAAAAGGACAATTACGGAATAACCTTGTCAATGGAGGAAAGCAGAGATTTCTGTAGCCGTACAAATCTGAGGTTGGTTTATGTCTCTAGAGTCACAAGGGTTTCATCTCGCAAAATTCTTCCTGGGCTTCTTAACTATAGGTGCCTTTATGATATGGACAAACAGCTAACTAAAAAGCAGCTCTTCTCTACAATTACATTAAGCTGTAATGAGATCTACAGGTCTACCGCCCAGCGTAAGAGGTACTGCCTTTAGGCAATTGTTTTACATGGCCGTTCATGCTTGAATCGGTATATAAATCAGGACTCTACAGCTACAGACAGTATTTAAAGACAGATTCAACTGGTGATGTCTCCAGTCTCTGCTCCTAGTCTCCAAACTACTGGCTGTTCCCATGGCCAAGCGGTCCATGGCTGGTTTACGGATTATAAAGGATTCCTGCTAAGCAGCAGACTTCCTGATTTGCAGAGCCAGGACTTGATAAGTCTCCTGATTTCAGCCTAATGCCACTGCTTCTCTGCCTCAGAGTCCCATCGGCCTCCTGCCTTGTTCTCCGAAATCCTTCCTGGTTGGCCTCAGTGCAGGTCAGACCAAAGTTTTTTCCAGGATTCATCAGTAAAGTTTGGTTCTGTCCCAGCTCAGATTTTATATCCCCACAGTTTGGGAGCATTTAGACCGCAAGTTTTAGTTTTCTACCACCTACTCCAATAAACATGTTCTCCCATTCAAATCGTCTCATATCTGATCAGGTTAAATCTCCAGAAATGCAGAAAGCTGCTCAGTCTGAAGGTGACACGGTCAGGGAGGAGGCCTGTTCAGAAAAACCAACTGCCAAATGCCATTTTCAGAGAAACTGCTGTGAGCAAACCCCAGGGCAGCGGGAACCAGCCGGGGGTGGAATTAGAAAGTGGCTATAAATCCCTCCCTCTCTCTTACCTTTTCCAGTACAGGGATAACCTGTTGTTGTACTTGTACAGCACCCTGCACAAGGGGCTTTGGTAATTTAGAGCCTCACTGAACAACTGTAATTGACCCAGAATAAAGGCGAAAGGGAAAAAAAACCACCCATCAGGATATTCTCTTCTACAAAGTATTTATTTTGTTATCTCTTTGCTCTTCTGGAGAAATGCATGGCTCAGAACAGCAGTAGTGAGATCAGAGGCGAATACCACGTCTACTCAGCAATGCTGTTAAGCTTGCTATTTCGGGCTGCCTTGCCGTTCCACGCTCTGCTTTTCTGCCGGAGCCAAAAATTCACGGTGTTTGAAGTGCCTAGCTTGTAAAATGCAGAGGTGGTAAATTTGTTTTGCTTGCTGAAAAAGCTTTGAAGCAAAATGCCTTGTGCACGCAGCGTACACAGCAGTCCACAAGGCCAGGGCAGAGGTACGCTGTGTTAGCGGTTACAGCAGGATTTAAGAAACACTTGTGTTTTAGCTGATGCTGAAGGGGCATATTTGCAAACATGCAGACTCAACACACCTTAGACTACCGCAGCATGATTTATCCCCATTTCACTCAGGGGAACTCATGCAGATGAGCTCCACCTCACTATAACAGTAAAAATATCCTAAAAGGCCACTCCAAAAGAGCAATGCAAATAGTTTCAGTCAAAAGGCTTTTTTTTTTTATTTTCACAGGCCTACAAAACAACAACAGTCACAGCTGATTTCTTTCCACTGAACACTGAAATACTCTGCAGAAACATCTCACATTTTCCTGCCAATTCAGAGCAAAAGTCGACGTTAAGATGTACACAAGCCGTTTCATCGTGAGTGGAATATTCAGGGAGCCAGTTCCAGAGCAAAGTCCTTACTGCTGGACCGTATTCATCCCTGGCAAAGCATCGCTGAATTCGGGGAGGATTCTGGCTCATCTTGTCCAGCATGGGACAGAACATCACAAGGCACGCATACAGCTATTTGAATCTCACAGCATCTTTTCTCCGATTTCAGAGAGTCCTCTGAGCTAGTACCAAGGCAGCAAAATCAGGATCAGACCCGCAGCACCCCACACTTGCATGCAACACGTCACACTGACTCAGCTCAAAGTGTTTCCTAAGAATTACATTCTAAAGTGCAATCTGCGCTTCAGCCATCGGAGAGACACAGTCATCCACACTCCGAGAGTGGAAGAAGGGAGAACTGGGAATGATGTTAATTCTCGAAAGTGAATTTGAAAATAGCCGGAGAGCCGATGTAGCAACAAGACGTGGCCAGGCCATTCCAGATGGCAGGAGAGGGTGGTAGGAGTGCCGGCGGGGGGATGCAGCTGGGCCGAGAGGATTGCAAGGCCCTGGGGGAGAAGCACGGGGAGTCCAAACGGTCCAGGTCAGAGGGGACACATAAGGGGATTTAGGGGAATAGAGCTGATGCAACTGCTGTGCCTCAGGCCTGGAGGAAGGTCTGATTCATACCAACATTGAGTCACTTCTCAGGTCAACCTAAGGTCCTCAAAACCAAGTTGAAGAGAAAGGCATGGTGGTGGACGGGGTAAACAAGAGGCCGCTCAGCAGCAATCCCGTGATGCCCCTTTCCTAACTGTCGGTGTTGGCGTGCCTCCCTTTTCTCACTTGCCTGCCTATAAGTAGAGAAAAGCCCACGGAGGCAGACGGCTGGTGGGATAATCCCTGGAAAGGCTCTGTTCTGCCAAGGGAAGCAAATAAGCAGCAACGTGAGAATAGCTGCAGTGCAGGGACACCACGTACAATCCGGATACAGGAGAGGATGGAGCTAACCTACGTGAAACCATCTCCAAAGTCAACCTCAACAGTGTAAACACATCCTAGAGACACAACCAAAGCCCTGCCCAGCAAGAGGGGTGAAACCCATAGCATTTACAGGCAGAAAACACCCAAAAGGGCTGGAGCTGACTGTCATGGGCTTGAAAGCCACTTAGCAAGAGAAAGCCATTTCAGGAAGACATCACAAAATGGAAATTACCCCGTTTAAGGCGGCAAACTGCAGAGCTCAGCAGTAACCGGGCGGCCGGGGGATGCAGCAGTGGTAAAACAGCGGTGGGAAGGGCTGCAGTAATAGCTTTCCAACGGCTTGGGATTTTGTTGTAAGTTGTCCTGAGATTTTTCCAGGCAAACCCTTAAACTTAATGTACTTCGGATATTTGTGCCCAGGTGTTATTGTTATTTTACCATGGTTTTATCATCATTTAATAAAGAGTGGGATTCCTTTTTGGCATCCTTCGCTCCCGCCTGCTCGCCTCAGGTCCCAAAGCAACACGTGCTCCCTGGCCCGCTTTCCACACCCGGCGCTTGCTGGAAGGAAGGACGGCCTCGGGGCATCCGAGCGCAGAGCCAGAGCCCAATCCCGCAAAAAGGAAAATTTCAGGCACACCAGCCACCCCGGGCACTTCAGGAGATGGGTTAAGCAGAAGAACCACCCTCTAAGAGCTATGGCCTTTAGCCGAGTATTCGAGCTGCAGCCCCTACGGTGAATTTGGGCAGCAGGGAAGAGGGCGGCCGCGGGAGCGCGAGGGCCACCCATGGAGACGCGACTGCGGGGCCAGGGCTGGACATCACGGCACGACGCTATGCGACTGTTACCGGCAGGCGGAGCAGAGGAAACCTCTCCCCTTTGGAAGCCGCAGGAGGAACAGAGGGAAACAGGCTACGAGCGCTTCATTTGGAGGGCAGGAGCAGCCTGCAGCATCCTTTCCCCCGCTCCAAGATGCATCGCCTTGGAGCAAACGAGCCCCAAAGTCACAGCAATCTCGGCCAGTTTTCTTTCTCACTCTGCATCAGCCACGGTTACCGTAAAATAGCATCTGTATTTCCATTGCATCCCTCCACCAAAGCAAGCTCAAGTACCCCAGCCTGAAATAAGCTCCATGCAGACAAACGTGAAGGGATCACAGAGAGGATCTGGCCTTCGGGGAATGCATCCTTTTCCCGCAGTGGCTTACAAATCCTGGCCTGAAAGTAGTCAAAAAACCCCAACAACAACAGAAAACCCTGAATTCCAGTATATTCCATTACACGATGTAGTCTCAGATTAAGGGTCCCAAGTATGCATTTAATTTAAGCTTAATAAAGCTGTTATTGTCTGGTCATTAATGGCTGCTTATTAAAAACATATTTATTGCATATGGTGCTGAGAGATCTCACAGAGAGAGCCTGAGGCAACAATCCCTACCTCCGCCCCGTAGCAGTTAATGAGAGATACATGTGTATGGGGCTGTTAATTGGCAGCAAATATGTTTCTAATAAGCACTTGTTTCTCAGTGAGGTAGTGCGTGCATACCTGCGCATACGGGCATACGCGTACAGCGAGATGGAAATGAAACGCAGACTTCAACTTTGCTTCGACAGCACTAGCGGTTGCTTTGCAACAGGATGAAAACATGCTACAGCGTTACACCTATCAGGTCAGCTTTGCCCTGTATTTGCTACTAGGGCAGCAGAATTCAGTACTATAATGCCAGTTATTCCAGTATCAAGATTTAGACATAACTCTGAGAAGTACTTGAAGGGAGGGAACTGGGGTTATAACCAACCTGCAGGGAATAGCACCTTATGTTGGCACCTAGGCTGCTCCTCTAACATAGCTGAAGCGCCACGCAAGGGTTGCGTCTTGAACCACCAAAGGGATTCAGTCCACAACACCAGAGAACATCTTGGGATGGGGTTATACATGGCATTTCTATGGGTACTTTGTGCACAAGAGCCTGCTGAACGCCTCGGGATCCTACCGCCCAGGCCACCCTCCGGCTTGCCGCGGGAGGAAGACATTTGTCCATCTTCAGGACCATCATCTCATTCAACTGCAGCCCTGCCAAATAACAACACCTCAGAGAGCCAAGGGGGTGACCATCATCCATAACTCTGTCCGTCTCCCCAGAGCCGTGCAGCCCACTCAGCCCACATTTATTTGCTCAGCTTAATGGGGCCGCTTGTGTCTTTTAGGGGAAGTCAAAAGAATTTCAGAGATCCGATTTTTGGAGCACTCAGATACGCTCCCCTCTCTTTTCTTCTTTCTGTTTTCCTTCAAGGGGGCTTAGCCAAAAGCTGGGGGGGGTGAGCGGGGGAAACACTGCCAGAAAAGCTCCTAACAACCCTCTCTGGAGCCTGGGTTTATACACTCAGCTGTCCCTTGTAAACTAAGCCCAGCATGAGATTTTTTCCCAAACCTTGCCCCCACCCCTCCTGCTTTGCTCACGCTGCAAGTATGCAGAAAAAATACTTTGGTACAAGAATGTCCTTTTGTGCTGCAGGAGAGACAGGGCAGGAGGAAAATAAAACAACCCGGGCCTGCGCAAAGGCAGCGAGGGAGCAATGTCATCTCCGCAGTCCTTTGCCCAGCGGGCTCCACCGTGCGTTCCTGCAACAGGAAAGGTCCCTCTTCTAGACGCAGATCGCCCAGAGCGGAGCCCAGCCGCGGCCAAAAACCCGCTGCTTGCCACCACGGCGACGTCACGCTCAAGAGCCGTAAGTGGAAGTGACAGCGCGGGGGGTTTATACTCGGATCATTTTCCTAGAGCATGTGCACTGGGGTAGGGGGTCCAAAAATCGCCCGCATCTGCAAAGTCAAGACGTACAAAAGGAGCAGCCCTCCATGGGCGCTCCGGGTGCTGGGACGGGGCAGGAGCACGCAAAGGGAGTCCCGTGCCGGGTCGGGGGGATCTGACTTACCACGGGAGTGGGGCAGGCCTCAGTGGGGTTAATGGGTGGGATCCCACTTGCTCTGGCTGGCACTTGTCCCTGGTTCCCAGCGAGAGCTCCCACCGCTCCCCAGGGTGCCGSGTGTGCAGGGTGACGTGGGAAGATGGCCACGGTCCCCRCAGATCCTGGCCCGAACCCTTCGAAAAAAAACTCATTGGAAACACCGAGTGCTTTCTGGCTTGGACCAGGATAAAAAGGGCGGATTTGTTCCGTTGCTGCACCGACACATCTGCTCTGGCCAAAAGTCTCCAGGGAGAACGATTCGGGATGGCCTCACYGTGCCGAAAAGGGTCTCCAAAACGCATGTCCCTGCTGAGCAGATGTGGCTTCTCCGTACGCCAGCAAGAAGTCTCAGCTCCTTCRAGCCACGCAGCGAGCTGAGGTCGCCTCCCTGCCTCGCCTACCCTCAGCAGCCCTCGGCGCGAAGCGGCACAAGAGGAACGGATGCCCATGGTGGCAGGTGCYTGTCCCCGCCGTGCCAGGAAGCTGGCACCGCTCAGCATTACTCAGAGCACATTTCGTAATGCCCGCGGCCCCGATGAGCTCAGGACGCAGCCCGGGGACACCACCGCTACGGGTGCGGGTGTGAGCCGCGGCACCGGGGTCTCGCCACCGCCCGGCCACTCGCCAAAGCTGGGTGACGTACGAGCACCGGCACTGCAGCTACGCTGCCTCCGCCGAGCGGCCCGGGCCCCGGCCCAGGAGTTTCGCTCCTTGAGTTCATGGAAATATTACACACATGGAGCTGGCCCCTGCCCAGAGACACTCCTGCCTGACAGCCGGAGCCGCTCCTCGCGCCCTCTGCTCCGCAGATGAACATGGTGGAGGGGACGGAGGTGAGAAGGAGCCRCGCAGGCCAAGAGAGCAGGGCGGTGGGACAGGGACCTGCGGGCAGCCACCCCACCGGCAGCTGGGCAGAGGCAGCGGGAAGCCTGACGGAGCGAAGGGGACCCTCGCCCGGCTGCTTGCAAACCCATCTCCCCATGAACCCCTCCCTTGCTCCAAGCCTTCCCATCACGCCCATTCCCAGGTCGCCCTGCACCAAGGTGCCCTCCAAAAGCAAGAGCAGCCCCCAGCATCTCGCCAGCCCRCGCTTCAGGCAACGCAACAGGCCAGGAGCGGAGGCAGAAGAGCTCCGAGAGGCATTTCTGCCACCCGAGCATCCTCGGCACCTCCACGAGGCCCGTGGCCGTTTTTAACCACACGCGATGCCGCAGCTCACTGACCTTCCACCTCCGCTTCCGAGCCCAGATCCGAGGAGGGTCTTGTTTTTATTAAAGGCTTTTACGTCTTTCATAATCTCTCTGCCAGCTGGCTGGCTATGCTCTCCAGGCAATTATATGCCTCATCTAAACATCATCTAAAATGAAAGGACTTCTTCTAATTATGGTATTTAAATAACACATTTGATGGAAAAAGCAAAGCAAACTTAACAGGATCTATAACGAGCACACTCGTTCGCATGCACACAGAACAGTATTCGAAACCCTCAAAAACTAATGGCAAGACTTCTGTTGAGTTCAGAGGCTGGGGACCAGATATCAGCAGGGAAAACGATGCGAGATGAWACAGGGAGCAGTTACTGGGAGCCACCACCTGAAGAGCACGGCAACGCTGCCTCGCCGAGGGCTGCTAAAGAGCTCCCCCCCCCCTTTTTTTTTCAGTTCAGTCACAATTCTGTGTTTTTTCCCCTACAGAAATAGTACTTCTGCAAGTTTCACTGAATTGCTTTTTCCTACTTTTCTCCTACTTTCCTGAGTGGAAAACAAATTGGAAAAATACTTTAAAAAAGGGAAAATTCCTTCCCTTCAGCAAAACCAAACCTAAAAATGCATCTGCTGAAAAACACAAAATCTGGTATTTTGCACCAAAACACAAGCAGTGGTTTAGTTCGGCTCATTCGACTCCTTGTTACCAAATCTGAGAAGTCAAACCAAGACGAAGATAGTCTTTTATAGTTCATTTTAAGAGTGACACAGAAAGCGCTCCCTATTTCGTTACCCTCTGATAACGATGCCCTGCAGGTACGAAAGGCAGAACATACAAAACCAGGGACCCCCCCCGCATGCACAGATACCATCTCAGGAGTCACACTGACCAGCCCAGCGGTAAAAAGCACTTTGCGTAAAGCTGCATTTAACCGTCTCAGATGGTCTTAAACAAATTCCGCTGGAATCTGGCTAGCGGAAATGATTTCCCTTTCTGCATATGCAAACGCAATCAGCACTGAGAGTTAAGAGCCAACTTTGGCGTGCCGTACTCGATACTATCCCAGTGAAGTCGGAGATAGCACAGCAGCTGCGATGGAGAAAAGGGAAAACACAGACAGCCGTCATTCACGGCAACTTGAGAAATAGATAGGAAAGAGGCATTTGTAATACTTAAAATGGAAATTACTGCAGAAACTTCCAATTTCACAAGCTATTTGATGTTTTGAAATACCTTTCAATTTTTTCCTAGAGGACATCGCTTCGACCGTTCCCTATTTCTCATAGGGAACAAGCAACTAAGCTTTCATCTTTTTCCCAGATCCAAAGTTAAGACAGCYGGTAACGAGAGCAGGCAGGAGCCCTAGTCCCGGCTCAAGACCTTCCAGCCGGGCAGCGAAGGGCAGTCCCTGCGCGTCGCCCCTCTCCGCAGCCCCGTCCCCTCCGGGCCAGGAGCAGCCCTTCCAGCCCAGGAGGGCGGCCAAAGCGTGTCAGCAAGTGAGTCACCAGCAATGGAAAGACTTGGGCCGCTAAGCCCCGCTCCTGGCCCCGGCTCTTGCAGAAGTGACACAACCAGTTTGGCACTCGTCCCTCGCTCTGCCTTTCATCTACGGCTCTGCAGCCTCCGGCGCTCTCCCCCGCAGGTGTCTTGCAGGGTCACAGGCACGTCCCGGTCCCCTGCTCTCCCTGGACAAAACCATCTCTAGGGCCAAAGGAAGAAAAACCAAAGGAGTCTCCTGAAGCTGGTCTTACATCCTGACGCTTTTGGGGTGTGAAAAGCTTTGAGGGTAAAGAACCAAGCAAGGGAAAGCAGTGAAGGTATTAGCTTGTCAGGAAGGTAGCAGCCCTGGTGATTTATGGGCTGCAGGCAGCCTGCCTCGAACATCAGTGCAAGAGRTACCATGCTCGAGGCAGCCAAGAGCAACCGAAACGGGAAGCGTCGCGCTCCCCGGCAGCGGGGGACCCGTGCAGACAGGGAGCGGAGGAGACGGGACAGCAGGGCGGCAGCGCTGGGGCCGAGGCAGGGTGGGGGGYGTCTTGGGACCCCGATGCTGCAACGCGGCTCGGCCTGGGACGGCAGCCCAGCGCTAACTGCAGTGTTGCTAGGGCTCCTGCCCRCCACGCACTGCCCGATGAAAGCATTCGGGTCAGGATGCTTATGGTATATAACTTATATACAGCTTCCATAATGTTTTACCATTCAGACCTGCAGACAACTATTCCCTAATTCCTAATTTTAATTGTTTTGGCTTTAACTTCCAGGCATCGGCTCTTCCTAGTCCATCTGTGAAAGCTCACCGTAATCTTTAAAGCCTGTGCCCTTACACACAGCAGAGGTTTAAGCAAAGGAGAAGGGTTTCCAGCAGATACAGGAGACTTGAAAACACAGTCTGCAAACCCAGCAGAGTTTCAGGGAAACCTGTCCGTGGCTCAGACCCCGCTCTGCAGCACAGGCACATCAGGAGCTCTGCAGAAAGSAAAATGGCTCTGGAAAGAAAGCCTCAGAAAATCACTGAGCTTGGCCTGGTTTATGGTTTGCATCAGAGCTGGGTAAGTGAACATCTCGGGAAAAGCTTGGTTTAGCTCAAGCCAAAATAAACTTTTTCCAAAAATTAATAAAGAAACCAAAAAAACMGATGCACAAATAGTCTCAGTCCCTTCCCTGCTGTTTCCAAAACTGCACTTCTTTTGGTGAATTAACTTTTTGGACCTCCTACAATGAAACAGCCACTGCAAAACACGACGAGAGGAACCGAGAGACCATTCAAATAAACACTCTCCTTWTGTATACTTGAATCTTTCATCACGCACTAAGCTTCTATGTAGGACTTTTATTTGTATTTGTAAACTAAGATAAAGGTACTCCCAAAGTTTACTTCTTCCTAACATCACACATCCAAACAACCAGGAAGCACAAAGTAGCACAGAACTTTTACCTTCCCCCGTATCTCTCTCACTTCAGCATCCTCCTTCCCAAAAGCAACAACAGAAAAGCAAACCAAAGAAACAGAGCGCAAACCATGTTGTTAGAGAGATGCTGGTCTGGCTGCAGACTGCAGGAAATTCTGGGATTCAACCTACCAATCCAGCCATAACACTCCAGAAATCACTGTGGGATTAGAAACTGCAAGAGATTAATCAYGTTTAATGATACTTTACTTTCCCAGAAAAATTAATTTAGGTCTTCGTGAACCATTTGATTTCAAAACGGGTGAAGAAAACTGGCAACAATGAATACACCACAAAAATGGGACTACTGTGTCCAGTGTAAACCTACGGACGATGGATGTCAGGTTGATATTTCCTCACGTGGTGCAGAGCACTGGCAGCCTGAGGGGACATGGGTTGGAGGTGGAAGAAATCTCTAGCAACTACCAAATAGAAAGGAGAGGGAAAGGTGTGGTGAAAAGCAAAGACCCGAGAAAGGAAGAGGAAGGAGGGAGGTGAGGAAGGTTGTTCAGGACCAAGTTTCCACTCTCACATGGACAGAAAAGGCCTGAAGACACTGTGTTGTGCTGAAGGCTCATTTAATGACAAGTGGGATTTCTTTTTTGTTGGAGAGAAGCCTGGGCTGAAGACTGCAGAGAGCCCAAAACACAAACTCTAGATCCAAACCCAAACCCCAACCTCCCCTCGAAAGCGACCCGAAGGCAGAAGGCAAGCAATAACGCTGCATTTACACTATTCACATCATGGTTTCTAGATGCTCTTGCAAAGGAGTTAAAGACACGCAGAAGACGCCTGCGCATCAGCAAGCGGTCAGCGAGGCTGAAGGAGCTTTCCCTCACTTCCCGATGGCGCAAGGGCCTCTTGGGGAGAGACACCAGCTTGCTTTGAGACATGTGAATGTAGGAAGGAAGCGAACACCCGAACTTAGGCTCTTCCTTTCAGAAAACACCCCCTTCTCCAGGGCTACGTACCCAAGGCAAARCACAGCCATCTGTGCCGTTTCTGGCCTCAGAGACAAAACACAGGATGAGTCTTCAAACGCTCCTGCAACACTAAAATTCCCATTCCTGTTCTTCCCATTAGCTTTGAACAGGAGATTTCTGCTGTACAATAAACTAGATCATTGACCGCTCACCCAGGCTCCCACCGGACAGTCTAAGGGGAAACCAGCGGGGCACAGGCAACSGATGGCCTCCCTAGCTCCGTCTCCTCCTGCGATCAACGCCTTGTCCGTCTGAAAACGGAACAGGCAAAAGGAACACGGGGGAAAAAATAACCACATTCCTTCAAAAAAATCCTCAAAGAGTTTCCTTATGAATTATATGCACAGAAAATCATTTGTGTGGGCTCTCATTTTTATCAAAACCATCCCACTTCCTATGTCAATAAAGGGCCATTACTGCTTACATGATATTTCTGGCTTGTAACTTGATGTCTTGCCCATATTTCTTTGCACCGGAGTCAAAAATGTCTCGTCTGTGAAGCGCAGGTCAAATAATCTGTATTTTACAGTTGTTGGCAACACAGTTTGTTTTTTTCTTTCCCTTTGCAGTTGCTTTCTCCCTTAACCAAGGGCAGAGATGTTGATTGCTTTCTCTCTCAAGTAAGCTGAGCCCCCCAGTAGACGCCCCGATGTTACCCACCACCTCCGGGCCCCAAGCCCCCCTCAGCTGCAGCGGGAGCCGCGCGCGAGGATACCCACACCTGCCCCCGGCATCGATTTTCCCGCCGCGGCCGTTTTGCAATATCTTCAGATATTGCTGCTGATCCTATAAGTTAGCTCTGCAAGAGCCGAGCTTTTTTTGCTTGCACCTCGGCAACAAACTGGGCTTTGTGAGGTTTTATTAATTGCATTAACYACTCCATGATGATGTTTCTCTTTCTGGCAATTTCTTGGTCTCTGGCAGCTTCTGGAGCTGCTGATACTCCCTCTCTCCTAGGCTATTTGATAGCATGATGTATCTGACTCTCCTCGGTGCCGTTGTCCTTTTCCTGCYGACTGCGGTCCCTCCCATCGCCTTTGTAATTCTTTACCTCCGTGCATCGGCAGCGCTGAGGCCTCCGCCGACTTTAAACCAAAGCCAAAATTGTCCTTGTCCAGCTGGGTCTTCCATTAGTTTTATTATAGTTCCACATCCGTCTTGCTCCCGTGGATGAGGCAGATGCTTTGCCATGGGGCTGCGGTCAGGCTCCACGCGCCTTCCCTCAAGCAGCACTACAAACGGGACCAGGTTATAAATTTCTCCAGATTGTTTTCCATCCAAAGAAAAGGAGCAGAGTAACTGGGATCCCAGCTTCCGTGCCTCGGTTTAGACCTTCGGGGAGAAATAAGGGCCCTTGTGTTTATTTCACAGCTCTCCAGGGGCTCTTACAGCGTGACATTAAGTGAAAACAGAGATGAGCTGAATAAACTATGCGCAGTGTTTCTTTGGGAAACTGTCTCCAAACCCTCATAGAAGTCAACATCCTTGAGGCAACATCTGATTCCCAGGAAGGCGAGGTTACTCCTAATGAAACTCTCCAGGGAAGCAAGGAAAGGGAGGTGCAATTTTTGCAAATTTAACTGAAAATACAGAGACGGCTTTTGGCTGGGCTGCCCTAATAAATAAGGACTAATTTTTGAGAGTATAACTCATGCTGGTGGGAGATAAGAAAGGAATGCAAGTTCCCTCAGAGACCAGTCTAGAAGAGAGTTATCCTCCGAGATCAGAGCAGAAATCATCCAGTCAACAGCAAAGGCCAGTCACCAACAATAAATCCAACCTAGGAAGACCAGACCCCAAATTGGTGGGGCAAGGAATACGGTCCCACCCGACAGCCAGCAGGAAAGCAGGAAGCATGCCAAACTTGTCCCAAAGCAAGAGTTTTGGTGTTTGCAGCACAAACTCCATTTACATTGCAAGCCATTTATCTCGGTTTTGAAGAGAATGCATTCCTCCAAGGCAATCCATGGGGCCCGAAAGTCAGGAGACCGTTCGTCTGTCCAGTGCTAGTTTCAGGGCACTCCTATTAGGGGAATCATCAGGGAGAAGAACACCAGGCCCAAGTAGTTTGAAGCTGGAGGGGCTCCCAGGAAAGTGCCCTCACAGCAGGATTTCTGGAAAGCGCAGGTGACACTTRGTTCTGTTTTAGAAAAATCTCGTTGAGGAAGCCAAATACCAGAAGCGGAACTTGGCTCCGGTAGGAGAAACCAGCATCTCCCCGAGAGCCCCAGGGCCTGAAGCTTCTCTGGTGCCACGTGAAGAAAACTGATCCTCCGCGTTCACCTTGCTCTTACCTGATTTCTGCTCCACCAGCTCCTGGTTTAACTGTGTCAAGTGACAGAGGCTCAGCCAGCATCACGGGAAACTACGCCACTGTTTAGGAGACCCTCCTAGTACAGCCTTTCCCCAAAAAGCTACATCTTTCTTTGCTCTCTACTGTTATACTTCAACTTTTGTGCTGACTTGAATAATCACTGTCCACCTTGGACTTCAGAGACATCAGGAACCTTGATCTCCTCTTCACCTACAGGTTGTCTATAGCACATTCACTGATAACGAGGCAATTCCGCAATACACACCTACACTGTGTCCCGAGCCATATCCTCACATCGGTATTGMTTCTGTTATGGAGAGATCTGAATTTTAGCTAGTTGTACAGAGAACCCCAACCCAAACTGTTGGACCTGAACAGCCAACAACTCGGGAAATTCTTAGTATCTGGCCTGACCCCTTCCAACCCCAAATTTGGGTTTTGAGGGGATTTAGATCTTCTAATCTTGGGTACAGAGTCAAAAGCCTGCCAAATGCCAAATTGCATCCAATTTACGAGCGTAACAAAAAAGCCGTTTTGCAGGATGGTTCATGCTCCCTGTTCTTTTCCACCGAGCCCCTATCCCCGGTCTCCAGTCGCTGCATACACATCTCCCTCTCCTCATCCGTGGCGACATTTTTTTGGCAGCCRAGTCTTGGCTGCCAGGGGAAAAGTCAGCTGACAAAACTCCTAACTCAGCCTGGTCTCTTCCTGCCTTTTAAAGGCACTCACTCGTTTTCACTCTTTTGCTGCTCTGTGCCTCATAATTTCATTGCAGACAGGTGACATCACAGCCATGAATTATGAAATACTCTTCCCTGCTGGCCAGGCAGGAGATGAAAACAAAGAGCCACATATTATGCAGATCAAAATAAATGACACTCCACTGTACTACACAGAGCAGCAACGCTATGGAAGGCTGCTGGTACCACCATAAATCATATCAGCTGGGGAGAGCCTCCTCACTCGCCTGATGCATCCAGCCTCCGAATGTGCTGTCTCGGTACGGGACTGCGGAGAACAGCTGGTTCTCWTCTCAGCCCAGCGCCATCTTCGCTGTCAAGCACAGCCTGGATTATGGGCAGCTGTAGCAAAGCAGCAGCTTGGCAAAACCAGAGGGGCCACTGGCCCATCTTGTGCTTGAAGCCTTTCTCACTGCACGTGGAAGCTGTTTCTTTTCCACCAGCATTGCTACCATCACCATGTCGCTTGCCCGTTGCAGAAGTTGTGCTTCTAGGATCCTGCCCAACAGCTAATAAGGGCTCACTGACAGAGGGACACGAAGGAATAGCCATCCGAATCCTTCTGGGCCTTATTAGCTTAACRGTAACAAACTCCTGCGTGGGGCTAYTTTCAGATCTTAATTCCCCTTGACAAGCCTGGAGTCTACGCTGTCATCTAGCATTGCCCGATTGCCCCCTCAGATTGACACCTCCAGTTTAGTAGTATTAAGCAWTTCTGTACAAACAGGCCAAGACCTTTGCCTCCTTTATGCAATGTCAGAGACAGCAGGATGCACGAGGAGAGCGTTAATTCAGCACGAGATCTTGTCTCATGTAACAGAGTGCCCCCTTTCTAGCAGATCCCTCCTCTGATGGGATTAGGACCAAGTTGCAGAGAGTCTAAAGGGGGCGGAGAGTCATGGAGTCCTGATTTGAAACTGGACACCTGCCTATCGAGGAAGACAGCACAAAGACGGTGCTGCTCCACAGAGGACTTTCAACTGAGCAGTTTTCTTTATGGGAAGAGAAGGGTTGGACGCTGAGTTTTCCTCATGCTCCTATAACCAATCTTTGTGTTGACAGCTCAACTACCAAAACTCACATCAAAGATGCTCTCGGGAAGATGGTGACTTGGTGTCAGCAGCAACACAACTGGCACAGAAAACAGCCTCTCCCCAAAATAAAACAGAACAGAACACATTAAGGAAGAGTTCCATTTAGAGAGCAAATCTCTAGTTTAAAATTTCACTGGGGGTGGGGAGAGGGGAAGCAAGCAAGGAAAGCTTCATGTTTTCCAATGGAGGAGAAGGGGAAGAAAAAAAAAAAGTCAGATCAGCCCTGTGGTCCGGTTAGTAAAGCTCACAGCAGCAAACCGCGACTTSTGTACTACACAGCCGCTCTGGGAAAGGGACACCACAGACCTCTGGGAAGGGGGAGCTGAAATCTAGCTCTTCCCACAGCTGGAGGAGGCTCCACATGCAAACAACTCTCCCTTTGGGAGGGAGGAACTATCAGCTCAGCATCAGGCTGTGAACCTGGAGAGCTCGCTGCACCTGCTCTGTATTTATAGATCATTGTAGTGGGAAAAAGTCAAGGCAATGGGACTGTGGAGAAAATAGAGTGGGAAAATGAGACCTCAGATATGCAACACTGCATTTTTCTAAGAGCATATTGAACAAAATCTTCCATATTAAACCAAAAGCACATTGTTGAAATCCTAAGGGGATAATCCAGTTTCCTATCTAATCCTGTATCTCCCCAGTGCATCTTCTAACAGGCTCTCATAGAAAGAGATGTGCTCTAAGTAAATAAAAAGACATTATAAAACGTTTATAGCAATCCTTTGGCAAATGCATTTGAAAAGTGATAGAGGAAAGCTTCCTTGGAAGTGAGGGGTTTTGTCAGAGCTTCTCGCATATAAGAAAACACCATGCTGTAAGACTTATCCAGTGCATCCTCAAATCGGCAAAGACGGGCAATTTGCCACATTTGGGCACTATGGAATAGGGAGGCATATACTAATGAAAACCACAGCATCTACAGATATGTGAGAAGACTAACAAACTAAATTTCAGCTTTCTCATTTACTGGCAAGCCTACCCTCTGCCTGAACCTCTGTTTAAGACGCAGTAATTGCTATCAGTGCAGTGACATAATTGCAGGAACGGCTCATCTCGACTGTCCACACCCTTAAGAGAACTTGATTTCAGAGCAACAGGCTCTTCTGGGGACCTCGGTTCCTGGCAGTGACTCTGTGGCCACATCTTGGAAGCCATCAGTCAGCACGTCTCGAACGATTGGAAAAAAAGATAAATAAATAAAAAATCACATGCATCTTGACCGTGTGAGCCATGTCCTCCTCTAAAAGCATTCCTAGCCCTTCGCCAGTCTCTCATTGCTCATGCACTAAGGGAAGGAGAACTTCTTGGGACACACATCACTTTCTCAGGATACCTTGGGCTCCATGAACTATTTTCCCAGTTTCAAAACCACCTTGTTAATTCCAATGGGACTGTGCCAACGAGACCAAGGACAAAATTCAGCCCATTACCTGGATTCCAACACCTCCAAAGTCAGTTTTTCCAAAGCCCTTTTTCCCCATTCACCACCCTACCATAAAAAAAGGCAAACACCCAACGTTAAAAACCTGCTGGGAACACACTGGGATTTGTAGCACCAAACACCAGCCAATGTGACAGAGACATCACCAAAGAGCTATGCKTAGAGCTCTATTTTTAAACCTTGGCCTTGGCCACCTATTAACTCCTTTCTCTCCCGGGACGACGCGCAGAGATTCCTCTTCGTTTGCAGAACGCAGCAGGCCCGATTCCTGCCTTTTAACCTTGACGATTTGTTTTCATCTCCAAGAGGGAGAACTGCACCCCCCGGACTACGTTTCAAGGCCCGGCTGTGTTAGTTTTGGACAGGTCCTGAGCCGTTTCATACTTTGCACTGGCACAGACTTGTTATACCAGCTGCTCAATAACAACACACCTGTATGCAAGCTGGGGCTGGGGGCTGCAAAGTAACCAAGCAGTGGTCTTAATTATTGCAGGGTGACACCGCCATGCCGGCATGACCTCATGGTTTACTTTAGCCGGATGATCTGATGTGATGAAGAGCACATGTTTTCTCAGCTGTCCACGGCCCCTCCAGGAGACCSGACTGATCTGTGGTCTAACCCTCTGGTCCCGAGATGGACACCTGCGTGCAGGAGTCACAGCCACGCTCACATCCTTAATGAAGTTCCATCTCTTCCCTGTTGATCTATAATCAATTTTCCTCCGAGAAAGATTTCCTGAAAGTGGTTTGGGGTTTGGTTTGGCTTTCAAAACTGATGAAAAGACTCCAATTCTCTCTCTCTGAGATCTGGGCCTTACTACGGCTGCTTAGGACAAGCCGGGAGGCTACAAAACCAACGGCATCCCCATAAAGACTGGGAAAACATCTCTGCGGCAAGCCAAAGGCTTGTGGGGGAAAATATGAGACAGGTTTACGTAATAATTATAACTCACACTTGCACAGAACCTTTCAGCAGGGGATTAAAAAGCACTTTGCGAACATTATCGACCGCAGCTCTTCTACGAGGTAGGTATGATTCCCTCCGTCTCTACAGGAGAGGCCAAGGCAGAGAGAGAGGTGTTTTTCCAGTCCAGGTTTTCAAAAGTCACCCTGCACATTCGGAGGCCTTGGTGTTTGGATGCTAAAAAAGTGAAGTCATAGGAGGCCCGACTTCCCCGCTGGATTAAGCGCCTGCATTTCACAGAGGTGACAGCTCCGACTGCAGTGATCAGTATCCTCCRAAACCAGTTTGGGGTGGAGGGAGGGGAAAAAAAGCCACTAAGAGCTCACACACCACATTGTGGTGGCCACTTTGTAAAATAAGGATGTATAAGAAACATTACAATTAGGACTAGAAYCCAGGATTTATAATTAGCAAAGCCTGGGTATATAGGTGTTATTTCAGCATTATTATGCTAGCTAGCAGAAACATAACATGGCTTTTTGGTCTTCATGCTTTAGGCAATAACTGGATCTGCTGTGGAGATGAAGAGATTTTTGGTCTTTCCCCCAAACTTGTCTACAGAAATGGAAGACAGAACTGTGCTGCCCACTTCCACCACTCGAGGATATCGTTTCCTCCCTCTCCCCTTGCCAAGGGGGCTTAAAGGAGTTTGTCTCGTGCCAGCTCAGAATGAGCCACCTGGAAGCGGGGACATCGGGGTGGCCAAGGYTGATGCTGAACTAGGAGCTGCAGAGAAGACACCAATAGAGGGAAAAGGAACCACAGCCGCACTCCCGAGCCATCACCTGGAGCCACGATCAAGGCACAGCAGGGTTTTTCAGAAGGGTCTGAGTTGGGCCCTAGACAAGGAGTGTTACTCACAGACTGCTCATGGAAATCTCAGAGGAGCACCGGAAGGTGACAGACACTTTGGACACATCATTGACAGGGAAAGGGTGACACAGAGCTTGCTGTAATGGTGTATTCACTAGCTGTATTCCTAACAAAAACATACAGACCTCAGTTATGCTACCCACACTTTAAAAGGACCATGAAACACATTGCATTGGCAAGACAGTCAAAAGCATCTCTGGAACTTGGGCTCTGAGCTCTTTCAAGAGTCATTTTTTTAAACTTTTCCAGTGCTTCATTATTGAGATATGTGCATAAGTTCTAGGATATTAAATAACTTAYATAAGTACTTTGCATATCTAAATAGATCACAGAACCAGAGGTATCATTTTCAAAATACCTGAGCATCTGTAACCTAACAGCCACCGCCTGCTGTCAAAGCATCTGCTGCCCAGTTCCCAAAGCTCTGCTGAAATGAAGATACGAGCTCCCAAGGCACACAGCRTTTCTGAAAGCTTTGCTCTAGGGCGCTGCAGTCCGAGAACGTCTCCCAGCCTCGGTACAACTACTCCTCAGGTACGCAAAGTAGCCTTAAAAGATGGCTGGATTCAGAAAAGTAACTGTATAAAAGTGACACCTCATTACCACCATGATCTGCCCCACATGTTTCTGGTGAGTCACATCCACTCCACTCAGAGCAGAAACACAAACACATGTTTTTACTCCTGTGAGCAGCATCATGCCAGCGCAACTTGGGAAAAGCCCGCGAGGGTCTCTGCCGCCTGGCGCGGTCACCACAAAACCATYGGCTCCACGGTCCGCATGGTAACAGAACAACAGCCGCCTGCCTCACACAACACGCTTTGCTCAAAGAAATGCCTTTATTTCATTTACAGGTGGGAAAAGGGAGGCACAGAGGTCCGAGAGGATTTCCTGAAGATSGAGAACAGATTGATGGAAGAGCTTTTGGCAACATTCAACTGCTGATGCCTGCAGCAAAAGCAGCTACAAAACTTAAGATGCCCTTGCTATGACAATCATCATATTCAGCTCTGATTAATTAGCTCTGAGTAGCTATTATTGCCATTCAATAAGTGGAGAAACTGAGGCATGAGCCCATGACCAGAGCCCCACTGTGATTTATGGCAAGCGAGTTCAGAGCTCAGTGCWAACAGAAGTGGTGACTGGGGTCTAAACACAAAACTGAACCTAAACACAGCTGCTTCTGCYTAAGCTGAAGATGCACCCTTTTTAATTCAGGTGAATGAGAAACACAAGGAGTCTCATCCTCAAATGCTCTGCTGAAACAGGCTCTAAAGTCACATTCGCTATAGCAACATCACTGCGTTATTTTATCATCTTCAGTTCAGCCATTAGTTATCTGTTGGGCACTAACCACGGTCCACCCCACGGTCCCCTGAAACAGCCAAATGCCAAATGAAGGCCCCAGCAYAGCTCCAGCCTTCCAGTTGCATCACTCCAGGCCAAACGAGAGCCAAAACAAGGCAGCTTCTCCAGCTGAACAGGACTATAGTTCAAATTCAGGAGGTTCTTGCCACCTTCACTTTGTCATGTGTTTCTCATTTTGACCCTTCTTAGTTTGGTGCCCCCCTCCTTCTGCCATGGACAGTGCTCATACAATCCCAGAGCTTTGATTCTGTCCAGAGCCCATCCGAGATCACGCTTTGGCATCTACGCCGTCAGCTGCAGCCAGAAATGGCATGCAGGGCACAAGCTCTGATTAGGAAAAGCTGTTTCACAATGAAATGCAATTACAGGACAACTGTTGGATTCTGCCAGGAAGAATTTTTTTTTAAAAAACAAAACCAAACCAGAAAAATGTGTGACTTCTATTGCTGGATTTGCGCTTACAAAGGAAGCGCACTATTGTGAAGTGAACTGCGGAGAAGCTGTTTTCCTATCTGACAACATTTTCCAGGATCCAGAATTTCTTGACGTCCACAGCGCAGGAACCRGAACTCGCAATTTGCTTATTCCTCTTTAAAGGATTTTACATTGAGCTTTAATACCAAAACTAAAAAGCAACTTCTGACTGAAAACTGGAATAGCTGATTTAAAGACCGTCAGGATGGGTTGACTGYGTTCATACTTTTCCCCCAGCACTGAGCAGAAAATTTCTCATTTCTACAGGAAGTTTTGGGGATACTTCTCAGAAGTATTCAGCCAAGAGCTTTCTGAAGGAGGCTAGAAACCAGCCYGGTAAGCTAGCCTCAGGGGGAACATCTTCATTTTATATCTGGAGATAAACCACTATGTAGGGGGTACCAACACTTGACTTAYGTTGTCTTCTCACCTCTCAGTGTAATTGCTTGTGGCACTGTCCTATAAGCTGCTAAGTCAAAATGCGCTGGATTTAACCACCCCCACCACCCTACTAGTAAAAGGGCATCACCTCAGGTAAATCATTTAGGTGAAATGGGGAAGAGGGAGCAAGCACTTCTGCATCGACAGCGGCAGGGAAGGCGATGGCCGAACCCGCCTGCCCTTTAGCTAAAGCATATCTGACTTCAGCCTGAGAGTCTGCAACAGCAGCTTCAGGTAAGAGCTCTTTTSTAAGAAGAGCACACACAAGTATATTTTAACCCGCTTTTCCATTAGGGATGCAAAAGAGCACATAAAAAGGAATCCTGCTCTATGGGAAAGAAAACAGATATGTCCTTTGGGGCTTTCACAAGTTCTGCGAGTCGGGAAAGCATCCCTGCTGCAGAGGCTCTGCGGTCTGTTCTTCAACACCCATCGTGTTTGTCAACACACGGGCACACACCAAGTGCCAGGGAGCTATGGTTTCAAAGCAAAAACACAAAGCCGGGGTTGGTTTACACCRTCAGACAATGTTCTCTCCATCATTTATCTTGGCCAGCAAAGAACTTGCGCTTTTGATTAATTTTGTTTAGGGAAGCAGCAGAGAAATCCAGGCCATCGCGCCGTGACAGGACACGCGGATGGAAACTGTCATCGCTGAGCACACAAACGCTGCTAGGAAGTCGTCTTCAGCAAATTCCCCAGAACTGCTGAACCCTTCTCCAGCATGCAGCCAGCTGCACCAAAGCTTGAGCATCACCCAGCAAAAGTTGCATTGCAAAAAACACTGCTGGAAAACAGCTTAGGTGGTGCCAGGATGCAATCGTTCCAAAGAGCTCAAACCGCAAAATAACTTCCCCAGTCATGTACAAAAACAATTATTTTGGAAGAGCCCCCAGTGAGTACATAGGCTCATTTACACTGTTATTGTTATACATGTTATTCTCCATTGGTGATGAAATCCATATGTCTGCTTTTCCCTTCGTTCTTTCTACATTACTATCTGATGCTTTGATTTATTTCCTGGCTTTCCAAATTGATTATTCAGAGCCATATAGGAGGGAAAACATGATACTAGAGACAGAGTCATAAGCACAAACAAAGGGCAAAAGAGACTAGAGTGCCAAGTATCACACATCTGCAGCGTCTCTCGACAGATGGGGGGAGAAAACATATAGCTGTTCTCCAAAATGAACCAGACAAGGATTTATTGCCAAAACTATGGCAAACTAAACTTATTGGGCAAGGGTTAAGAAACTAAGGACCCAATCTTATAAACACTAAAGCACATACTTAACTCGGTTTCAACATCAAAGACAACTCACGTGAGCAAAGTTATCGAGCATGTGTTTGCAGGGCATGAGGGGTTAGCATTACAGCCATAAAAGCTTGAAAAGGCCGGGATAAAGAGAGCAAATAAGCAAGGATTAAAAATAACCCAAATAGAGAAAGCTGGCAAGGAAATCTTGGCAGCTAAAATAACAATAGTAAAAAACCCACATAAATTAAAACATTGTTAACATTATATATGCAAGGAATCCTCAATTCTTTTGTCTGCCAGACTGAGTGATATTGGGACCCCTGTTCTTTATTGCCTTTTCTTTGTCTAGTAGTGAGACTCCGTACATAACAGCAGCTTTATTTGCTTCAATACTCCTACCCAAACAAACAAGACAGTGCAGAGTCAAATGCCTGCAGGAGCAGCACGGAGGGTTAGGTCTCCCTGGCAGCACCTTATCCTTGTGGATGTGTCCTTTCTGCTGGAAGAGCGCCCGATGCCAGCACGCGGATGGAGCGATAGATCGCTCAGAGCTAACGCTCAGCTCAACAGCAAAGCCAAGCTGACTGCCAGCGCTATTACTTTTGCTTTTGGGGCACCTGCRAGCTCCCATCACAGATGAAGGCCATACAACAGCCCCCGTTCCCCAGAAACCTCATGCACAGGGTCACTGCAGCAACCGCACTACAGAGCCGACCTGACTGAGCAAACCAGGCGTCCCTGCAGGCAGCCGCACACACCCCGCACCAGCAGCGTAAGTGCGGGCKGTTCCGCCCTTCGAGGGGCAAAGTCTCACCTTCAAACCTCAGGAAAGTAATCACTGCAGAAAACTGTTCTGCAAACGCGTACTTTCCAGCGGTGGACTCCTGCCTACGTCCAGATGGTTCTCTGCACCAGAGAGGAAAACACTCACCCATTAGTGCTGTTGTCCAACTTCTGCCAGCTCAGAACGAGCGTAACACTTGGAAATGTCAGGCTAGAGCTGGAAAAAGTTAGAGACAGCATGGAAGTGAGGAAAAACCCACTTACCCACAACTTGCAAGTTTCCTGTGGGAAAACTAGAATTTTTTTTTGTGGAAGGCTGTCAAAAAAGGGATTTTTCCCATAACTAACTTGCTTTCAGGGGAAATGCTAGAGTTCCAGCCAGGCCTATTCTGAATCTCTTYGGTTTCCAGTATTAGGCTGGGAATATAATAAAAACAAGCTTCTTCTGGARGAGTGCTGATAAATCTAGCTTCTAATATAGCTGATTTTAGGACCAGCATGAACAGTGATTAGTAGCTGTAGAAAACTGTCAATGAGAGAGAGACACACAGCAGCACAGATGAAACATGTCAGTAGGAGCTTTGGAGCCTGGTTTAGCTCCCGTTCTCCTCCCCACGCTGCCTCCTCTACCATCATTCTCAGTGGAGCGGGGAGACTGATGAGTCCTGCTCAGATGAGAAAGCTCTTGCAGGTGTCTGCCTCTGCAGTTCGCTGTATGCTTTAAGCCTGATCTACCCAACTTTGCGGTGGACTCTGGCTTGAGCACTTGGCTTCCTCAGCTACCTTCTCCTCAGCATCGCTGCCTTTGCTCAGCTATAAACCAACTCCAAACCGCTCGGCTGTGCCGTGTCCAAAATCCAACGGACATCAGAGTCCTCTCTTAAGGGAAGCAGTGGGGGCTGCCTGCTGCACTCTGGCTGGCAGCAGCAACTGGTCTCCTTAAACCATCCCCCTGTTTCTTTCCCTCTTTTGGATTTGCCGCAGGGCTACAAAAGACCCCAACAACTCCGCGGCGGGCCGGGAGAGGTCTGCTGCTGACCCCTTCAAAGCCGGCTTGTGCAATACCCAGCAGACCCTGCCCCTTCCGCAGCAGGAATTACCTTTTCCAGGCCTCACTCTTCCAGCAGGTCACTCTTAACGAGGCAACAAGTCACATTTTTCTGGGATTTTAAGTATTTAAGGCAGTTAGGAAGGGATGAGGTGTTCACACCGCAGGTGTTAGGAGATCCTCCACCCAATTCCTCTGAAAATGAGCAGGACACTACCAGACCAAGGGTCTGCCTCATTAAGTGCTGTAGCATTTCTCAGTTTAAGAGACAGGTATAAGAAAAGGCTGTTGACAAGCGTTAACTAGTCTCAATCTAAGGAACAAAAATTCCTATGTCTGCTGGGATTTTTTCCACAGACTAACTTGGTGGGGGGTTCCTCCTCCCTTTACTTATTCACTGGAAAAAGCAAACAAGGTACAGGCGGAGGAAAAACAAAGCTGCTTACAAGATATAATTAGTGGAGTTTGTTGCTCAACAGTCAAAACCTTGCTTTTTTTGCTATCGGTACAGTTCTGATGCCAACTCCAMAGCACTATGCTTCAGCAGAGCCCCAGTGCGTATTTCTAGAGCAATTGGTCTCAGGCAGTTACTCTGCGGGGAGCAGATCAGCACAAAGACACACAACAAGGAATGCGGCACATTTTTATCCTCAACTTCTTCCAGCAACCATTAACTTCCTTCCTCTACCCTCGGACTGTCTGGATTTTCGGTATTTGGTACCATATCCCATACTCCAAATTGGCAGGGATACTAACGTCTAGCTCATGTCTTCGTGAAGCATTGCAACGGGATCATGTCACAGCTAATCCCCCCCCCCACACACACACCTATCAGTTATTATTACAAGAAAACTGAATCGCCTTGGAACCAGCAAAGCCATTTTTTTCATCTTAAGATTGTCTCCGCTTACAATCTACGGCGTAACGTTAAACCTCTTTCTCCGGTAACGCTAGCCCCGCCGGGCGGCTGAGCTCACGAGCCGACGGCGGCAGCCGAGCGCTGCAGAAGCGTCCCGCCAGGGCCGCGGAAGCGTCTGCAGACAGGAGTACAGGATCCAGACTTCGGCTCCGCAGGGCAGGGAGGCTACCTTGCGCTGTGATAAGACACAGCAGAAGGAAGAAAGTGCCTTAGGGATTTTCATGAGTCAGTGAAAGCTTACAGCTGGATGAGAGAGCGCAAACCAGGCTCCGTGGTTAGCGCTGAAGAGCTATTGCAAGCAAATCCATCTCTTCCCCTTGGAGATACCACCTGGGCCAATAAAGAGYAACTCAAGAGGGGCTGTAGTTATTAACTCTGCTAGATAACAGCCCTATCCTGTCACCAGGAGTTAGACCTTGCCCTCACCAATTGCTTCCCCTGAAGATGAACCTCTCCCCTTTTCTGGGCACTGCTCATTTGCTGCAGAAGAGCCTGCTTACCACAGCCCTGCAGCTACCTTGGGGCCATACAGCTTGGTCTCCGCACCGGCGGTCTGTACGCTCTCTGCTCCTTTGCCAGTCGCAGCCATTTAGGGGCATCTGTAACACAATCCTGCGGCATCATTTTGCTTCTCTAACCACCACGAGTGCAAGTGCCAGGAAGGTTTACCAAAACACAGCAAGGCAACACCATGACTGAATGCAAAGCTGSGGTGAACGGAGGGAAGCTATTTCCACCCACTTGCAATGCAGGTTAGTAACAGGGACCCCAACTCCTGGCCCAGCGGTCCATCTCGTCTGGGAATACCAGTCATCTTGCCTTCCCCGTGGCTTCTCACCACAAATAAAAGTGATCGTGCTTCAGGGCTGCACTCTCTTCCCATAGATTAGCTGCCTCTGCACATTCCCAAACAAAGCATTACACTATGTGAAAAGAAGGCACAAGCCCTGCAAAGCCTGTCCCTCTGGCTAAGACAGGAAATATCTCCCATCATCTCAGCTAATCCTCCACCAATACAATGAGAAATGATGTCCAACAGCCGCCAAAAGATTATTAAGTGAAGAACAAAAATACTGCACCGCCCATTGCAGCGGAGCCAAAGGTAATAAAGGGGAATTAAATGCTGCGACCAATGCATGGAAGGAGGAGGGGGACGAGGAGAAGCRGCAAAACAGCAGGCGATTCCTTCAGCAAAGCCCCAGCGTTGAAGTACAGGTGGTTCAAGGACATAACAGCTTAACCCCAGCTCCCCAGGAGGCCACRGCATCCCTTTCTCCGCACCAACAGATCCTTTTACTGGAAAATGGGTTTATGTTTCTGACAACATGACAAAGATGCAGGAGAGGGCAAGAGGACTAAACAGACCAACGCACTGATGCAAAAAAATGGGAGCAGCACTTAGCAGGCAAAGCAGCCTGATACGAGCCAGGTAACCAGAAAGGTCCCACCGGCAATAAAGTCAGGTAGCATGTTACAGCATCAAGCTGGCATCATGCTCTGAATTACCTCCACATCCAACAGCATCTCCCTTTAGGCTTAGCTATAGAGGAAGAAGGCACAGGCCATGAACCGAGCTTATGGTACCCCCCCAAAACCYGCCTCCCGCTAGCGCATCCTCTTGCGGCAGGCAGCATTGCTAGCTGGATCCTTCCAGTGGGTCCTACCACAGAAGGACCATTAATCAGCACACTCGACTAACAGATGGGCTTCGACTACAAACGATCCAAATAGAACAGCAATTTGCAAATATTTTTGTAGCTACATGCTGTGAGCTGGTGCTGCTTACATAATTCAGCACTAAGAGATAAAAAGCTCTTGATTGCCTGGGATAGTAATATATAGCTCAGCATTAACATGCCAGCTACTTTTAGGAACACGCCGTCCGGGTGCTCRGGAGAAGATTCTTGCAACAGCTCCCTCCTCTTCTCCCCAGTGCTTAGGAAGATCTGTTAAATTAAACAAGGCATTTGGACTGACAGCACTGAGGGAAACTTGGCATTCGCTTCAATATCAGCCTCCAAAAAGCATTTCCCAGGTTGACTAGCTTGTTTTTAAAGGCAGCATTTTCTTGAGATTTCTTTTTGTTTTCAAGCAAGTGCATTTAAGGCAAATAGATTTAACTCTTGCAGAAAATCACGGTATGTCCCCTTCCCTTTGCTCCCTCTTGGCCCAAAATYTCCGTTTCTAGTGATTTTCCAGTGTGCTCCCCCTCCCCTCGCATCATGCTGCTACCGTGGGAAATTCYTACTTTGGGGAAGTTATCAGGAAAATACGTATTTCACCAAGGAGTTTTCTTCCTTTCCTAAGCAAGAAGAAAATTCTAGTTTTTGAAACAGCATTTCGTGCTTGAAGTCAGTCTTGCAATTAAGAGGGGTGTTTGGAAATTTCATGTTTTATCCCAGTAGAAAGCATTAACATTTGCAAAGCCCACCTTTACCGTTCGGATCTTAGATATGACCTTTTCAGCATACCAAAATTTTGCTGGCATCCTAGATAGCCAAGAGTCTTGAAGTCTAGCACACCCCAGGAAGACAGTTGTACGTCCCGCATGGTCCTGCCTGTTACCTGACCACGAGGGTCAAGGTCTCCCTCACCGCTTGGGAGGCTCATTAGCTGCCAGCAGCCAGCGATGCCAGGAGACCTCTTTGGCCTCGACTGCCTGCCTGGCTCTAAGTGACTGGTAATACACAAACCCCGGTTTTTAAATGAGCCAAGAGCATGCAGACACCCCCMCACACTCCTGCACACCTCTTACTTCACTGGCTTTCTGCAGCACRCCAATTTACATTGCTCCTGCTCCAGCCAGCAGTCCCGGCCCTGCTGCAGAGCAGATCTTCAATTCTGGTGAGAACCGCACTTTGCAGAGGGCTGCAGTGATACAGCAGCCCTGCTTGCCAGTCATCAACAGCAAAGCCAGACTTAATCCCCTGCATAGACAGAGGCCTGGGAAGCAAATGTAATTTGTTTTAATTTGTTGTTTGCTTACATTTTTTGATAACAAACACAGATCTTGGCACCCTGCAAAGCAAGCTCTCTCCTTGGTGAGCTTTTCATTTATTCTCATTTCCACGCAGCGATATTAACTGATCCCCCTCACTTCAGGGAAACGTGTCTTTGGTGTGCTTTCGAGCATGCTGAGTCACTTCCCGCTTGCACTCCCGCCTCAGACCACCACTGGGCATTCATGCCCTTCCAAAACATTTGGGAACACCTATGGATAAGCTTGATCGCAGATTTAGGGCCAGGGAGYGGTGAGAAAGTCAGGTTCATGCAGTTTGCATAAGCCACGCTTGAGCCCTTAAAGGAGTGCCTAGAGCCCTGCCGATTCCCTGGGCACTGCCAGTTTTCACCCATGCAGATTTGCAGGCAGACAGGCACGCTCCGTCAGGTTTTGCAGTCAGACGCTCGTAGAAACGCWTGGGAAGAGCCAGGGACCAGTTCTCTTCAAGCACAACAAATGCCTGCGTCTCATTTCCAGCAAGGCTGAGCTCCCATCCGTTCTCATTAGAGCTGCACATCACCGAAAATTGGGCCGCTTCACTGCGGTTCAGCAAAACACATGAATTTGTGCTCAAGGCTTTGACTGGGCCCCCTAGATGGCACCACAATTATGCTAGCAGCCGTAATAAAAAGAGGATGTTCCTCCCAGAAAGTTTACAGCCTTAACAGACAGCCAAACGACTGGAGAAAAGGATTATCATTATCACTAGTTTCTRTGACTCAGATCGACTTGCCCAGAAGTCGCACACAGACTACAGCAGTGCCAGGAATGAACTCTGCATCCTCATTCCCACATCCATGCTTCCAGAGCACCTCTCTTCAGCATCCCCTTTCCCCTTCAGCATCCACCTTCCCCTCTAGCGGGACCATCTAGTTTTGGAGACTAAAGCTATCTTTTACAAGGAAGAGTCCTGCTACCACTTAAGTTACTATCAAATCCTCCRAAGAGTTTCATAAATACCTGAAACAAACTTGACATCCACCAAACCTGGTTTACGACTCCCAGCTCACATCTATTAACTTCCGCACACGGGATACTACAAATTCTCCTGTAGCACATCGTTAAAATCCCATGGGAATCCTAAAACAATCACACTGAAACTGAGAGACCTAATGCCTTCCAGGAAATCTTAAAGATGTTTTCCTTACACATACACAGCAAATCCTCTGCAACATAAAGTGACCTATTCCACAATGTTTGGGTATTATATTCCCGCTGTGGATCTATTGCCAAATTCTCTCTACMTGAGTAATGCTGACTAGGTGGCACSGAGGAGATGCATATTCTAGCTTTCCATCTATCAGTGGTTTGAGACCTGCCACAGGCACCGGATCTGCAGAGCGAGGGAGGTGGGTTAGATCCCACCTCCACCATGCAGTAGAAGTCATCTGCTCTCCAACAAGGTACAGAGGGAACTGGTACGTGCTAGTCCCGATGCTTTGGGTGATATTGGGTACCTTCATTGCTAGGGGCTTGTCCAAGTTCAAATCCCACACAACTGTACCTTCCCTTAAAAGCTGCTCTTACTGTTAAGCAGAATCATTTTATCCTGGTGGTCTTAAACAGAGGGTGGTTTCCAGTGAAGGTTGCTCCCCATTAAACTGTTAGAGCTGCTCCAGGGCTTAAAGCAGTGAAAACAAGTTTGCTACATGTGGGTGGCTTTTATTCAAAAGCCTGATGACTAGATCCTAATGCAGAAACTTCACCAGTTAAAAGCTCCCTAAAGGGGGTCAATGGAGAGAGGTACATTGCCACCAGGCACTGCATACCTTCAGTCCTCCCCATCGCTCCCTGAAGGGGCTTCCAAGTCCACAGGGAACCKAAGATGAACGTGCTTCTCACTTCAGCACCTAACAAAGTAAGTATACATGTACATATACTGTAACTAAGACATGCCTCCCCCCACCTCGCCATCCCAGCCTAAGCTCACAGCTCCTATGAGTGACAGCTGAGAGCATGCAAATGCTGAGTTTGAAGAAGGATTGCAGCTATTTCCATAAATCCCAGCACAACACTTGGCTTTTTTTTTTTTTTTTTTTTTTTTTTTTTTAATAGAAGACCACAAACAGCTCATGGTCAGGCCTAGATCAACTCCAAATCCTCCTGCACAGAACTGTTAGCTAGCCAGTTATTCTCCATTCTCTATTTAGGCACCTGGCGATTTAGAAAACACAAGCCTTGTCCATGACACATTATATCCGGGGTCTGTTCCCCACCCAGAAGGGTGGATGTTTCTCCTCACCTCAGTCACTTCAAATGCTGATCTCGTCTTCGAGTGCGCTCGCGGTACCTCCCCAGCTGGCAGCACTGACACGCATATTCCCCGTTCCATCATCCAGAACCTCAGGGATTATGAAACACTTCGGGTCTGAGCATTTTTTTCAGGCCTGGCAAAATCTCACTTAATAAAGCTTTGTGTTTTGGCAGCGAACTGTTAACAACTGTTCCATGTCTGGTTTTCTCCTGCTTACATCTACCTTTTAGCAGCAGCCTCTAGACCATGTTTCCCAAGTTAAAGGTCCACAATATAATGCCAACAACCTCAGAGATGCACAAGCTGACCTCTTCCCTAAGCCCGTGTCTGATTACCCAATCAGGAAAGGCAATTAATTTGTTGAGAATCAGTCATGAGTAATAGCTATTATTCCTTGACATTTACTTGTTTTCTTCCAGGTCACAGCAAGTAGTTATTCAAGTAAATATCAGGCMAACAACTGCATAATTCAGACATGCCATTTCAGAAGGACGTCTGGAGTCATCGCAAGCAAACCACAGGCCACGGGGGTAGAGCTCCTTTGTATTATACTGCTGCGTGTTTATTTGCAGGATGGTCACARGGTGAGTTTATCTGAATTGCACTCGGTTTACGTTTAGCTTCCCAAATATCTCCAATTCTGGATCCATTAAAGGGGCTGAAACCCAGGGCAGTGGGCATTCAGTTAATACGGAGGTGCAAAAACTAACATAGAAGCATGCATGGAGAAGCTCAGGTCCCTTCACTGCTCCCAGACCCAAGCAGTTCAACTGTCCCACTGGGAAGCTCAGTCTCTGGGTAGGTCTGCACTAAGATGAAAGCAATTTGCACTCAGGCTRTTTTTAAACCTATTGCCTGAAGCAGAAAAAACCCATTATGGCAACCTGGGATCCACCTACACTTCCTGCCCAGGTGGTTACCCAAGGCTGAGCCCTAACTGCTGGGACATGAACTAGCTCTCACTCTGCCATRAGGTCAGCAGATGCAGCCACCATCGCAGCAGGTTCTGCTCAGCTGTCAGCTGGGGGACCTGGCTTTTGAGAGGCAGCACTAGAACAGCTATAAACTCTCTATTCTCACATCTTCATCTGAACTTCCTCTTCCMGCATATTTGGCTTTGCTGCTTTCACTTCGGTCAAGTGAGCTCCTACAGATCCAAACGTACGCATGTGAATGTACTGCAACACAGCTGGGTGAAAAGCCTGATAAAGCATACGTTACTAAGGAACTAACYGTCACCATCACTTTTATCTGAGCAATTACTGAGCTCCCATTCTGCACACAGTTGCTTTTCACCTACCAAGACAGGCAGGAAGGTTCCCACGCTGGATACAACACTCAATTTAAAGTGAATCAGAAATAACTGAGCTAAATCAAAGCACAAGAACTAGCAACAGAAGTGATCCAGCAGATGTTTCTCTAAGTGAGTTTTCCAAAGCAATGTTTGTCTTTAAACCACCATCTAGAGTACGTACAGAGCAGTYGCCCTGCTCGCCAGTTGGAACAGTCTGGTGGTATCAGACGCCATCACCCTAATATCCCACCCGCAATTTCACATAGGATTCACTAAGTTTCCCGTGACTGGAAAGCCGTGAACACCCACATAGTACCATTTTGCCCACTCATTCCCACACCCTGCCTGTGGCCAACGGTGTTCTGCATTCCAGCCCTGCAAGTCTTCCCACYACACTTGAGTAACAGTTAGGTCAAGTTCATACTCAGACGTGCAGTGCCAGTTCCTCCATGTGCTAGCCAAGCTCTTCACATTCATGTGGTGGCAATTAAAGCATGTCTTCTCCTCTGCCTTTGTCRGGTTTGCTGTTGCTTCCTTGGCTTTCTGCTAACTCCCTGTTCCTTTGTTCCCCCTTTCGCCCTTGCRTTTCCATGTTAGCATCGTCTCTCCACAGACCACCTTCCTTCCATTAAAATTCCTGGACTATTCTTGGTCAGACTGGCCATCTCCTTGGCTCCCCTTCCATGTGAAAATACATCTTCTGCCAGTAATGCATACTTTCACCTCAGTGGCATCCCAGCTAGCCTTTTTTGGATGTGGTGCACATTATGCATCTCCTACTCCTCTAACAGGCCTCCTGCCACACAACACCACCACCTGATCGTTGCCTTGTTCTGAACCGACAGCCCTTTCCTCTGGGGCCATTCACACAGCCAGGACCCACACCTAACAAACTGCGAGGAGATTGCCAGAGTCTGGTGAGGAGAAGGTCCTCCATCCTCTCACTCAGCAGTAGTCATCACCACAAAAAGGCTTCCTCCCCCTCYTCCTTTTCTTTGCAGGAGAGAGACTTCACTGCATTATACAGGGCTGCAGGAGATGCTGCCTGCTCCGTTACGGTACACATGCGGCACCACACCTAGACCTGCCCTAAATGATATTTTTGTCCTTCCTGTTCAGCTGCATAGACCAGAACAGCTAAAATGAACAGAAAAAGGATACGTGAGCCATGCTGCAGTTGCAGATCTGCAGGATGAGTTAGCTAAGGGGCACTGCCGGTGTAGCAAAACCTCCCAGACCCACGCTCTGGGCTGTGTACAGCACCTCACTACGTGGTGAGGATCTGCCAGCCCAGAAACAGGGCAGCTCCTGCAWCCTTCTCTTTGGGACAGGCACACCAAGTAATTCAAAGGGACAAACCACCCCAGGAGTATCGGCTCATTGCAATACCTGCAGCTGCAATTAGCCAGGCAGAAGAGGGCTATGTCCACAGCTCCAAGGTCTCGCAACAATAACAGCAGCCATTCTGTACTTGGAAGAAAGCCATGGGAATTTTTCTGTATCGTGTGATGATGAAATAGTTTCTAATCCAACAGTAACTAAGAAAGATGTTAAACGACAGCTAGTAAATGAGGTATTTTGAAATCAGCAGTCCCAGAGAACTTGCATCGGAGATTTAAAAGGCCTGGCCAAAGAGCGCTCTGGATCATTAATGTTGGTTTTTAATAAGTCTTTGGAACACTGAGGGCTGGATGAAGCTAATGCTGTGCCAGAGTTTTAAGAGGATAGAAACAGGATGACCCACATGATTATCCACCTGTGACCCTGACTCCCATCCCAGGTGAAATAATGGAACAGCTGTAAAAGAACTTCATTAACAAAGCATTAAAGGAGGGTAACAGCAAATGCCAACAGCTTGGGTTTACAGGAAGCAGATTTGTCAAACTAAGCTGAGAAATTTTTTTCAGAGTTGAATATGTTCCTTAAACTTGCAGGCTGGATGTAAAAAGAGTACAAAGTTTTTACAGTTTAAAGCCAACCGAGGCCTTACAAAAATCTCAACCTTCCTATCCCTGCGGAAGGTCTATCAAAACAGTTACAAAAGCCCTGACGCAAGCCAGGAAACTCTGGGGTAAGATGGGCAAGCGATCCCTGAGTCACCACATGCTGTGGAAAGCCACGACAGAATGAGCAAAGGAAAAGGAGCAGCCATCCCTGGAATTTCCCTGGTGTTAAGTGCAGAACATTCTCACTCACTGCTCTGGATTTCCTTGGCTCAACACTTCCACAACCGAGAAGCGTGTTTCCTTCTAATTAGTTTCATCTTCGGTGCAACATCTACATGACATTGACAAAAGCTTCATTTAGTTAAAACTCCAACCCGCGCAAACCTAAGCGCAAGCAAGAACACCAACACCACCTCCAAATACACACCAAAGAGGTGCCTCCGACACTCAGAAGTGGCAACGAGAGCCAGAACAAACCGTTATCCTATATGGATGGTAAGGGACTAGTAAGTACATTACATGTRGTGATGTCTTTGGGCCCTCGCCCAAGGGTAAGAAAAAGAAATGGGGAGGAGGGCGAGTTGAAGTGGCCAAAATGTTGCYGTCCACGTGATTTTCCGGTATGAAGCAATGGGTAACCAACAGCCAGACCACCTAATGCTTTCGAGTCCTATATTACACAAAGGATGCATTTCATCTCCAGCTGCATCTCTGCCCTGCCTGAGGCTTAACAGCAGCCCTCCTCCCTTGCCCCTTCCTGGGAGGTTAGCTATGGTGCAACCTTTACTAAAAGGCCAGTTCTGTAATACTGGAGTCAGGAGTTTTTAACCACAGCCCTGCCACCTTCCTGATTTATGCCTGTTTTGGGGAGTCCCCCCCAGTTCCAGGTGGAACAGTGGCAGGCGGGGGAGGAAAGTCWTTCTTCACTGTAAGAGTCATTAGCACACAGCTAGATGCATCAGATATCACCCCCATTCTGCCAAACAGCTGGCCTACCCTGGGCATCTCTGGGATGGACAGGCAGAGGGGCTGTGAACAATTTCAAAATCCCCTCGACAGTCATTGCTGAGCCTATATGACTTCATCTCTGTTACTGCTATGTTTTGAGAGTCAAGAATAACATCAACTTTCCATATCTTGTGGTTTTTGGAGGGTGTGAATGAATTCTCTCGCTGTGACTTATTTAGGTATCAGTAAACCCAGCCCTGCAGTGGTGAAGCCATTGAGCAATGGAGAAGGGCCACAGTGGAGATGTGGCAGGCAAAGATTCAGTTATGAGGCATCTCGAGGTCCCAAATGTCAAGCCAGAACAGTCAAGAAGAACTGCAGAGAGCTCTCATGTTCATTACAAGTCTACTCAGATCACCTCTCTAAAATCCAGAACTTCCGAAACATGAACTTACTTTCCTTTCCTAAGTTTGGTTTCATATCTCATACACCTGAACGAGTACAAAACACCAAAACCCAAGAGAAGACAGACTTGGGCCCTTGCAGACCACCAAGAATCTAGTAATTGCCAGAAACCTTTAGATAAGCAGCTTGTTGGTATATGAGTAAGAAAAGCTAGGTCACAGTGATTTCCAYGCTGCCTCCTTTCCAAAGGAAAACCCAGCAGGGTTTTTAAATTTAAGCATCATTTGGTCAAATGGTCATTGAAAGTTGAGCACAGCTCAGAAGGACTTACAGCYAGGCCCTCAGAGCCTTATTTCACTGATGTTGCTCAGGTTGCCTGCTTGAACTGTAAAGCAGCTAAAAGCTAGTACTACATGTTAGGCCATGCTAACCAGAGCACTAGGAAACAAAGCTGGCTTTGGTCTCAGGTTTCGTTCAACTCATCCTCACGTCTGCCATTCTAGCTGCACAGATTTTCACCAATGCAAATCCTTGTGAATTCTCRGGGTYRGAAAAMRCAGGGAGRGCACAGSGAATGAAGTATCCCAGAACCTGAAYGCTTCCCAAAGGCAAACCTGCACCCATGGTTATGGCTACTTCCTCCCTCACCTCCAAGTTTCCTTCMTCTTTTCAAAAACCTTCTTGGGTTTCTTCAGTGGGCTCCTCAGCTGAGCCAAAGCCCACAAMAACACATGAAAAGCCTCCATTTTACTCCAGTGGATTCTGAAGGCAGCTCAAAAGGAATAAGCCTCCTACAGGAGCAAGTGCATGAAGAGCAGGAGAAGAAGAGGGACCTCATTTAAGATTATACAAGGGGAAATTGCAAAAAATTACCTAAACCTTTAGGAACATATTTATATTTTGATTTCATGTAATATTACTTCCTGGTTTCCAGCACATATTCCCTGGGCGTCCCCTATCAAGTATCAGGCAGTATTAAATCACTGATCCCTGATCCCCGTAGCTCTCAGAAAAACATCTGTACTAATTTGTTGGTTTTCCTTAACACGAGGGCCAGATGAACTCCTCCAGGGCTCAGCCAAGTGAGATCGCTGACAGATGCAGAATGGAAGTGCAAAGATTTTTCCTTTATTAAAAATAAGGTTCCATACTGCAAGCCCTCAGTTTGCAGTTTGCCAGAGTGATGAAATGACACGCRGCAACCTTGATCCAACACTGTTGTGGATACAAAAAACAGGGTTCTTACCTAATGCTACTCCACTAGCAAACCATTTCTGACAGCCCGTCCACATTGGCATGGGCCGACCGGGTGAGGGGTCTGGTGACTGGATACAGAGCTTTTTTGCTAGGGGTCTCCTAAACAATTCATATGCATAGAGTTATTCAAGCTCACAGATCAGCGAGAACAGAAAGTGTGGTACTCGCCTTATCACTTTCAAGGCTCTGACTCAAACAGATTTAGTTGAAGGAGTTCAACATCTGCTGYCCCTGTTAAAAAGGCAGCTTCATGTTGACGTAAGCCATCCCTCCTTGCTGTTCACAATATGGCACATTGACCGAAATCATCAGTAAGGGCTGCTTGCAGGGTAAACTACAAAGCCCCATAGGAATGGGCTAGCACCATCTTCTGGGGCAATTCCTGCTGCCCTCAAACCCTTTCTTGATTACTGCACATATTCAGGAAGAACACATGCTAAAGGTGCACCAGGTAGTTTGCAGAAGCAAAAAGTCAAGAATTAAAGGGGGCCAATCTTCAGTTTGCTCCTATCACCTTAGTTCTGCCCTCTCTGCGTTCAAACCATGTAGGACAAGACAAGGATTTTGCAAGTATCATGAGCTCAYACAAGTACAAACAATATTGTAGTCTAAGCAGAATCAAGTCTGCATACTTMAATATAGGTGAAAACATGAAAAAAATCTTGAAACTAAACACATTATCTTCRGCTTGGCTTCCAGTGAAACCAAAGCCTCCAAGCCAATTAATGTTGCTTTTGGATCACCAAAATGAGACCCCTGTCACGCCGTTTTGAGAGCAGCCAGTCTTCCATGCTTCAGCATTTGTGCCGCAGGCAGCCACAACACACATCCAAGAGAGGTCCTTACTTGCACTTCCCCCCCACCCACGGCCAAACAACCTCACTCTAAGTGCAAGGGGTGCCCCAGCCTTGTAACTTGGCTTAGCTACTGCTAGAGCAGGGGCCTAGGAAACTTGCACACCAAGGCTGTGAAATTTGGGCTCTAGTGGACAACCGACTGGCACCCTCAGCTGCAGGGTAATTAGAGCCTAGATCCCTGGGATGTCCCCCCCACCCCACCTCCACACAGGCAGCAAAGAGAAGGCTGGACCAGATGACTCCTAGCAGTCTTTTCCAAGCCAGTCTTTTCCGTTGTTCTAGATAGTCTCTCATTAAGAAAACAATGCATCTATTCAGTAAGGGTCAGGGGCTTATTTCACTTCATACCAAGCTCAAGGAGAATACACAGCTTTCTTTTAAAAGCTGCATGAGGTCCTACCACCTGGGAGAGGGGCAGGAGCAACAGCCTTGGCAGACTTTCACCTTATTTATCTACATGGAGTAACACGTGGAATAAAGTGGTTCAAACACGTGCCCCAGACCCTTATCCTGGAACAGGATTGTCCAGCTAGGGCATTTTGCTGGAATTTCCCTGTGAAGRAACAAGGGGGAGGCACTGCGAGGCTCTTCTTCCAGTTAGCACACTACAAATTCTGCTCTTAGGTCCTAGGAAAGGGGGAGGTTCTCTCCCCATCTGGTGGGTTTTGTGCTACGGATGCTTCCCCTGTGCAGAGGAACTTGTACCCTCCATACAGGATGCCGAAGGGGTAGAAGAAGCTACCCTTATATTAAACATATTCCTATTAATTTAAGTGCTAGCTGGCCACCAAAGAAAGACCTACTCACACATGTAACTCCAGGCATGTTTTTTGTCCCAAGAAGTTCCCCACAAAGCTCGTCAGCGCCACGTCCTCTCTGTACAGGAATGAATCGTGTCCATTTGCCAATGCTGGCGGTTCATCGTGGGCATTCCCCCTTCAGGAAATTCTCYGCAGCGATGATACAGAAACGACGCGAAATTCTCCGCAGYGATGATACAGARACGACGCAGAGAAACGAAACCAGCCTCCCTCCACCAGAAGCCCGAGGACGCATCCCAGCCAGGGGCATTGGTCAACCCATTGACAGGCTGTATCTGTTTCCAATAAACTTTTATAGCCTGTCAATGTGCTGAATCCTAAGCAATAAAATCTGTGTCATAAAAAGAGTCTTGCAGTGCCAGTGTCTTTTTTTCTTTTTAATCTGAGGACAGCTGGGAAGGACTGAGTCAGGGCCAAGTTCATAAGCTGTTTTTTTGAACAAAATGATCAGTTTTAATTACAATGGGAATTTTCAGAGCCTCCTTCTGGGGAGAGCAGCCATCTTCAAAAGTGACTTCACTTCCAAAGCTGGCTTACCTCCCAGGGTTTGAACAGGCAAGGAAAGCACAGTTCAGAGAAAAGACTGGTTTCAAGTTTGGCCTTAACAGTCATAAATTGGACTTTAAAGTTCCACAGAAACAACAGGATGGTTCGAGTTACCGGGTTGCACGCTCTAACTCTAGCTTACCGACCAGAAGACGTGACTGCAGAGCATCACCTTCAGTGGGTGTCTCACCGCATAACCCTGGTACAGATGAGGAACTCCAAAACCCTTGGCTGGCACATCTGTAGATTTAACTCTGCCTGGCTTTTCCACAGACTTTTCTAGGGAGCCAAGATCTGAAACTCTGGGTTTACATTTCTGCACTGCTGCCAGGCACTCACCTCTCATGCTGGGCAAGTTAAGGGCCATATTTAGCCAGCTTAAACACCATTCAAGTCCCTGCACCTAGTCAAAGGGAGAGAAATGGGCACTTAAGAGCAATTCRGAGATCCCAGGAAAGCACTACTGGGAGACAAAGGGACCACAGAGACTTTAGGGCAGCTAGCAGCCTTCAGCCTCTTTACTCCTTACCTTTAAGGAAACAAGGTTATCCCCACCTCAACAAGCACATTCAGAGGATAAATATGATGCCAACGGTGGCATCTGTAGCTCTCAGTATATGCAGCCTAATCCCCAGACCAACTGATGGCCATTTAGGGAAGCTTTCACCTAGCTGATGGCTGGTCCTAATGCCTGGTTATCAGGCAGTTTTCACTGCTTGAAATAGGGCTTGGAGAAAACCCTTCTGCAGCCCAGGGACAAAAGCTGAGCAAGCAGGAGATTTTCCCTGCTAGCACTGTTTGGACTGTCAGTCACCCGTAGCTTTGGTACTAGACATACATAAGCCTAAGATCAAGTTGTAAATACCATGCCCCAGCATGCGGCTAAGGGAGGAGGATTCATGTGCATACGGTGCAAACAGCTGTAGCTGGAGACAGCTGCTCTCCACGASTGCACATTGACTGATGGAGTCTCTCACTGAGATGTCAGCTTTYGCTAGTGTTTTCAGAAAGATAAGTCACTAATGACCGCTGTTTAAATGATTCTTGGCAGGAAGAAAAACACAGAGGTCCTTTATGAAGAGCTGCTCTCTATCTGTCAGAATAGCAGTGCCAGTTCATTTTTTTTGTTTTCATGCTATATGTTGTCTCTGGGATAGGTTGGGGGATGAACTGCTTTCCAAGTCTTCCATACTAGATCTTCATGTCCAAGACATGATGGACTGCCTGCTAGTCACACAATTATAACTCCCGATGTCAATTTTTAAGTGCTTTATTGCCRATGAAGGGCAGAGGACTGACAGCAGTCAGTCTGAACAGCCACAGGAGAGGAAAAGCTGCTCTGCCCTGGCACAGAGGGACCAGCTCAGATTGCCAACGCTGCCTGGCAATCCATTCCTGCTAAGGAGTGTTTTATACTGATGGGCGGCCTCTGGTCAGACTGGTTTCGCACAGGATCCCAAATAGCTCTTAGGAGAGATCTGCCAACACTTAGGCTGGCCAGAAAACAATTTAAAGTRCTCAATGACTATTCTTTAGGTGGCAACACAAAAATACAAAAAGCAAAGCCTATAAGGCACACCTTGGGCACGCGGGGACAGGAAGCTCACGCTAAGCTTGTGTGATTTCCGAAGTCATTCCCTCTCTGCTTTCCCATCTGCCTGGTAGGTCTTGCATCCCTCCAGCCTGCCCTGTGCAGAAACAAACCCTGTGCATGGCAGGAAAGCCCAGCCTGAAGCTTCCCGATACAAAAATAAGCACACAGAAGATGGTATTAGCCAGATCCCTTTGTAAGGGGCAGGAGAAGCTCCTACCAGGCCAGCAGTGCGACCGCAGCCAAAGGGTGCCGTGCCACCAGAGCAGGGACACCGGCCTCCGGATCAGAGCAGGCCTTTCCCACATGACCTCAGAAAGGTCATTCCTTTTCTCCTCCTCAGTCTCCTCATCTGCACAGACACGGAAAGCCAGACAGCTTTACCAACTGGTGAGAATTCACAAGTGCCTGTAAAGCATGTTGAGAGACTCAGATGACAGGTACTATGTAACTGCGAGCTCTATTATATCATTCTACCATTCTCTTTGCCAAAAATCTGCCTTTACAGAAGAGATCCAGACACCAAATAGGTTATTAAGTGAGGATATCTGACAGTAGTTCAGCCAGAGATGTTAAATAGTAATAATAATGAAACAATACTCAGCATTTGAGGATGCTGTACATCTTCAAAGCACTTCACCAAAATATTAACTGACTATACCCAAAATAAATTGCTCACAGCTGTTACTGACATCCATGAGGTATTCAAAAGGAACAGCTAGAACATCATCCATCCTGGATCATACYGTAGTGTAATCAAGAGCTCAAAGGAAATAGCTTGCAGGGAGTTCAGCTTTCTCAGTGCTCTTTCGCTGTACACCGCATAGCACGCTTTATTTTTAGGAGAAGCATGGAGGCTCGGAGCTGCTTCCGCTAGACTGCRGGGGAAAGCTGTGACAGTGCCAAAGCCTTCTTCAAAGTTCAATGTCATACCATTAAAATCCCTATTCTTTATCTGAGGAAGAATAGCTGCATGCCAGACAGCTTAAGGCATCTCTGGCRTTTATAGCACCAACCAAGAAGAGACCACAGACCTGGCTCTATTGCACACACTGCACTCATCTGTCTTAATTTAAGTGCGCAACTCACTACTGCAAYTCTGCAGCATGTAGAAGAATTAAGACCACTTCCCCCAGCCCCTTCGCATTCGCGGCATTTACACAATCACCACACGCCTCTCCTCTGCCAGTCTTGCCAATTCCCAAAGCAAGCAGCAGGGGAAGGCAGTTCCAGGTGGACAACAAAATCTTTACTCTAACAACTGCTTGGCAGCACACACACACTCAGGAGAGCACCAGGGCATTGCAGCTATACAAGCCCAGGAGAAAAATGTTATTTCCACGTACTATTATTGGCCTGCTTGCCAACACTAGAGCTAGTTCCTGGCCTGCTCCTTGCCAGAGCACAGCATTTGCCTAGGCAGCTGCCTGGAAAGACATGAGTAGAGACCTGGCATCTGCAATAACTATTAAGGTATAAAGCGTTGTTTGTTCATAGGGCTGCAGACTGCTCGTTCATAACACACGGCCGAACTCTGCCACGGCCCACTGTTTGCCACTGCCCCACTTTGAGGTTTGCCATCCAGCTGTCCCGGAGGGGAGAGCTCAGAAGAATCCCCCACCCCAAGAAGCTCAAAAGCTACCACCACTTCAGCACCCCTGCACCACAGCATTAATCCAGGCCTTTCTATTTTACCCTCCACCAGAAGCAAAGCAGCCTGTTCAGAGCAATACAAAACCTTGCTCTCTCATGACTATATGGCAGTGGTGCAGCACATCAGGCCAGATGTGCTGTAGCACAGTTGTGGGGAAAGAGTAGCAAGTGCCCCAGGTCCAGAGCGGAGGGYGCGGAGAGCATCATCCCAGAAGAAACCCACAGCAACCAGCACACACCAGCGCTGAGGGGGTCCAGGAGAACATCAGAGTCAGGGGGCCATGCGAGCAAGAGACTAAGCAGCACAGTGCCACCATAGAAAGCACAGGCAAGGCTGCAGGGCAGGAGCCAGGCGCTCTGGCCAGCACCACCCAGGCCCACCTGGAGTTCTGCAGTACAGATGGCCAGGACAGAGGCGGAGCAGCCAGCTCCTGCGTCCACCCAGGGCTGCAGGGCACTGCAAGGAGCTCAGATCAGGAGTTGGGGGAGTCGAAGCTTGCTAGCAAAGGGGAACAGCAGAGCTATGTGGATGACATTGACAGGGCCCACATCTAGAGGAAATAACAGCCCCTCGTTTTCTCGAGTATTAAAACTTACAGTATTCAAAGTCTCACAAGAGTTTCGGTTTCAGCCTTTTCTACCATTTGTACACCGTGTACTGGAGATCATCCCGCAACACATCATCAACATCTCCAAAGAATCCCACGGTGACCACATTTAAAGTGAAGCTGCCAGTACCCTCTAGGAAAGCAAGAGCAACCTATTTAAAAGCAGGAGGCTGTGGTACTTAGCCAAATTCTTTGCACTTGAGGAAAACACTGCAACATTTCTCTGGTTTACCCCCAGTTCACAACACATGGCTTCAGAAGCAACAGTCAGGCCGTTTCCACAGGCCAGGAGGTTTTGTTTCGCAAACCCTGCACTATTGGGGGGTTTTATGTCTATTGAGTGTGTTAGGTTCTGCAAGACAAGAAGCATGCCCTTGCACTGTGCCTACCTGCATTATTTTAAGCAAATCTTGGCAACACGCACCCTGCACAGCACACCAGCTTGGGATGCATGCTGAAGGACACTGGCATGCAATACGGGCTCACCCCTGCCTCTTGTACGGCATCATATACCCTCATAACACCACACAGCACACTGGCTCAAGAATCCTCCAGATGCTGCAGGCATCAGACACGGCCTGACRCCAACAGACAGCGCTGCACTCGGCACAGAGAGGGAAGCTGCAAGAGGGGCTGCGGATCTAGGTRGAAAGGAACATTTTTAGATGCAACTTCATCATTTAGGATCCAGMGTCTAACTGGAAAGGCAGACAGTCAGCAGGTTGCACTGCTGCTCAGAACTGAGGTCTGTGTGAAAATACACCTAAAAAACCATGCACACACGCCTGTGTGCAGGGCCTCAGAGTGGAAAGAGCTGAGACCTGTCACAAGTCAGCCCTCAGGTACACCGGCAGAGCTGGAAGTCAGGTGTGAGCCACCCCCACAGCCCAGCACTGCAGAAATAAGGCACAGGTTGAGTCTGAAGTGCTTTTCACGGCCTTCCTTCACCCCGAGGGCTGCAGCGGGGAAGGAGGGTCCGTGCACCCCCATGCTCAGGGGAGGACACGTGGGGAAGGGCAAAGCACACGCAGCACCTGCTTGCTCAGTGCCTGGACCTAGTCAACACTGTCAGCCTCGCACTTAAAAAAACAAACACAGCTTCTCCCATCCAAGCCTCTCTCCGTCCCCCTCTGAGCTCATTCATGGCTCAGACTCCRGGACAGCTGCCTGGTTGCCAAGTCCCCCCAGCTCACTCCGCACTGCAGCGCAGAGCAACATGATCGGGATGATAGCTGGGCCAGCTGTTAGAAATCACTGCAGGGCTGAAAACAACTAAAGCAAAGGCTAGGGGGGKTAGAAAAAAGACACACACACCCCCCACACAGCAGAAAGTCCCCCTGCTCCTCTTCCTCTGCCTGGCCATTGTGGTCTCATTGTTACAACGATCCTTAAATCGCCAAGTAAGCCTTGGCCAAAATGACAGATCATTAAGAATATTTAAAAGATACAATGGGTGGGGACTACAGAGCCCAGGGACCAGGGACTAGGCAGTGGATTTTTTCACACCTAGACGATTGTTTTCAACGCAGCTCAGGTCAATAGAAGTGACCTCAATCCTGCCTGGGACTGGTGCCAAGCTCCAGGGCGAAGTCCCCCCCTCCAGGCATCGGCAGAGCCCCGCTGAAGCTCACGGCGTTGCTCAAAGGTGAGCTGTCTGCCTGCGAAGACAGCCTGGCCACAGCATCAGCTCATGCAGTAGGGCTCAAACACACTTCTAGATGGTCTCTGCATGCAAGAGTTGCGTCAGTAAGCAAGCCGCAGAAGTCTTGCAAGCTTAACTCAAAACCACAATCTGCTCTATACAAAAGGCCTTCTTCTGACTATTCAGGCAGTCACTGGTTCCCCCCTGACCCCCAACAAGAACCTCAGAATTCATCTGAAAACATCATTTTGTTTAAATTGGAGCACATGAAAGCAAGCAACCATGTCCACGTCTCTGTGCAAGCACGTCATTTTCCCCATGGTGACTTGCACAGTGGGCTACCAAATGTCTTTAACTGACACTAAACATCGGTTAAGAGATATTGAGAACCTGAAGAACAGAGCGGGGTGGCTGCTCATGGATTACAGGATGAGGAAGCGCGCAGAACTCTACCCCATACATCTTCTGCTCTTCCACACCCTACGCACAGGCCTTCCGGGCACAGAGATGTTTCTCCCATCGCTTTCCAAGTAAGGGGACATCAACTCCAGTATCATTTGTCATGGCCAATTTTAATATCACAACCCAAACACCTAGATTACTGGTTTTATGCTTTCAGGTATTTGCACCCTTCCATTTAACAAATAAAGCACATGTCCCATCACCCATATGTTTCCTAAGCCTCAGCATGCCCCATACAGCAGTGAGAGCACTAGATCAGAATCTAAGGAAAAAACCCTTCTAATTAAAGCAAACATCAGTGACAACACCAGGCACAGCACGAGAGAGCTCCCCAAACAACTGCTTCCCCAACCCAGCTGAGCAGAACAGGTTRACAGGACACCTAGAAAAACAGGAAGATCACACCTATGCTAGGCTTCCTCCTTCCCCTCTCTGCATTTCCCAGCATCCAGCACGGAGACAGGAGACACGCGTGCCAGGCACATCAGGAAACAGGCAGGCGAGGGGCAATGCTGACGGCTACCAGTGCCAGCAAGAGCAGAAAGGGAGGAACACAGGAAGGGAAGGAGAGGAATTCAGACAGAGCCCTTGCACAAGAGGTCATGGCCACAAGCCGAGATCCCTGCCCGTCACCCCCGGGTGCACTAGCTGCATTATAGGTCCTTCGGCTTACTGATCAGGGTGGCCTTTCCTCACGGCCTTGCATGCCCACACAGACGGCATCTCAAGCTGCAAATACCCACAGGAACCCTGCTGCCACCAGTTTGGGCTGCTGCAGCGCAACTCTGGCTTGTTCTCCCCAGTCTCAAAACCAAGGGGGCAGCCAACCAAAAATGCGCAAAAAGCAACACTCGGCCAGTTCCAAACTTACTTTTCTCAGCATATCACCCTTCTGCACAGCCTYCAAGGCAGGTCCTTCCACCCGCTCTGTTTTCAGCTGAATGCCCCAGGCAAGATGGGGCCTTGCAGCTGACTTCAATTTAAAGCCATCACCGGGGGGGGGGGCTGACATGATTGCCCCACCTGCCCTCTGCTTCCTGGCTGGCAGGGGCTGCTTCAGTGGCAGTGCTGGGCCACTCTCCCTTAACATCCCCCTGCCTCCTGGGGCCCCCAAACCAAGAGGGAAGAGTTTGGGAATTTCCCTCAAGACTTGAGGTGCCTCTTTGCCTCGGGTGGTGAGAGGGGGTCCCGGAGAGCATGCCACTCAGTCTGCACCACCATCCCCAGCCCTACAGCTGCCTGGGCACATCCTGAGCACCAGGACTCTTAGACTTGTCCCCAGACCACCTTTGGGCTGGACTAGCTCCAGAAAAGGAGCCCCAGCCTATCAGCTCCACTTAGCTTTGCTGCAGGCACCTCCACTGAAGCAAAGCCAGAGGTTACACTCCCCATTACAAGGCTGGAAACGAGGCTGCAAAAGAAGAAACAGAGCAGACAGTTSTGGGATGTGCCTGTCACCAATATGCCTCCTGAGCTGCTTCCACCATCATCTCCCTAATGCACAGTGGCAAGCTCCACGCAGAGTCTCTCCAGCACTGAACTCCTCGCTGGAAGGAGAGACAGACTGCTTTTACTCTCSTCTTCAGGACATTACTATTCCTATCCCACGTGTCCATCCAAAAATGCCCTCCCAGCTCCAAGTTAAGTTTCACAGTGGAGGATCTTCACCGCTGCCATTTAGAGGACTYGGTTCTTCAAAGATAACATTCATTGTACAGGTATTTCAGCAACCCCATAAGTTCCTGCATGCTCTTAGCAGATTAAGAAACAGCTGACCAGCTATGAGAAAGTCTGGTCCAGATGAATTCCTCCCTTTCCCCTTCTCCCCACCCTCCAGAAAACCGGTCTCTTCCTCTGCACAGGCAGGTCTCTCACCTACCGCAGAAAGCTTAGGTTAGAGAGCACAACGGATTCTCATTTCTGGTGAGAACAGGAGTCTCTACAAACACTCTGCTGACATTGTGACTCTTCATCACCACCAGACCTTCAGATTTGTCCTCAAAAGCCCACTGGCATAATTCAGACCCCAGTTCCCCTCTACCTCTTACTCCCTCCCAAACCACAGGCTTGGCCCCACTGCTTGCAGGTGCATAGTGCAGGCATATTTCTCCCTAAACAGGCCTCCTGGCAACAGTTTCCTTCTCTTCCCTTATCCTCTCAGGCTTTGCTGTGTGCACAGAAGACAGGACGGATGCAGAGGCTGCTGCAGCCCAGGATGCCCTGTGGGTCAGTAATTGCTGGATGAGCTAAGGCAGAAAAAAGTGGGTGCTCCAAGCTAGAGGGGAAGGACAGCTGTGGCTGTTCCTGTGATTCAGAGCAAACTAATTGATAAATACCAGAGTTGGGCCTAAAAGAAATCCAGGCATTCACAGCCAAAAAAGCCTAACTGCTTTGGAAGAAGCCCTGGCTTTCGTTGCACAATCTCTAGGCAAGACACTCGCTGTACTAAGACAGCGAGAGGTAAACAGAGGACAAGGGAACACACCCCCTCACTCAGCATCACTCAGCCCAAAACACAGCTCCGCAGAGGCCTTCAGCCTCCCATCTACCAAAAATCCCAGCCTCCCAAAGCCAGCACTGCAGCTTTTTCTATGCAAGTACCACYGGAGAACTCCGTTTAAGAGGCAAGACTTCAGCTTCCCCCAAGACTTAGAAATGTCAAAGGCATATAACATCCTGTAAAACCAGCTCTTAACTCATGYGGTCCTTGGTGGCCTTGAAACCTCAGGGGAATCTCAGTTACCAGGAGGATCCAGCATTCCTTCCAGAACAAGATCTAAAAATACACCCAACCGCTAGGAAAGTGGTTAGAGCTGTAAGCCTGTTAGTTTGARGCTTCACAGCATTAGATGACCCAAGCTCATGGCTATCTAGACACWTGGCACTGATAACATCATGCATTAAAACAAGACTGCCATGGTTAAACTGCTTCATACACAGCCTTGTGAGGAAGAGCTCAAAAACTTCCATAAACTCACTTCTTTATTAGGAAAGAAGTTGGATCTGTTCCTGCCGCCCAACARGTTCACCAAATCCTACCCCGTCACACAAGCACACAAACAGAAACCCAGGTCTTTGTAGCTTAGGATGATCTGACCATTACTGAAACAACCTGGGACCAGGGAGAAAGAAAGCTTTAAATCAACCCAGGAAAAAGTCAGGGCAAAACATGCTCACATCCACCTTACTCCTCAAATCTCTTATTCCCCTCTGCCCCCACAAGCCTCTTACCGCAAAGAGGACTCCAAACACCCCAGAAGGGTCCCTTCTTTCACCCACACCTTCCAGAGTCTGAGGCCTGAGCCTCAGCTGAGCCTGGTTATATCARCTCCATCTCCCCACAGCCCTGGGAGGACTTGCTAATTGGAGTCACAAGGTTGACCTTCTCTTCCCCATACAGGAGCGTTCACTTGGTTAACCCTCTCCCTCCTTCWTGCTTCCAAAAGAGACACAGATGTCCCAGGGAACTGTCTTTCAGATGAACCTTGAAGTCACTGKGCTGACTGATACTGGAAGACAGTAGGAAGCCCTGTGTGCTGACTCTTTGTTTTAAACGCTTCATAAAGCCTAGAGAAAGCACAGGCAACGACTGCGTAAGAAATCGTACCTGACTCCCAGTCATACACCTGGAAACACGAACCGGGACGTGCAGCTAACCCATACGCACAACACACCTACATTAGGTCCACGGATACACGCACTAAGAATGCCAATTCYTGTATGCACCGACACATTCACAAAATTATGCATTTATTTCAAACAAAAATCACTGACGTGCACTTCTAGCCAGAGCAGTAGGATACAAACACAGCCTGCATGCATACACCCATGTATACATACGCACACAAACACAAAATACACGTGCACACCACTGTGTGCAAATTATCTATCYTCCTCTTGTATTTGGCTTGGCTGAACAGCCTGCTCTCTCTGGGCTTGGCCCACTAGATATCCAGGCTAAGATAAACACCAGACAGCTGCTGGGAGCCAGAGATATTTTGGTGATTAACAGCTGTGTGGGGCTATGCAACAGAGACCCCCCCCTCCGACCCCCGCACCCATGATCCCTCCAGAACAGGCTGTTTCATTTCAGATTTCTGTTTGTCAGGCAGAGGCTGGAAGTGATCGGAAGAGACTCTTTGCAGAAGTCACAGGTGGGAAACTTGGCTAGGAGAAGCCACTACCCAAAAGCCTGTCCCTTCCCCGTTGTTCCACAGCTGCAGAAACGACATGGCTTATCTCAAGGTTTCTTGAGTCCACGAAGAAATAGGACATATCAAAAAGCTTACAGTAAAGCCTGTTCTTACGGCATTTATGCTTTATTTCAGAAAAGGCTCTTGCAAGTGTTTGGATTTGGGGTCCTTTTTCACACAAACCTCAGGCCTTTTGGAAATGGGCTCTCCTCCACTTAGTACAGACATGTACTAAGTATGACAGTATTCCTGARAGAGGAGAAGTTGGGGAAAGGAGATGGACAAAGGTATTGGGACAAGAATGGTACGGATACTCCAGGAAGACAAAAGAAGGATTATCACCCCCTTGTACTATCAGGGAACAGGGGATGCATAGTGGTCACAGCTGATGACTTCCAAAGAGCACAAAGAAATTCCCAGTCCAGGGCTCTGACTGGAAGCACAGTTTCTTTCTCAGCTCGAAAGGAGAGCGGCAGCTGCGGTGGGACCGCGAATGGAAACCCGGCCCAAGCAGCAGCAGCCTAGGACRCAACTGCAGAGCCAAAGATGTTCTGACAGAGGAAAGGGGGGAAAAGTAGGAAGTTGCTCACAATGCTACTATAAAAATAAAGTCTAGGGATTAGTTAATAATGTGTGGTCTGAGACAACAAACACATCTCCCCATAAAGGCCCTAGTTCAAATAAACTGGTAGTGCTGTTGTCATCAGACCCCACCATCTGCGTGTCTCTTTTCCACTGGACCCAGTGAGAATTTTAAAGGGACCWCTGAGTGGAAGAACAGTCCCCAAGCACCATCCTTCGCAGCACTTCAAAAGACAGACGTGGCTAAAAGACACTGTGACTTGGACGCATCCCTGTCTAACATTTGTATTGAAAATAAACATATATAGCTGAATGTCCCATAGCTCTTTCCTAGGAAGCCTAAGTTAAAGGTGCTGAGTTACAACAACAGCCTCTTGCCTTCAAAACAACAAAGCCAACAAACCCAGAAGAACCAGCAAACGTAGGAGTGTGCAAAGATGGCCAGTTGTGTCCAAGGCGATCGTGGCGCCATGCCACGTGGCGCTCTCCTCCTCCTCCTCCTTTTCCTCTCTGCTCCCAACTCCCTCCCTGCAGTGCAGGAGGTAAAGCCCTGGACCTGAGAAGCGAGGTCTAGTACGAAAGCCCCAGAGCTCAGCAGGGGAGCGGAGACCTCCCTGGCTCTGCTCAGGTCGCACTTGTCATTCCTGATTGCAGCTCATCAAGGCCCAAAGTCTAATAATGAAACAACTAAGGCTGGGAGCTCCCTCTGACAGCTTAATTGATGGTCGTAATTAGGGACTGGCCCACACAGCTTTTCATTAGTGCACCACACAGCACAAGACTTATGATGACTGTTGTGGAGAGACTGCGCTTTACGTCCGGGAAAAAGGCATCAAGGCCCCCAAGGGCCACAGAAGCACTTGGTGCAGATAGGGAGCTCCCTGTGCTCTTATGAATTCTTAATGGCCGTAAGAGACATGTGCATCAGAGACTGCGTCACCGGTACGGCGGTATCTGAGCTCCTGGAGGTGGATGTGCAGTGTGTGCAGATGGATATATGCACCCGCGAAGCCGTATTCTGTTGTGCTTTCAGGTATGCCAAGGCTGTAGGGAGGGCTAAATGCTGTTCTTAGGCCAACTGACATGTACTTTTCCGTGTGCTTTTTCAGTGCAACTGAGTTTTCATTTACATGGAGTTTGGATTCTGGGTACATGCAAGCAGATTTGCCCTTCATTACACATTGCATATTTATCATTTTTTTAGACATTGATGACCACAAGGAGTCTCTAAGTCTCTGCTGCTTTCTCTCCAGATAACCTATACATCCCTAGATCAGCCTGACCACCTCTTTCCTTAATCCACGGGTCACTGCTTTCAACTATGATTCACTTACCAGCCTTCTCTGAGTACTCGCTAAGATGCCGTGCCGCAACCGTAGTGATGCTGGGTAGGTGGCATGTCTGTATCACTTCTTCTGTTTTGCTTCCTGAAAAGTTAAGAATATTTTAAAATAATAGGTTCTTACACAGGAAAAGACTAATCATTCTGAGAAACACACTCGTTCTCTAGATGACAGGTAGAGCAGAGTCCTCTGCGGTCCCAGCCTGACATTATTGCTCTTTGGTCCATCCTATTTTCACCTCTCTCCTTCCTTCCTCCCATCTTTCTGAACAGAACCTGCTTCTCTCTCCTACACTGCAAACAGGGTTTTGTTTGTTGGCTTGTTCGATTCTGCAGCCTGGAGTTTTCTTACTCCTATGCAATATCTGCTCTTCTCATAGCTGTTTTATAGAAGAATTTGCGATTGTAAACGGCAGAGTGAAGGAAAGGGAAGTAAAGCGGTTATTGTGCCAGAATCACCCCTGGCACTCCTCCCATTTCTCTTTTCTCTTACATTATAAAGCTGGAATACATCAGAACAAACTTTCCCGAAACGAGCAGCACACTGATAAACTGATGAAAGCGGAGTACAATCGGCACTCCAGTCTCTTGCACCTGTATAAAAAGGTGTAATCCCACGCCGGCAACAGAGTTATCCTGAATTAAAAGCGGTGGGGAAGGAGAATAGACTCAGTGTTTATTAGCAGTCATAACCTTAATCAAATAACACTCAAGGATATGTAAAGAAATCTGTTCCACTGAAGCCTCCCAAGCCAAATAAAGGAGTAAATGGGACTCCTATCAAAAATCTCTTTAAAAAGTCACGCCTGTTGGGTTCTAAAAAATATCCCCGTTTACTGGGGAACAGCCAAAGCTCCAGAGGAGCTGCCCTAGATCAAGCTATTGGCCCATCATGCCAAGTATTCGGTCTCCTGCTGCAACCAACTCCAAGTGCACCGGAGAGAAGCAATGTACCTGGCTGCCGGGGCAACGGTGTCCCTGCGCGGAAGGAAGAGGACAGAGCTGCCCATTTACCCATGTCATTCTGCGCGGCAGGGGCCTCATTCACTCCCTCTCCCCCATCTATGGGAGTGCTTTACTCAACGTTACATATTACAGAGAACTACACAGGGGAAAAAAGAAAAGAAAAGAAAAGAAACAGACTCTGTGTAATAGAGGTGCATGTAAATAATCACTGGCCTAATCCCCTTTGACAATGAAAGATATCCAACCAGAAAACGTTCAAGTCTGTAACTCAACCTGTAATTTAAGCACGAGGAAGTAGTGTCAAAAGGGGACTTGGGTTCCCATAAAAGCCTCTCCACTTCCAGACCCTGGGSCCCCTAGCCAAAAAAACAGAGCAAACTTCCAGACATAACATCTGAGAAGTGCAGGCCTCACAAAGGGACTCGCTAACCTCTCCCGGAGAGACAACCACCAGGAAAATAATCAGAGCGAAGGAAGCCTTCAAACCCAGATGAAATACCTGCTCCAGACGAGAGGCACGCTTTCCAYCAGAGACCTAGCAGGCTGTGAAACATTCCCTCGTGGGGACTGGCAAAAGCCCTCTCAGGGGAACCGTTTAAATCCAGACTGGACAAAGCCCTGGAGAAGATTCCTGGTTGGAGTCTGCTCTCCACTGCTCTTGTGCAACTCCTCCAAATTTGATGCGTGACAAAAGGATTTAGCTCAATGTAGGAAGAGGAGCCCCTGGGCAGAGAGAGGTGGATTAAATAACCTAATTGTGGTTTTAAATCTCTCGCTCGACTGCTTCTACCCAACGAGGGACACGCAGCGTGTGAGGTCCAGCTTTGAGACGCGAAGTGCCCATCCTGCTCCCAGCAGCCACACGTCACAGAGAGCGACCACGGCTGTGGGCAGCTCAAGGCAGCTGGGTGCTCTCGCGCTCACGGGGACGCTAAGGCAGGAGAGCGGCACGCGTGGGCTGGGAAGTGGRGGGCACCTCCAGCGGGCTCGCTACTCGTCCGCGTGTGAAGATACCTGAGGTTAGGACCTCATTTGCGGTCCAGCAGTAAGAGCCAAATTTTATGGGGCTTTTAAGAGTAGAGAGGCCGGTCACAACCTGGCTTCTGGTTTGTCACATAGGAAGAGAAGCCCTAAGACAGCAGCATCCTTTGCCATGTTAGCAGCTGGTCTGCAGGGGACATCCCTCTCTCCACAAACCCTGCCTTCCCTGTTCACACCTCAGCAACTCCTCACGGATCGCTAGAGCATCACGCTGCCAGAAACTCAGATTCGATTCCTTCCAGCCATGAAGCACCAAGGCACACACCTGCCAAGGGTGGGTCAGAGTCCATAGCCATAGCGTCCCACAGTATGTCAGAAAGAGCTCTCATGAAGGCAGGAGACTGCCCTAATATCGCTCTTAAGGAAGGCCAAACTTGAAAGGGGAGAGCCGTCTCCATAGCACACACAAGTATTTTTCCCAGGTCTTGTTAAGACACCGGACTAGGGACTGGCCAGGGATATGTGATCACCATAACAACCAGSTCTGCCTGTGAGAAGGCAACTCACTCCTCTCGGTTTCTCCCCCTGTCTCAAACCACATGCTTAGCTCGGGACACCTATGACAGGCAGGATRAACCACCGCAGCTTCGGCTTGCGCTCCCATTGCCTCCATCTCCCTTGCAAGCCCTGCCTGTGCTGCCTCCAACCTGCGATGCTTGCAAGCTGCACCCTCTGCCTGTACAGAAAGCAGTAGCACCCGGATGAAGAGCAATGGGAAATACTGCAGGGAAAGTGCTGAGAAAATGGGCAGCAGGCTACAGCGGGTGAACCTGGTACAGCTCCGAATTGCAAGGCTTCACGGTTTCCCCTCTTGCCAGGAGCGGTGTTGGCTGCGCTTCRTCTTTCTTTACCCAGAAACTCTAGACACGAGACTCCACTGGTATTAAATTGCTGCCGCCTGTGACAGTATCCTTCCCCTCGTTCACTGGGGAGTTTCTCTTTGCTGGTTGGGAATTTTCCGATGAGATGGTTTCTCATCGGAAAATGCCGATACACTGAAATCAAAGCTCTTTGTGGGAATGTACCAGTTTTGGTGAATCTTTCATGGGAAAATTGTGTTCAAATGCAGGCTGAAGCCTCCCGCCTGAGAGGCACGAAGAAGAGCTGTACGCACCCAAGCTCCCCACCACTTGGCAGTGCTGGCATCCGCCGGGGATGCGGACACCCCCGCCCTCCCTTCTCCCTTCTCCCCACCCCGAGGAGCTGTCTCACCGTGAGGTTAATGTCTCTCCAGAGCAGGGAGTCTTTAGGGCTCTCCTATAGGACCTATTTCACTTCTAATAAATAATTTGGCCTCCAGGGACATAGACCCTTCAGCGCTGTGGCCAGGACGTTATCTGAGGACACGGCAGAAGGGCAGATCTGGATGCGCAGCCACGTTCCCAGGCACATGTCTACTCTAGTTCACTTGTCTGCTAACTTTTTCCAAGAAAAACCTCAGAGCCCTGGGTTCACCCTGATGCAGGGCTGGAAATGGGCTAAAATCTGGGAGAAGAAAAATCACCTGGGAACTGGGACTTGCGCCACGCTCTAGCTTACAGGGCAGTGTGGTGGCGGGGGGGGGATGCAGGGCACCCAGGACAGAGGCAGTGTCCTTGTCCCCCTGTCCCTGGGAGAGGCTGTCCCTTGCTGCTCCGAAGCTCGGTGATGGCTGGGACAACAGCACCATCTCGTGCCTCAGCCYGGCCCAGGGAAAAACTGAGGGACAGCCCCGAAGCTCCCTCTTGCGGCTTCTGCTGCAAGCCAGGAAAACCAGCCRGGGAGGAGCGATGAGGACAGGGATTATTTCCAGGAGCATCTCCTTTCCCAGCCCCGGTGTCCCACAAGAGAGTCTACAGCCCAGCTGGAACAGCCTAGCCAGGGAGAAGACGTATCTCTGCAAGTCCCTTGGCTTTTACAGCCAGCCCCGTGCTGCAAGGTTGAGAGTAAGTGTGAGCACAAACGAGACCTCGCAGCTTGCCTGCTTCCCGGCCAGACAGGTCCAGCACATCCCTGCCACGCTTTGGAGGAGCTGCTCCGGGGCACAGCGGGATGTTCGGTCCCCATCCACCTCCAACTCTAGCCACAACAACCAGGGTCCATGCAAGAGTCTCATGCAGGCGAAAGTCTTTCCTCTGGGCAGGCAAGTGTGGATTTGACCGAGAGCTCAGACCTGCCCGTCGCAGAGCATGCAGATGTACCCTGGCCTCTTATTTCAGGAGCTACCGGGTTTCAGTGAATTTRTTTCCCAAGGAACACTGAAGGACTGTGGCCCTTTCAAGAGATGTTCATAGCTGAGGGAGGTGGCTCCAGCTGCGACCTGCTGCTGCCGTGCTGGGGCCTGTAAGCAATGAGGTTGCTTAGCAGTTTAAGGTGATTTCGGGAGCATCCTCACTGCAAACACCCTGGTGCAGCACTGACAGCAGCTGCCAGGCCTTCAGCGCCTGCCGTTTTGGAGCTGGGACCACACAGCTCAGCCCAGGCACTGCTGGAGCCCTGTGCTTCACGGGGAAGGTGGGCTCCCGCGTGCAGGGGAGCAGCTTGGGATTGCCCGTCCTCCACCCCTCGCAGCCTGTGTGACCCAGAAGAAGTCCAGATGCCTCCCTCAGGGCAGAGTGGGATCRACCTAGATGTCTCAAACCTCTGCTTRCAGTCATYGAAGAGAAATAGGCATTTTTAGGACAYAATTCATCTCACAATAAAGGGGATAAATTCTTCAGATGAATTATGCCTCAAAAGGGCTTGTTTTCTCTTAATTGACTCTAGGCAGAGCTGGGGGGGGTTGCTCGTATGAAGGTGTCTCTATTCTTTCCCAAGTGATTTCTTCCCCTATTATAACCAGTTTCTAACTTCACATCAAAATGAAGCCAGGTCCTTCYGAAGTTTTTCCTTAGAAAAAGCCAGCGGGCTGACAGGTTGCCAAACCTCTTAGTGCYGCATCATCTGCCAGGACTTGTGCCACACTCCAGGGTAAATACGACTGCTGCCAAGCAGAAAGGAAGACAAACTTTTTCTTAAGGACAATACCACCTACAGAACAAGTGAAAGGAGCTTTTAAAAGGGTATTAGTAGCTTTCGGCTCTAGTTTTAGTTCCGTCCTTGCCACCCAAGAGAGGCAATGATGCTAGTCCTGTTCTCTCAYGCTAATCTTCTGTGTGGCTCCTCCAGGGTATCTGGTCTGAGGTCCCCCCTCTCACCCCACATAATTTTTCTGTCTAGCCACAATAGCATAGTGCGGTTTTCAGCTTCATTCCCCTCCTTCCCTCCATGCAACCTCTCTTTTGGTCATTYCTAGCCACGGCGCTGCACGACCTTCCTCAGCCCTTCAGCATCCTCCCTCTCTCACAAGCCCGGGGCCCTCGCCTACGCCGCTCTCCAACCTGACAGCGCTATTTCGCTGAGGCTGCCGGCCAGGATCTCACCACGCTCAGCTAGCGCGAGCTTAGCATTGCTAGTTAAGTCTGCCCTCACCGCGCACGCTGAACTTTCCAGGGAATATCGCGCCTGACGGCGTGCCAGCCTTGTTGTTCGCTATCGATGAGATAATGTCTCTTAAATCTGGATGCGTGACATAGAGGCATTCAACCCCATTTTGCCTGTGGCTGCATTCCAACTTCAGGACAGAAATGACCAGGAGAAATATGAGAGGTTAGTGACATTCTTGGCTTCGAAATCATGAGCCTGTCGTGGAAAGGAATGTGATCAAAAAGAGACATCGCTGGTGCTTATTTTAAAATCCTTGATGTGTGATGCACTTTAATAAACACTGTTCTAATGCAGCTTTTGGGCTTCAGGTGAACCTTGTTGAAGGGGTGGGGGGGTTATTTTTGTTGGCRGAGCGTATCGGGCCAAGAACAGCCCATAAAAAGGATCACAGTGCCTAATGCCTATTTATACCCTGGACGCTATTTTCATCAAGATGGGAGAGCCAAGCGATGGACAGGTCCTACATCCTGCTTTTCCATGCAGGTGGTGGCAGGAATATCGCCAAATGCCAGTTCAAGCGCCTGCATCAAGGGATGGGAGGATTTTCAGATGGTCCATTGGGGCTGCTTTGGAGATGCGCGTGAATCCAGGATAGGACTCTTGAAGTGTGCAAGGATATGCTAGGTATGCTGAAAATGATAGCCATAAGCCAGCTTATTATAATTCACTTGCAAGGATAAAAGCAAAACAAAAGCTTAATACAGCTTGCTGGAGCGTACGGAGCTCAGAGCAGACTTGGTTCAATAAGGGCATGTCACCTTTCCATATAGCRATGAAGTACAGTGCTGGAAAAAGGCTCTTTACTGGTCAACAGCATGATRGGAAAGCCCAGGCTGCTTAGTCTTCATCAGTTATTACAAAAGCAGCAATATGAAGAAATCTCCTTCCTGTCAGAATTATCCAATTGTCCTTTTTCTAGAGGAGCAACTTCCTCTATTGAGGCCACATCCAGAGGGGCAAAGGAAGTAATATGGGTGAGAAGTAAGACGTACCGTTCACGCTGCTGTTTGCAACACGTACATGCCAGAGAAGAGGGAGGAATACAAGGATTTGTACTGACTTAACCAGACAAAAACGTTGACAAGACCCCTACGGACTCGGGAGCACGCTCCTGTAGCACAAGGGAGCTCCTCRGGTGCCCCAGTCGTACCTAYGGTAGATAGTATGAGAGCATCCGTYGAGAAGAGGAAATKGGAGCGCTAATGCTTYAAAAGGCCTTAGTTCCCCCARTRGCTGTAAACATGAGGGAACTGGAGAACACATTCCCAACAGGCCATATGACAACGTTTACGGAGCCACGGTTTGCAATGAACTAGTTACTTCTAGTGTAAATCACCGGATGGAGGACAGAAGCCAGGCACTAGCCGGAGTCAGGATGAGGCCCCTGCCAGGTGAGGTGTGTGAGATGCAAGGCTTCCCACGAAGCATCCCGTGCTGGCCAGACACGGAAAGGATGAGCCACCAACCTGACCTYGAGTAATACAAACCCAGCTCGCGTGGCTGCTTTTCGCTGTCTTGGCTCACGCTGCAGGAGCTCCCGAAGCGCCTCTGCTTCTCCCACCCAGCCCTTCGGGGATGACCGTCCCAGCGCCTCGCGGGGAGGCACCAGGGAAGGGCGATCGCGGCTAGCTGTCCCGAGCAAACGCGGTGCCAGCATCGCGCGCGTCAACCGCTCGCAGCAACCAAGTAAAGCTATTAAATACCAAGTACTTCCCATGAAGCTGACATTTCTAATCCCCGCGCTGCCCTCCCTTTTCACACACCGGTGGCTGAGGCCTTTCCCCACTGCGAGGGGCTTTTTCCCATTTCTCCGGCCTTATTGCTCCCTCCCACTCGCAGCTTAGAATTAAAAGACATAATAAAGGGCCCTTGAACCGGAGGGGGAGCGTCTGGTCGGGAGAAAAAGCAGGTCCCTTGTTTGAGGCCGGGATTCATCTGCCTCTCCCCGCGGAGATGAAGAGGCCCTTTCACCCCAGCAACCAGAAGGTTGAAGCTGGATATGTGCTTACGAGATAGGCCGTGGCTGGGAGCTGCCAGCCTGGGGCCGGCTCGCGGCGACATTTCTACCTCAGATTAGACAGTAAGGCGCAAGACGCATTAGAGGCCCGGCTGGAGCGGTTGCTGGGGAGACTGCCTCTTCACGCGGCCGCAAGCTTGAGGGAAAGCTGCTGTATCTATGAAACCGGGCCCCGGTGTGGCTTCAGCGCCTTTCTTCAGATTAAGGTTAATAAGAGCCTCCCCAGCCCGCCGGGCCCGCCGCGCTCTCACAGCGGAGACCAGAGCTGCCGGAGGTGGGAGCCCGGCGCGTCCAATATCCCCACCGGCGAGCTCGCGCCGCGCCGGCTTTTGTTCTCCGCTTCTGCTGAGCGATTTTCATTACAAATATCCTCTTATAATGTGTGCGTGGGGGGACGAGGGGAGAGGAGGAGGGGGACCGGGCCCACACAAAGAGAAAGAAAAGGCCGCTCGCTGCAGAACCAGTAATTACACGGCTCGGACCTTCCTCGCGAGGGGGATTCATACGGATTCGACATGGCAGCGGTTCACATGCACGGCCCCTCCGGGGGCAAGCTCCCCTTTCGATTTCATTACGTGCCAGCTGGGCTATCCGGGGAACTTTTGCCCCGAGACAACAGGTTCCCAACAAGCGGACAGCTACACTTGTTTTGTTATTACTCTGAAAGCAATTTTGCTACTTTCAATCCCTCACTTTATTTATTTAATGCTCCCAGAAGCCTCCGCGTTCACTTTGGTTCCCAAGGGGAGAGCACAAATGGCACAAAGTGACTTGTCAGCACAATACTGTTGCAAAGACTAAGTATGGGAAATTTCTTAAACAGGATCACTCTCCTATTTCAGCAAAATCTGAAGGTGCTGAATCAAACCTGTGACCGCTTGAACATCTTCCAACCCAGCATATGACTTGTGAAGGCCATGCTCTCAGTTTGGTCATAAAGATAAGCAAATTCTCCGTTCATCCTTTTACAAGGGAGGTAAAGGATAACCCACATATAAACGGATGCAAATAAGATCTAGATAAAGCCTTGCAGGACTCAAAGTTGACCTTTTGTACCGATTTGTGTCGTATTGCATGATTTTCTTCAGTTCAAGCTAACTGAACAGGTTAGCACAGCCCATACTTTGCAGTCTTTCACACGCAACATATTACAACATCCGCACAACTTTGGGTTAGGCTATTAATCCCATTTTACAGGTGGGTGGGTAGGTGAAACTATGGCTCAGAAGGACTTGGCCAGGAGGTCTGAGAGAAGAGGAAACCAAACTGTGCTTCCTCCGTTCTTAGAAAGTGTATTAACAACAGACTGCTATGCCTTTCATTAATGCATCCTTGTACATGGTACACAACCTGAAAGGGGGCCTGTTTGGAGCAATTTTACACCATGACTCTGGGGAAGACGCTCTAGGGCCAGTTTTTCACCTTGCTTGGAGCTTAGCCAGCAACTGTGAGATATGTGGAAGAYGACAGCTCCGATCCAGTAGCCAGAAAACTTGGTAAAAAATGTTTCAGCCAATAGTGCATGCACACTTGAGCTGCCTTCATCAGCTGTACTTTTATGWTGTGCAGAAGACAAGGACCAACAATTTGATCTGCTCTGTAACCTCAGGGTCGGGATACAAGCACTTGCTGACAAAGGGCAAGAAAACTCCTGTGAGCAGCAGATCCRCATTGTACTGGAAGTCATTCCTCTTCCCGAAAGCTCACAACCGACACAGCTACTTTCGTGTTTTTAGGTATTTGGATCCATTATTCTTGGGCCAAATGAGAAATTAGGAGCTGGATCATGGTTCAAGTTTCAGGTCACTCCGCTCTGCCACTAAAAATGAGCGCCAGGTTTACAGCTTGGCTCCGTGTAAAGACAGGAGCATTTGCTAAATTCAGACCCAAGCTCCGCATTCAGTTTTCCAACGCGCTGAATTTACTTTGGTTCTGTCTCTTAATTCCCATCGTCTTTTCTTTCTCTCCTTATTTACTTCTTAATTTCCATGTGTCTTAATTTCCTGCACCCTGAGACCTGCTGAGAGTGGCCTCTGCCTACCCGTGATTGCACGCTATAGTCCTTTCCTCCTCAGGGAAAGGTCAGAAACGGAGGTTTAGTGTGCCAAGAAGAAAGGCAGCAGCAGACAGACAGAGAGCACTCATAAAGATCTGGCTGTGAGCCTCTCTGAGAAAATGTCAGGTTGGGGAGGCTATAATAGCTTTAATCTGCAGTACAAGGGGATTAAAAGACTCGTTCTCACAGGACAAAAAAGAAAGGAGCAGAGCGGAAGGAGCGGAACAAGGGGAAAAATGAAGGCTGCGAGGGGAGGAAAGGAGAAAGTTAAAGAGCTCAACTATAAAGAGCATCGGCATTTAAAGAGCTCCATCTTCYAGCGTAATAAATGTGAAGTGGCCCGCATGGAAAGGGGGCTTCAGCCAATGGCTTTGCTTTTGCTTTTTCACACTAAGCACACACACTTCAGCCTTCTTCAATCAAGGCAACTTGTTATGTTTGGCTTTGTTGATTTTCAGGGGCAAAGGAGTAGGAGGGGGAAACAGAAGGTTAATGAGGCTCTGCCAGATGCGACACTCGGGAGAAGCGGCAGGCATTATTTTTAAACAKTGGTTTATGGTCTTTGATCCTCACCCCTGCTGTCCCTCCTCCAGAATGTCCCTCACCCCCCCCTTGTCCTTGAGGGCCAAGGAGAAGCAGAGAGGCCTGGGAACAGGAAGGAAGTATGCTGAATTCTGGGACCCTCTCCTCAAGTACTGCTTGAGCAACCTTTTCAGCTGCTCAGCGAGGCCAGGAGATGAAGAGAGTGTAATTGAAAGGGTAAGGAAGGAAGGCGACTTTAAACACTTTTTAAAGAAGRAAAAGAAAAAAAGAAGAAAAAACCCAATGCACCAAYTGCGGAGGATGTAAAGGCCAACGAGCCACCAACGTGGACAAGCGAACTGCACTCTGAAAAGGAAACCGGATACTCAAAGCCAGCTTTTAGTATTGCTCATGTATTACAAGACACAGGGTTTCCGGAGGCTGGATGCTAACTGCTACTACCCCAGTGGATTAGCAAGGCCCGATCCTCAGAGGTTTGCACATATTTATGTTTGAATACCACTGGTATTCTCCTTGAAGGCATGAGGACTCTTCCGCCTGCCTACTTATAAGCACGTGCTTTAGTCTTCAACATCTTTGAAGAAAYGGTAACATAAAAGGTAAAAGAAGAAGCCAGGAATCCTGAGTTTCCTCCCATTAACACATCCAGCACTCTGAGAAGAAAGTAGCAGGTTTCTAGCCAGTCCGCTATGCACTGAATAGGATTGTAGCATTTGCTATAATTATTTGTTACCCCCTTTCTCAGCTCAACAAGCTTACAAGTCGGGACAGATGCTCTGAGACACCATCAGGCACAGTCGAATGTCTAAGGCAGGTTCTCTCGGCAGCACAGCGGCTTGGCACAGCATTAGGAGGCTGGCCAGCCCTCTGTGCACAGGCTGCACTCAAAGGAAGAAAAGATGGTAACACAGTAAGCAAGTTCCAGACAGGAATTAGAGTATTGCATATCCAGTGGAGACAGGGGGCTGGAGTAGCATTAAGGTAGGAAGAATACAATTACCTGAACTGGAATGCAGCCAGGATAGTGACGTTAATTTATTTCAAGCAAGCCAGAAGTGCCAAAACCTGGATTTTACATTCAAGTCCAAAACATGGCAAATCACAGCATCTTGATTCTATTCTTCCAAAGCTTTGCTGGAAGCAAAGGTTTCCTGATGAGTGCTTGGCCCTCCTGCCTACCGCCTGGGGCCTTAACGAGAGAGCTCACCCTCAGCCTCGTCAGGAAGCGTGCCTCGTAGCAGAGCAGCAGGCATCAGAGAGACAACGCCTGCCCGCGTGGCACATGCTAAACCCTGTCCCACTCCCCCAACTCGCCTGCAGGAGTAAAGCCACACTTGGTCACAACTACAGTCACAAGCAGGTTCTCGAGTGTACCCTAGTTCGACCTGGTATTAATTACCCACTGYTCTGCAGAGATAAATGCTTAATCCTCCGGCTGTTGACACTGGAAAGGGACCAATCTAMCCTGGGGTGGATATTATAGAGGGGAACTTGGCTTCAGCTACGATCCCTGCATCATGTGCGATACAAATGTTCACTGGCTTGTAGGTAATRGATTTCATAGGGCGTTCAGGATCTTTCTGTGGCAGAGCTAATCTAGAATAATACATGACCCAAGCATTCATTGTATCAAGTTCTTCCTCCTCCTTTTCTTTTTTTTCAACATAATATTTCAACTTGCACATGGCATTTTTTCTTTTTGAGACATTCTCTCCTATTTCCTTACAGCTTACCAGCTTTCCTCCTGCAGGACTGATATCAAGGCGAACTTCCTACACAGCAGAGCTCAAGGAATGAGGCGGCAGGTCTGCACGACCAYGCGTATCTGGGTGTCTTTCACTTTCTTCCAGAAGCGCTCCAAATTGCTTCTCTGGTTCCCCGCTCACTGGAAATCCTAAATCAAGAAGTGGGCTTATCAGAGAGAGAGAAGCAATGCTGATGGCACCAGAGATAGGAGAACTGTCCCYCTCTCTGACCCAGCTGCAAGCCTGGGCTCTGAAGCTGCCTGTCTTCACAGCTAAYCCCCCCCTCAACTGCAGTTGCTGCCACTCCCGCTATTGCCACCCACGTGCAGGGCAAACCACTGTCCCAGACCCACTGCCACCAGCCCTGCATCCTGGGACACCATTAACACCCAGGGGAGATGACAACCCGCCCTTTGAGCTATTTCTCTTCTGGGCAGGCTGTGACCACCACTAACCAGCGTCAGGTTTTCTAGCCAGAGAGCAGTACTGAAGCTGGCTGTTCCACGCGGCTGAAAGTTCCTGGATTCCACCATAAACATGCATTTTCCTCCAAGCGCTACTGATAAAGGAGCTAACCCCCTGCTTCCCACTCCAACCCRGGCTTTCTCGCCTCTCCCCTGCTTGCTTCTTTTCTTTGTATGGGCTCTCTGGCAGGTAGTTTCTTGGCAAGGGTCAATTTTAAATCCAAATGCAGAATGATGTTTGAGAGGGGGTATTATGGTACACAGTCAGAGCAGAAGTCACGAGTACTTTGGAGCACCGGTTTGTTCCCCACTGACGACAAAACAGGTTCTCAGGACAGCACTGCTCTACACAAATTTCAACAGCAGGACCCACAAATAGCTGACACAGAGGTTTGAATACAGGAAAGATGACAGGGAGTCAGCACAAGGTTACACTCTTTTTTCCTGAAAATTGAAAAACAAGCTCCGGCTCAGCACGGCAACCATTATTTAGCTTATGGTGGTGTCCTGAAGCTCTGTAACACTGTGCTCAGTGCTGCACACCCATTCAGCCCACCTGAACGCAGAAGTTGGCCTTTGCCACCGTTGTGCTCAATTTAATCTCAAAATTCTAGCAGAGCAAAGAACTGACATCAAGGAAAAAAAAATCTTAACTTCTTAATGGGTTTTATGCTCCTTAACAACAAGATACAGAGAGGGGCTACTTGTTCCTATGCTGTTCCTGGGCAGCTTGTTCTCAGCTGTGAGAATGGCCTAAGATCTACGAAGGAGAGAATGGGCGCTTGAAGCCTAGCCAGTAAGAGCATGAGAAAGGGCTCCGGGAATCCTGGTTTCTGTTTTCCTTGCTCTAAGAAAAGAAAGGGGATTCTGGAGATTAAAACAAAGATCTCTCAATCCAAACTGCTGGGGTCTGCTCCTGACTGTTGCTGACTTGAAGTGCATGCACTTTGTAAACTCACTTCATCTCTCCGCCCCAGCTCCTCCAACATAAACACAGAAGAGATGCTGCTACTCTGCCASGTGAGCAAGTTCTGGAAGTTAACTGAAGCCTGCAAAACGCAYGCTCCAAGGTCCTTGCATGAAGGGGGCAGAGGAGTACACACACAAAGCGCTTGTCTGGTACAACTGCAAATCATTGTCACAGCATTCCAGCTAAGTGCCGGCTCTCAAGCTATGCTCCTCGGAGCCCGCCAGCGGAAATCACAAATTATTTCCATCAGGAGGAATGAATATYGAGTCATTTGCGTAATATCAGAGGTCAGGGTTAAAGGTAGGGCTATTAGAGCCTTCCTGGAGAACAAGAAGTGGAAGCTCACCCTTCCAATGCCATATCCAGTGTCCGTAACGCCTGGGTTAGGCCTCTGACCTCATGTGGAGCGGGCAGTGCAGTCCATCTCTGAATGACCCTTCTCAGCAAACAGCTTTTTAATGATATTCCTAACCGATGAGAGACTACAGTCTCTGGCCTCCAAAACCATAAAGCCAGTGAGGAAGCAATTGCAAGCAAGCACACCAAGAACATCTGGGAAGCCACCAACCATAACACAGGGCTTTGGTGTATTGTCCCCGACCGATGGCTCCTTTTCCTCCTGCCTCTCCCAGTCCTGTCAGGACAAGTGATGTAATAAAAGTAAGTCACAGGAAAAAGAAGGAAAACAGGAGCCTGGTAGTAAAAGAGAGGGTAAAGCGGGGCTCTGCATGGACGTTGGGCCTACGGACATACGGGGGCCCTGCCTCCCAGCCTACTCCTTGGCCATTTGGGATTAGCCCATATAAAACATTCTCCAGCACTTTGCCTAATCTGCTCTTAAGCTACTCAACATACATGCTCTCTCCTTTTCCAAGCAGGAGGCAAGTCTACTCTCTCCGAAGAGTCACTGTTGAGAAATTGCTCTGATAACGGAAGTAAAGACTGCTTTCCTTCATTTCATTGGATTCTGCCTGGTCTGGGCATGTCCTTGGAGCTCCCTAAAAATATACTCGCTGGCAGTAATCTAATCCTTCCCAGTATTTGCCACACATCACACACAAACACCAGAAGCGTGAAGAAGCACACACGTGTCCATTATTAAGCAGCTGCCTCTGAAAGAGCAGAGCCTGTGCTCTCAATAGTACGCATGCTGGAGGTGCACAGCCTTCTCTCCAAACGTGCYGCAGAGTATCCAGCTCCAGCTCAACGCAACAGCAGGCTGTATGAACTGCGCCATTTGGTACCGTAGCATCAAAACTAGCTGTGATCCTGTGCACTTCTCTCTTCCTGGGTCTTCTAAAGTGCTTTCGCCTGCAGCAACGCCAGGAAGCAGTATCCACTTGAACAATAAAGTCCAGTGCCAGTCAGTTTGACGATCCGTATCYTGGGAGTAACACAAAGAGATTCGTTCGTGCATATTCTCTTTGTCCATCTGCTCTGCCACATATTTGACAGCTAGGCAATGTAAGCTCACAAAACCACTGAAATCTTGGATGTTCTTGGATGTCAGACAGATGTGCCATTCTGCACTGGATGGCGTGACCTTACAAGCTTTCCAGAGCACTGTGCACACAACTGTTGTAACAGTAGGGGTAGCAAACAAAAGCGTGGTGAAATTGCAATCAACAGCAGAATTAAGGGGGTGCTTTTAAACCAGCTGTGGTGGTCCAACACACAGGCTGCCCATGAGATGTGTCCGATATCCCTCACGGGCTCTGAGGTGATCACTGCTCTCCAAGAGCTTGCTGTGACAAGCGCTTTTGCGTGGGAGCAGATAAACTTGCCAAGTGTCACACATGGGCCAGCTCATTTTCTGCCATGCCTTTCAAGTGAGAGCCTCCGGGACTAAAACATGGCTCAGCAGGCAAAATACAGGGCAATTCTTAGGTCCAGCTAAGCCACTGTTCCTCTTTAAGCCTGGGGACAGTCCTGTTTTCCAGACCACAGTTTACCYGACTTGCCTCCCTCTGTTTAGGCAGTATAAAATACCAGAACAAGACCACGCTGGAGTGGTGGCAGCAAGAGGCAGCTCATCCGTGTCCCTAAGGCAGGATGGCAGCTTTGATTCCTGCATTCCTTTGGACTTGCCAGGTAGTTGGGTAGGAGGATGGGTTTCTGACTCTGACTTTAGGCTATCATCGAATCATCGTGCTCCATTTTTTTCCTCACTTTGCTCTGGTAAAACAGAGGGAACGAGATAGGCACAGGGCAGGCTGCTTAGAGGAAGCAAGGACAGCATTTGGTCCTCTTCGCCTGTCCTGGAGAAACATCTGCCAGGAAGATACTGTCATATCGCATCTCTGTACCTCAGTGCCAGATGGAGCTTGAGGCCACAGCAGCAAAGTTTACGTGCCATCAACTTTCATCTCTTTGGGGTGTTCAGACACATGGGACAYGAAACTACATCCAAAGGAGCTTTGTGGCATGTCCTTCTCAGACTGTCCAGCTCAGCAGAAGTCAGGCATCTTCCATCCAGGCTCTCCATCATGTCAGCAATAGAACAGACACTATACGGCAGAAAAACATCTCCAGCCACGGACASTGGCTTTAATCTATCACACAGGCAAAACAGAGAAGCCTGGAAGAAGCCTCATTTAGCACYAGCTGGAGAAATTCTTTACAAGAAGCTCCCAGACAGGTTCAGCAAATGCTGAAAAGAGAGATGAATCATCCTATGCCTGTGGCTTCTCCTCTCCTTCGCTGTTGGCTACACCAGCCCCGGTTAATGTGCTGACAGGCCTGCTTTCTCCAGGCTGCTAGAGGCAGACGGCGCAACAGCTGTTGTCTCGAGCTCATCGCTGGAGTCCTTCAGAACCAAGAACTCCAGCAGAATGTCCAAGAGGCAGAAAACCAGGTGCCTGAAATGGAGAGAAGAGAAAGCTTAGGCTGGYCAGGGTGCAGCAGAGCTGGGAGATCAGCTCTGGAAACACAGACGCCAAAGCTCAGGCAAGGAAGAAGTATTCTGACTGCCATCAGGGCACGGCCAAAAGATCTCATACCCAAGAAGTGTTTCACTGGATGGTTCAGGTTTTTTTCCCCCCAAACTAGTGAGAGTGTTTGAAGCTGCTGAGCAGCATAGCAAGTACAAATCCATCTCCTGGAGTGAGGTGGCACACATGTCTCTACAGTTAATCACAAAAATACTGCTTTCCAAAAATACAGCGCTGGGTACGCAGATAACCACCATCTACACACACGTATATCTAAGTTCCTCTAAAAAAATAAATAAAAATGCAATTGAGTCAAACTAGGATTTGCTTTTCTTTCCTCCTGTGACAGCTACAGCCTCAGCAGGCCCAATGACATAATTAACACGATTGGGTTCAAGAGTATCCAGACGGACTGAGGTCTCGGACAYGCACATTCATAAGCAGCACCTCAGACTCCCTTTGGTAGTATATAGAGTCTAGGAAAATTAGCTAGATATATTCTGTGCCAAGAACCTGGCAGCGTGAATCCGTCACAGCATGGCCCTGAGCATAGCTTAGATGCCGTTACAAAGGCTACCAAGCTAAGCAGACTATGATCAGACATACCTGTTTATGACAGGCTGACCCAATGACTCCAGCACCAGGTTCCAGCTCAGGCGACATTTACTAGTTCCCAGGATTTCTTGGATCACTTCTGTTAACAGAGACAAAACCTTTAGGAACAGCACATTTCCACTGCAGTAAAACAGGGTCAATCTTCCCCCAATGGGGGCTAAATAGATGTTTATGACGGTACTCTGAGTCCAAGGTACCTCATGCCCAACATCACCGCATGAGAGAACAGTCAGGTACAGAACAGAACAGAAGGAAAGGGTTCCAGCCCAGAAGGGGCATATACAAGTAGTACTTTTTCCTCCCAAAGGCATAGTAGGGGCCCCTTACGCTACAGCAAAGAGTTAAAGTTCAAACTGCACTCATACGGATTAGGCAGCAGCTGCTTTAATGCCAAAGGTCCCCATGTCAAACTTCAGCAGAGGGAAATCCAGTGCAGCTGGACTAATGATTTCAGTCAGTGGAAAAGCTGGTCTCTCATCTTTACAGCAAGCAGCCCAAGGCTTTGCCTTCTGACTCTTCTCAGCAATGGCACCTTTGGCAGCAGGTGAAAGCACAGCATGACACCGGCTTTCCTGAGCCCTGCCTTGTTAGAGTGCGGCTCAGCGGGAACAGCACCACCAGCTGAACTGCCAGCACTAGCCACAAAGTATGTGGCAGCCTGTATCTTGAAACCACCAAAATACGCATGCTTTCTCCCTCGGAGCTGCGCTGCTCCCTGAATGCTTAGGCAAAGTCTAAAGAACTGGGGAACTCTGTGGCTTTTGCTAAAGGAAGCGTCATACAGACCATTCAAACCCCAAAAGTCACAAACATTTCCCAGCACCTTGGCACAAGCAGGTTCCATCACTGTTTGTAACCCTATTTCCAGGGACAACACCACTCTGGAGAGCTCCCCAGCCTCCGCCTTGCTCCCTTCTCAAGAGCAGCTGACAAGTCTCTGGGACACACTTACCAGGTAAGAGTCCCATCAAGCTCTGCAAGGCCTGCTCTGCTGCCGCTTTCTTCTGCTCCTGCGTCCTGACTGGTTTAGGCAGCGCTGGTAAAACTCCTCCAGGCCAGATGGATTCCTGCAGCAACTGGAGGTACTGGACCCAACGCTGGGTGCAGGTCAGGTTAACCACCTGCACTTCCAGCCACCTGCGGGCACACAGACAGACAGAAAGGTCAGGCAAAGCCAGACTTGCTACTACCTCAGGAGCTTTCCACCCATCACAAGCTCTAGAGGAGAATCAACTTGCTGGGTAAGTTAACATGCACTTTTCAAGCATGTACAAACATTTTCACAAGTATTAATTAGCCGAACTTCCCTGTACACCAGGAGTAGGGGAAAATTCACCATCTTACAAACACATACGTGAAATCACAGAGGAAAACCAAGAGCCATGAAAAGCCTCATCTCCCTGCAGCCCACTGGTAATCAAAGGAGTAACTGGTCCCCAGAGGGAACATATCTAAGGGATATGACTGGCCTTAATCTCTTAAGTGACAGTCCTAATGGCCACAGCAGTCAGACAAGAGCTGAGGCAGAGCTGGGAGAACCTCCCCCATCTCCTTGCTCCAAACCTGGTGTTGTAACTCTTCAACAGCCCCCATGACTGACTGCAAGGACATGAATCCATGTGGTCTGTCAACCAGCGCTCTCCCCACCAGCCTCTCTGCTACGGGAGGGGAGTCAACAGTGTCTCGCCTGGAGACAAAAAAACCACACTGCCAGAATGGCACAAATATCCTGCTGCTTTGCACTGCTCTTGGCTCCTTGCTTCCCTGCTGTCCAGCCCTGCTCCATCCACCAGTGGCAGGCAATGAAATCACCGCAGCTCCCATCCAAAGCCCTGCTCTGCACATCTATTAAAAGGAAAGTTATACACCTGCCAATAAAACTGCTTGTTGACCCTTCTGCTGGGCCAAGACTGTGCCCTTTACACGGTAACAACCTGCAAATCCCGAGGCTGCGGCCGCAGGAATGCCACTCCACATAAGGGCTTGGAGACGTTTGCAGGCCACGTGGGGAAGGTTTGTCGCCACCACCCAAGCCGGCCAGGGAAAGTTTCTAAATCAATCGTGCAGACCCTCTTTCCAAGATGTTAAATCACTTTCCCATATAATAGCAAAAGCCACGGCTGTCAGTCAAAACTCACCACCACCTAAAAGCCTGCTCCCAGAACGACGAAGGGTCAACAGCCAAATCCCCGATGCCGCCGAGGTCAACGGGAGGGTGTCCGTCGACTTCGGCAGGACCGGGACTCGGCCGCGCATTGACGGAGCCAGCCCACCCCGCTGCCGGGGAACAGCCAGCCTCACAGGACCTCGGTCCTCGTCAGTGGGAGGCTCCAGAGGAAAGAGAGGAGCCTTGGGCCGGGCTGGGCTAAGGGAGAAAGCTTGCGGTTTCGCCAATATTTCAAGAGCCCCTGAGGAGAGCAGTCCACAGGCAGGGCCAAGAGGCCCGTTCCACTTGGCAGCTGGCGTTCGTGCTTGCAATTCCGTCACCACTACGCCCCGGCAGCTCACAGCACATCCAAGAGCACGGGCCCTGCCAAGGCAAACTTTATTTAACCTGCGCTCTGCCAGACTGTCTGCATTCTTCTCAGGCTAGGCATTCGGGCCAAGGTCTTCTTTCCCCACACAACCGGGGCAGCACAAGCAGAGCATGGGGAATAGAAACACCTAAAGGTAACCCGGGGCAAGAGAACGTCAGGTTGCCATCACCAGGGGACAGGGCTGCAATACGCCGCTCGCTTCGTCAGCCCCAAACAAGATGCCTAGCTAGAGGCTCTTAGACGCTTTCCAAAATTCACGCCCAGGAAAGGCTAGCTGCAAAAGCAAAGGCGGTTCAAAAACACGAAGCCAGCCCTGGCGCGTTGCAGCAGTAAGGCCTGTTACGTCTCTCAGGCTAAGGTGTTACTGCAGCACAAGCAAACGCTCCTGGTACTTCTGTGCGATATTAGAAACGGCGCTGGAGATGGAGAGATGCGGCCTTCACGCCCAGCCTCGCCAGGGACTGCAAGTACAGATGTTGGGTAGGAAATTGTGCCAGAGATCAAAAGCGTGATTTCTGCCAGTATTAGAGGGCAAAAGTGTCTCAACATTGTCTTGTCTGGGAAAAAGCAGTGTTTGAAATACAATGGTTTAGATGAGTTTTTAATCTCAAGCTATCAGCAGAGTTTAACATCTTGGAAAATCTTGCAAGCGGATCGTGCTAAACCCTCCAGCCATCCCCAACCAAACTATCAAGGTGTTAAACCGTGGCTCCTCTAGGGACAAGAGCTCTCATTAACATGCTTTCAAATACAATCTGCTTTCCTAATCAAGAAAGTGCCTGGCAGGCGACAGAAGTTCAGAGACTTGGGGACAGAGCTGCAAACAATACAAGACTGTACCTAGGGAGATCATATCGAATGCTGACTTCAAATTTATCTCACCAATAGTCATTTACCATCCTCCAACAGGTTGGAAAAACCAAAGAACAAACTTGCTTTTTCTCAGAGTGCTCCTAAAATAGTAAAATTCTAAGCAAATAGTGCAAAGAGTGAGAGTTGAACTTAGAAAGGACCGCACACATTTCCAGACAGCTCAAAAGAGCACTGAGAAGTGATGGAGGCTGCAAGGCCCAATACAAACAACTTACCCATTTTTAGCTCAGTTATTTTCATAAAGTTGCCAAAGCTAGGCAACAAGGCCTAAAAGTAACACCTACAAAACTTATCACAAGTCCAGACATTTTGATCATTCAAGTGCTTACAGGTCTTCGTTCTGGCAATTGCACAACACAGTCGAGAGATTTTTTTACTCAGTTTGGGACTCTTTGGCTTCCTGCCCTCCAGTCTGGGGAAGGAACGACAGGACCTGAGAGCAACCCAACCTGTTGCGCTCCCCTTGCACCAAAGCATGCTACGGCTCCGGACAAGCTCCTGAGAAGACGACGACTTGCCTACAGTAAGGTGCTCAGAGCGCAGAATATTCACGCTCTGAGTATTTTATGGGCAATGCCAACCCCACTGCCAGGATGGAGGGAGAATGACCTCAAAACCACAGGGCACACAAAAAAGAAGAAACTAGACAGTGAAAGGACAAGAAGAAAGAGCAAAGCTGAGTGACAGAAGGAAGACTAAGGTACTGGGCTCAGGGTTCCCTTTTGCTGGTCTATCAATGTGAGGACCCATCCTAAAATCTCTGGGAAGAGAGGAAGAGTCAGATGGGTCCATCTAGCTCAGCGTACTCCCTGGTAAAGTGGCTCATGCTCTCAGATGCTCTGAGAGAAAATACCAACACACAGTGAGCTGCCCATGCAGAACTTTCTTCCTTGCTCCCATCGGTTAGTGCTCCCGCAGCACGCTGAGCCTGCTCCTGCTGAAACCACCGTGAACACCTGTTTTCCGGGATGCACGCTGCATTCGTGCGAGAAACAGAAGTGTGTGCACAAACAATGGTTAAATGGCAATGAGCAAAAAAATTCCTCAGCTCTGACAACAACTGTAGTTGCAATTTAAGGAGGGTCATTAATTTTTTTTTTTAAATGGAAAAATCCTACCTGATTCAAACCCAGATTTCTATGGCAAATTGGCCTATCAGGCAGGCTTTCTGCGCTAAGTCTGCACCAGCGCTGGATCAGAACAAACAGTTCACACTTCCTGCACAGGAACTTCAAACATGTGCGGGTCCGAAGCTGACCTTCACCAGCACCTGATTCACAGATCATTTTTCATAGTATTAAAGGACTAAGCACTTCGGATACATATACACATCAAAGACACGCACACACATGCGCCCCTACTCCCAGGTAGAAACAAATCCTTTAAGAAACACAAATAGAGCCTTTTTTTTTTTTTTTCAGATGGCTGATAAGTTACTATTTCTGCTCTGGTATTTCGTGAAGAAACAACCTTAATAAGAAAAGAAGAAAAACAAACCCATCATTGAATCATCTCCTTACACTTCAGCAGAGACCAGAAATAGATAGAAACCGACCTCCTGGACTCAGACGTTCAAATGTTGTGATAATGCCCAGCGCAAAAAGGCAGACTGCCGAGGCTACGAGGCCCTGGCCGTTTGTCTGGAGGTGCATAGCATGCCCATGCCGTAAGGGTCCTCTGTTTGAAATAGCTGCCGATAGAGGAATGAAATGGCTGCTAAAAAAGAGCTGATTTAATGCCATGGCTTAAGCTGGAACGCCAAGGTCAGCTGAAGGGGCCCTATACGATGACAACAGCAGAAGCGTCCTGGGAATGAGAAGCAAGGCCTGGGCGGTACGTACCTTGGCCCTCTTCGGCCACCTAAAACAACATGGGCTGCTAACATGGAACAGCCTATGGCAAAGACAGACTAAGAGTCAACAGCAGAGAAAATGAAGTGTGCAGACCCGAGTTTACCTGGCTCCTGAAAGCTGGGGACTTAGACAGGTTCACCTGAAGATGCAAAGAGCTGGGAACGGACAGGCAGATGTGACAGCATTCAAACTTGTAAAGAGCTACTAGAAGCTGGTAAACCTCTGCTCTTCTTGTCCATGAAGGTTAGGACGAGAACTGCCAGTTCATTGGAAAAGAGGAATAGTTTGGTTAAATATTCAGAAAAACTTCTAATGCTGATCATGATTAAGACCTGAAACAAGAGCAACTGTGCTTCCCCTGGTACTGGTAATTTTAAGGATTCTGGTAAGCGCAAACTGGAGCCTGCCTTAATAAGAAGGGAAATATTGAAGAACCTTTACTAGTCCACTTTAGCTGCATAAACACATACAGCTCTACAACTACACATGGTCTGTGCACAGAAGTAACAAACCAACCTCAACATCTACTGCTTTTCTTCTCCCCATCACTTCACCTCTCTGTTTCCCTGAAGTCAAATTAACACAGCACAGCTAACAGGAAAGTCAAAAAAGGCTTGTGAGACCAAGGCAGTGAAAAGTCTAAGAAAATGGCAACATCTGGAAATGCAAAAGCCATTTCAGCATCTGCCTCTTATGAACTCAAGAAGGGGTGGTATTGAAATCACTGGATGATTCCCCCCCTTCTTAGTAATTGCCCCCCAAATTGCACCTCAAACTACAAAATATCCTTACTCAAGGGCTTGGAAGGAGCAACATTTCAGGGCTTTGACTGTTAAACATTCCTACGCAAAACCTATAAAGCAAAGAACCGGCTGCAGCAGGCACTTAGAAGAATGGAAAAATACAACCGGAGGGCTTTCACCCCCGGGCTCGGCCTTTGGCACCTGCTGCCAGAGCGTGTGTTCACCTTCCCTGCAGAAACATGTGCAGCTCCGTGCTGGCACGCTTGGCTCAAACACCGTTGGAGAAAATCCACACTTGTCCAGGCCATCGGTAAACTCTTTGTGGAGGAAGGGAACAGGAAAGAAAAGAAAAAAAAAACCAAAAAACCCCTAAGTCCTCCATAAATCAAGGAATACGAAGCATCCTTTTAAACTCCTGGCCAAAGATACACATGCAAAAAGTAAACTATCCTCTTGCCTTACTGGAAATGTTCCTTTCCTGCTGCCCTATAAAAAGTTTACAGTTGCATACGCCACGAACGAGGCGTCCTGTCCCCCCGCCCGAGCACACAGCAACCAAGCGTTTGACCGGCGAGGCAGCAGCCCCGAGGCTGAGAGCCTTCCCCAACACCGTGCCTTGCCAGCTTCACACCTCCCAAACGCAGCACGCTGGGCTCCGCCGAGGGCAGTTACACCACGAGAAGCACAAAACCAACTGAGCAGCAGGCGCTCACTTAGGGAGCGTTTCCATCTGCTGTGCCTTGACCCCGGCTTATGGGCTTGCCCGTGCCAGCACCGCGTAAGGACGGGGTGATGCTCCGCTCAGGGGGGGATGCTCCATGCTGCTGCACGTGCTGCTCTTTCCAAAACACACCTGACAAACAGACATCTCAAACGCGCAGGGCTCTAGCTCTAACATCTTTTCCCTGCAGTGAATTACTCAACTGCTCTGCTTTGGTTTTACTTTACTTGCGTTAGATCTCCCTGCAACCCTGTGGGGCTCAGAGAAGGGGGGAAAAAGTTGCACGATTTAAAAAAAATTGTCCCAAAAAATCCTTGATTTTCAACAAAGCATCCCGGCTTTCGATAACATCTTCATCAAGTATTTATTGAGCCAATTAAGCTCTCAGCAGTGCCCCAGGGAGAGGCCAGGCTGTCTCAGCCAGGTCCTGCTCAGAGCAGATTGCTTCATTAGCCCACTTCAGAATCAAAACACATAAAAACACCATTAACCCTTCGCAAGCCGGGGAAAACTAAAGCCAAAGAGGAGACATCATTTCCTTTCAGTCCTTTTCTCCTTTGTCTCCTCTATTTGAAATAGGAAGCTACTTTTTTTTAATCTGGGAAAAAAGTTGGCACGCATCTAATGGCTGAAACAGAGTCAAAAGCAAGAAGGAGAGATGCAGTTAAAATCATGTTGCAATTGTTACCAGAGCGCTCGCTTCCTTCTAGCGGCTGCTTTTGGAAGAACGCTGCTTCCAGAAGAGGAAAAAAATTGCTTGGGACAGAGACTCAAAGTGGGATCCAAAATTTCCAGGTGTTTGGAGACAACTGAATCAAGGCCCACATCCAAGTTGATTTTTATTTACTTTACACACACATACAGTCCTGAAGACCACTTTTGCTGACATACCACAGGCCCACGACTTCTGCTGCTCTTAACAGATGCAATGAAAACAACCAAACCTGGAGACAAGGAGGAAGATGCCATAAGGTTGGTTTCCCCGTATAGAGACTCTCTTCCCGGCTGGCACAAGCACTCGCACAACCACGGGAGAGGCTGGGCCGTGCTGCGGTGCGCTCGGCCTTGCCAGCAAAGCCCCTCGACACATTGATGCAGAGCCTTTACCAAGCGTGCTGAAATCAGCTCCCCAGGGGAAAAAAACAGCCCAGCGAGTGGGTTTAGCTGCTCTGACTGCGCTGACACCGCAGCTTTGGCAGCCTGCTCCTGCCAGCACAACTTGGAGGTGCTGCCCGAAGCCCGGAGTGGCACAACCTGCCAGCTACGGAGCCAAAGGAAAGTGGCAACCGCTGCGCTGCGAACAGCTTTAGCATGAACCCTCCCGGCTTCTCCTGGCTCCTGAAGAGCGCGAGCCGCACTAGCTGGCCCTCAGCTTTAATGTCTTTTTCAGAGATAACGGGAAAGGGGAGCTGCTGGACTTATCTCTGCAGCAAACACCCGCCCAAGCAGGGCCACGTCCTTCCTAAGGACACAACCCCGCTGCTGTTAGCAAGCGCCGGGTGACACGAGCGTGRTGTGCACACACAGCACAGCTTTGCACCAACCCTCGGGGCAATGTGGCTCCAAGGTGAGGCCTAACCTACCGTCTCTGCCRCCGGACACGGCTCCCACGTGCCTGCAGGGCTCCCGACAGCCAGGGCGAGGGGAGGGCAGTCACTTGCCATGGGCAGCGCGTTCCCAGCGCTCCCGGGGCTGCGGGAACAAGCAGGTTTACTCACGGACATTTAAGAGAGTCAGGCAACACTACACRCCAGTGGCACTTTGAAGTCAAGAGGGCCAAGGAGGCTGCCAAGGGTCTTTGTTTTTGCCAGCTCTTTTGGCACAAAGATCAAGAAGGAATGAGAGAGAGAGAGAGAAACAGAAAAAAATCCAAACAAGCAGCTCCCTGAGGCTATGAGCTCCTTGACTCACACCAGCAGTCGCACGAGTGCCCATGACACCTGGCCCGACATCAGCAGACCCCAGCAGAGCCCCCAAGCCAAGAGGGCAGCAAGAAGGTGAGAGCAGCCCAGGGTAGCGCCGTGTCAGCCCCAGGACCCATCTCAGGTGATGGTCCCAGCTCTGTCCCATGTCCCTGGCAGAGCCCTGCTGAAGGGGGGACAAGAGGCAGAAAGCTGCCGCGAGGGCAAGCTGCAGCATCCGCACAGCACAGGTCTTCCGGACCGCTGCAGGGCCTCCAGGCTCGCCTACRAAGCACCCCTTGCCGCCCCACCAAACTGACTTGCAACCCAGGACCTTGTCAACCAAAGGAGACGGACACCAGCCCACGAGGGGGACAACACTGCYGTGGGGACACCGCTCTCTGGAGCCATGCTCAGCCTGTCGCCGTGCCACCTCCTCCCATCCCCTGGTTGCTGTTGTGTGAATGATGCCCCGAGCACTTTCTCATTCATTGGGCATGGAGGTGGCAGCAAGCCGAGCGAACCCACGGCGGGAGGGCTAATTAAACCAGCTGCACCACTGAACTGCACCCCCCCCCAAAAAAAAAAAAAAACAACCCTACACAATGAAGCAGAGAAGGGGGGACACAAAAGCTCACGGCAAGAGGAGCCAGGGAAGGACGGAGAGGAGGCGGTGGCACTGTGACGGTCACCCTGGAGACCGGAGGCCCCGTTGCTGACAGTGGTTTTACCTCCCCAGGGAGCAACCTCTGTTGCGAGCAGCTCCGAGGCCGCTCTGGGGGCTGAGGAAGGGAGCAGGGACTCGTCCCACAAGGGGCCGGGCAGCGGGACAGGGGCAGGGAGCCACATCCTGCTCTCCCCAGCTTCGTGTCTCCTGTCGGAGCTGTGCTGATCGCACAAGACAGCGGCAGCTCCCCCTCGTGCCTGCAGGGAGACGGGATGCTCCTTCGGCAAGCCCGGACCGCGCCGGGCGCGCAGAGCGGACTGCAGGGCTGCGGGCGYGCAGGGCAGCCAGCCCACGGCCGCCTTCGGTCCGGCTCCTGCCCCGGGTGAGATGTGCTGCCACGTTACTGCGGCACGCGTGCACATCCACGCATGCGGTCTGCCTCTCACCGTACGCAGCACCGCATCCTCCCTGCGGCTTGCCTCTGCGCGCCGTAACTGTGCCCATCTGGATCATTCCCATCAGCAAGCAGGGCCATCCTGCCCTCCCATCCATCGAGCTACTGCTTTCCAGACCGAGAGCTAGCAAAAAAYATTAATCCAAAACCTAATAAATTCATAGCCAGGTCCTATCTAACAAGGTGCTTCCCTGAGGATTGGGACAGGGGACAAATCCTGGAGGAGCACGAGAGTGCCCTGGAGTGAACAGCGAGCCGAGCGACGCCGAGCTCCCGGGTAAGGCAGGGATGCTGTGCATTTATTTTAACTCCTGCTCCGTGCCTCCTACAAAGGCTGGTGGAACAGGACACCATCAAAGCTGCCCGCGTAGACCCACACGCTCTCCTTATATACACGCACACTTCGAGCCCCGGCACGGACGCTGCGCTCCCGCCCCACTCGGGTTACCGGGCACAGACAGCCAGGATGGGACAAGACACCGTCTCTTGGCGTAACGCCCTGCGTTACAGCGTCTTCCTCTTGCGACGCGCGGGAAGGGGCAGTGAGGGGCCTGCTCGAGGAGCTACACTGAGCAAAGCTAGTGCTAGAGCCCAGGGAAAGCATTCAGATCTAGGTCTGCATCTAAAAATCCTCCCAGGTCCATTCCCAGGATCCTGGGACTCCAGTTTGGGCCCCCCTCCAGAGTCTTGCACTTGGAAGCAGCRGTGGTTCAGGATGAAGCTAAGGCTCTTCTGGCCCAGAAGAAAAAGTCTAACACAGAAAAAGAGCAAAATACCACAGGCCAGGTGGCTAAAACCAGCAGTATATGGTCAGTGCTAGCCCTCTGCCATCCCCAAAGCCTGGAAAAGCTGGCTGGAGGGCAGGCAGCCAGCACGGGACAGGTTCCCCGAGGAGCCGCAGGGGCACATGAGAGAGAAGCCAGAGGAGCGGGTGCTCCAGGGCCTTCGGGCACAGCTGTCCCTGCAGCAGCTTCGCTGCGTTAGGATGGCCAGGGCCCATGAGCTGCCCAGCCTCCATTTACAACTTGCCAAAAGTGGCTGCTTGCTCCAGGGACTCTGGCAACTTGGCGTCTCGCAYGCCTTGCTCTTCAGGCAGCTCCACGAAGTGGCTCCAGGCTCCCAGGGAGCTTCCCAGCCCTCACCTCACTCTGCACCTCTCAGTCAGGGGGATTTGCTTTGTCCCGGGAAAACCACGGCAGAAGGCTGGCTCCTCCACCACCGACCACCGCGGCACGGCGAGCCGATCCCTGGCGGCCGTGTCCCCGGCTCCACGGCTGCCCCGGGCACGTCGCGGCGGTCGCAGACCCCTGACCTAGTGACCAGCGTGCCATCGGGGACAGACCGAGGGCAGGGCGCRGGGTCACAGCCACGGCGCGGTTCGAGTGCTTGCCTCGTATTTTTAACACCACGTTGACTCACAGGCTCTAAAAAGCACTTGAATTCTCTAAATGCTTTCAGCTCTTTCGCCAAACACCCCCGGAGCCCAGAATAGCCCCCTCTACTCCCCACCACGCACAGACTCCCACCGCAGCGCTCCCTCATCCTTGCTAGAGCAGGAGATTTTCCTTCCCAGCGCGAAGGGGGGAAGACAGTCGGACAGCGGAGGGGTGTGGAGCCGGACTGGGGCAGCGGGGTTTGTTGGTTTACAGGCACGGACCCAGCGTGCGGAGAGGCTGCTGGAATTTTTTCTTGGCCCCGGGGTCATCCCCACTTCCAGCAAACCTCCCGGTCCCTCCGCYTCCCCTCCCCTCGCTTCTCCTTTCGGCTCCAAAAAAGGATCCCTCCCTGTTACATAACGGGATGAGCGCCGCGCGGATGCAGACATGCACGCATGTTCTCCCTTTTACTTAACAATACCTTTTTCGGTCATACAGCCTTCCTTTCCCCGGCCTCCCTGCTGCCATCCAACTGTCAGGGGAGACGGATAACGCCTGGCTCCAGCTACAGCTATTTCAGCCGCATAGAAAAGGGGAGAGAGGAGCATGGTGGGATACTTCCTGCAAGGAACAGTGAATGGAGAAGGCAAGGGAGGTCTCGCTGACCAGCAACAGCAARGTAACACCGGTCACTTGAGGTCACCGCAGGGGATGCTGTGGCCACTGAAGGCCCAAGGGAGAAAGCCCCCCAAGGAAGGGGAGTTGGCTCTCCGGAGAAGTTCCATCTTCTCCATGTCATTCCATTTTGCTGCTCTCGAATGAGGCAGGAACAGGGGCAGGTGTGTCCACACTGCTTGCTATATGTCTCCTCAAAAGAAACACTTTTCCAYGCTCACTGCAGAGTGGTAGCAATACCCACAAAGGCGGCTGCAAGAAGGCTGCAGCAACAGCAATGTGCCTCACCAAACAAGCCGGAAGAGGAGTCTCCAGCAGCAACCCCCTTCCCAACACCCAAAACACTGCTAGGACACCTCCTTTCCACCACCCACCACATAACCCAGCCACTAGCAGGAATGGAGGAGGACCTCATCTCAAGGAGGGATGATTCCTGMTTGCGCTTTGCAACTGGCCACAGTCGGAAACGGGATGCGTGTCCACTGCTGCTCCTGCGTTTGTCAGCCCCTTCTCAGAGGCAGGAGCAATAATGCCCCAAATAGCTCACGCTCCCAAAACAGCTTCTGGTATTTTCTCCACCTGTACCAAGTACCCAGACGCAGTGCCAGCCAGAATGCCAGGGCTGTGCCACGTCTGGCCTAGCAGTGATCAAGTTGCAAATACTTAAATGGAAGAGAAATGCCACCAAATCACTGCTGTATCCCTGGACAGGCAGCTGGCAGCAGGTCTGAGCCAGAGACCTCTGTATCTGCTCAGATATCCTTTTACTTGGACAGCAGCACACCCACCTTGGCCAGCCACAGATGCAAGAAGTCTCTCACACCCTTCTGCACAGCTCAGGTACCGCAGGAGGGAGCAGAGTGCCATGGCAAGCGGGCACGGACCCCCCCATTCCTAATCTGCCTCCACTATATACAGGGATATCGACATCCCTGCTCTCGAACGTCCATCTCGGGCACTGTAAGCCAGCTCTGCTCTCGTACCAGATCACACCTTTCTTTACAGAAGCAGAAACCAAATGCTTGCTGAYCCCCAGCCCTCTGTACGGGCTTCCTGGACGACTAACACAGCCCGTCACCCTCAGTCACCTCCACCTCCACCCTACCACTGCTCCCAGCCAGGAGATAAAGCAGTTCCAAGCGTGGCCTTCTGGGTTGGGGTGGGGATTACAGCAGCACAATCGGGGAAGGAAAGCGTTCACTGYAGCACTTCATGAGCAACACCGGCTTCCTGGCAATGGGTCAGTTCACACTGTGCCCCTCCTTCCCCTGTTCCCTTCACACTCCTCCTAACTGCACATCCGTCCCAGAACAAGACCAGAGTCAGTGCCAAAACGTGGATTTTAACATGGACACGTACAGTCCTAGGGAGACGGGGCTAGCTTGAAAGGTGCTATTTGCCCCCTGTGGAAAATCGTGACCACGACGCCAAGGAGTCCCGGGACCTCCCAGCATCACCTCCAGCCACAGCTCTGCTTGCAGCACATTCGAGTTCACCCAGACCCTGTGAGGCAGAGTGGCTAGACCCAGATTCCTCCTCGTGCTGCTCCAGCTTCCAGAGATCCTCCACCTTACGCAGCCAAACACRCACTGTGTGTAGGACAGCTTCTCTAGTGGAAAATACCAAAGCCACGTGTCGGTGCTGCAGCCTCCCCGGGCGACCGGGACTCAGCTTATTAGGAGGCGATGACGTGCATGCTCAAGCCCTCATACCTCTATGCTTACACATAGGGATTGGGTTCCAGTTCATTCCCTGAGACACGAGAGCCCATTTTGGAGAAATGGGAGCAACACCCACCTCCTCCCACCCAAAGAAACAGACTTGGGAGTAACYGCCAACAGCCCCTGACCTCAAAGCGCTTCAGCAACCTCCGCCGAGGGCAGCTCACGTTACCACCTCAGTTACGAGGCTGCCCTGCRTATTTTCACACCAGCCTTGGGGAAYGTCTGCTGCAGAAGGAAGGGGCAGGAGTGGGAAATACACTGCTTTGAGGCTGCCCCTAGCCACAGTCCTTCTGGAAGAGTTTTCCATTTGCTCTAGAGGACCATATCCTCAGCTAGCGATAGGCACTGACCTGTATGAGAAGACAGGAATGCTATCTGCTTGCGTGTCTTCAACCAGTGCCTTACCACAGAGGCGCAGGCCTCAGAAAGCTTGGCAAATACACATCACCTCGAAAGGAAGCCTTGCCCTAACATACCTGGGGTCACTGCCCAACATACAGGCACTACTGGCCCACTGCAGGCTGGAAAGGGATATGTCTGTGAYGGCAAAGGCCCTGGGAGATGTCAAGTAACTGCTTGGAGTGCCAAGTTGTTGTTCCTGTGCCTGTTTATTGCCCCTTTGTAGAAAGAATAAGCCAAGCCCCTACGCAGTGAGAGATCAGGAGCACAGCAGAGTCTTGCTCTGCAGAACGTGGCATGGCCCGTCCCCACCACTCTGAAAAACCACCAGAGACCACACACCCATTCAGGAACCCCCCAGAGAGCCAGGGAGCTGGTCACATTTGTCCTTTCACTGAGAAAAGAAACCTCCCATTCCCATGGCTGAATCCTTCCTTTCCCTTGTCGTTAAAGGACGGGAGGCTGCCCACTGGACTTACATCGCTGCTCACAGGGAAAGCAGCCTCCACTGCAAATCTCCAAGATGTTCACTCTAGATACATGTGACATCCTCTTTAAAAACCCTTGTTTGATTTGACAAACGGCATTTACCTGCATTCAGTCAAGAGCTCCATTTTGTACTGTAATTCCATCTGAAGTGCTGTGCTGACCACATCTAGCCTTACCTACCTTAAAGTTATTCCCATAAGAGAAGGGGATACAGGTCATCTTGAAAGGTCATTTCTGAGAAGCTACCAAAGAGCAAATTTTGACAGTGTCTCTGCTCAGTACTAGGGGTCATCTCCCAGGAGAAGGCAGAGGACTATGTATGCACCATGCTTGCCCCAGGTACTACAGGAAATGCCACAGAGCCGTGAGGTTGGTTGCTGAGGCCTTACCTTTGAATGAGGGTCCCGAAAAGCAGGTCAAAGACSTTCTGCATGTTCTCCGTGCATAGCCAGCTCCAGTGATCCATCAGAAGCAGACGCAGCAAGTCCAGGGCCAGGTCAGCCAAAGCTGTCTCAGAGTCTGCCAGGAGGAAGAGGAGAGTCAGATGAGGACACCAGCTCAGAGCGTAAGCAGCCCTGTCCCCCTACCAAAGGGCACAATAGCCCAGAATATGGCTGCTCCAAGCTCAGCTTTTCTTGGATCCTGCCCAGCTGCACCCCAGCTCTGGGGTACGACTGGTGCCAAAAGAGGACTTGTAGAGTGCTTGGCTCAACAGCTGCCTGACTTGGCTTATTCCCTCCATGTTTCCGAGACACAAGTCAGTTTAATCTTTTGGTACAAAGTTTGTATGAAAGGGATGATAAGTATTGGAGCCCAGTTACAGGAAACAGAGAGCCCCCACTTCCCTGAACTTGGGCTAACAGGAGCAAGTGACAACATTTTACGACTGGGGACTATCTAATCCCAGTCCATGAGAAAGGATGGCAACGCACCAAAACGGGAAGGCAGGCACCTTTCCCTTCTTCAAAAGGGCCGTTTTCCAGGAGCAAGGCTCTGGCTGGCGTCTGCCGGCTGCCATCGTGTGGCAGGCCCAGGTCTCAGCAGACAGACGGAAAAACCATATTTGGATAAAGCAGATGCATCAGTTGAGACAAAAACTCGCACACACGCCAACACACCCCTGGCGATGCAGACCTGGGACAGCAAACCAGCTCGCTGATCCTCAGGCACGCTCACTTGCTAGAGAGTGACTTATATGCTGCTTGGCCCCAAAGCAGCATCGGGGTGTGCAGAACAGGCCTATAAACGCACCACATACCCAACCGAAGATAACGCCTCACAGCATGCATCCACGTCCCCTTCCCCAGACAGTGGCTGGCCAACCTCTTCCAAGAGGTCACCCAGTGAGCAGATCCAGGACACTGGTTGCCTTTGGCAAGCTGCTTCCCAGACATTCACTCCCCTTATCCCGCCAGACCGGTCTGCCCTGTCTCGGATCTGAGGCATCACAGACCTGCAGGCATTTGACATCGTTTACGTCAAATTTCCTTACGGGCCCAGCTAACTCGGCCTGCCTGTGTCTCTTACACTCTGTACAGAGCGCTGACCTCAGATTCTGGTCCCATTCCCCAGCAGCCCGAAACAACTGTGGATACATCTTTAAAAGTTATAGGCAAAGCTGGTAGCACAGGCTCGATTTCAAAATACCAGACCCATCCTGTCACAAGCCCATGCTTTCAGTCAGAGTTTGCCAAATCGAACCATTAGCATGAAATTTCTGGAAAGCTCCAGCTGATACAGTTCAGCTGTTCCCAAGAACAGAACTGAACAACACGCTTTTACTCATGTTCAAAATAATCTTGTAACTGTTCTGAGAGGCTGTAGCACCTCTGTACTTCAGAGGAGGGACCTACAATCACAAAGGGAACATCAGTCATYGAACTGGGACAGCAGATTTGCTACTCCAACCGGTTTCATCCAAACTTACATCTCAGAAAGATGCTTTTACAGTGCACGGACACATTAAGGCTGACTTGAGATTAGCTAGGAAACGCGATTCAGCCATTTGAGAGTTTCCATGTGCTTGACTTTACAACGTTAGCATTTTAGGCAACGTGTCCTTAAGAAATGTATTTCTGCAGGAACTGTACTGGGTACACTAGGGTGAAGATCTGCAGTGACTCAACTCAGCTGGGTGCACAAGACTCAAGTGCTTCCAATAGCAATACAGTCCAGAGCAGTCTCCCAGCAGGATGGAGATACTCTGTTTTCTCATTAAGCAAGGTGCAACAGGCAGGAGACCARGTCCCCACGCTGAAGACCTCCCAGCAGGCAGCTGCAGAGCTGGCTCTGTCAGCACTGGGGGAGAAGGGGTGAAGCACTAACAAACAGGCTGAGCTCACCAGCGCCCGTGTCCGGATGCATCCCCTGTTGCGATGGGCCCAACACATCTGTTTCCTGGTGCACGCAGAACTCCTTGGCTTCTCTGCCTCCCTCGCCGTCGGGGGCAGCGCTGGGCACTGCCTCCAGCAGCTTCTCCTGCTTCTGGATGAAGGACTCCATACCAGCCAGCGACAGGGTGCCGGAGACCTGCAGAAGCAGCAGTGCTTTAGTGCCACGGGCTGCACACAGCCAGAGCTGAACAGACCCGTGAGGTCTCCACYGCCCAGACAGCCCTCCTGCTGCCACCACCCTCCCCGGTTTGCATCTCGCTCTGTCCAACAGCGCAGCTAGGGCTGCTTACAGCCTGCCCCCAAAGAGCTGGCACCACAGTAACCACCGCGGCCACAACCCTTGTGCACCTGGATTACTCCAGGGCAGCATGTGAACAGGGCACTGGTCAGACTCACCAAGGGATCATACTGAACTTACAGTGCTGCCCTCTCTCAGAGAGTACAGAATCCTGTCGTGTGCTTCACCTGCGCTCAGCACCGGAGTGATTTTACTGGATGGGAACCTCAGTCTGGACCTGAAGAGGAGAGACACAACACAGTCAGGGTTTTTTCCATAAGCTCCAAGTGATGAGTKTCCCAGTCTCAAGACTGGTTTAGGTTTGGTCTTTTTTAAAGAAGCATCTGCCCCCAGGATGACCAAGAGCTGGCTATAAAACACTTCAATGAAAACTTAAGAGCACTTGCCTCAGCTACACGTTCTTGAACACTGGCCTTTGAAGGCCTTCCATTATCCACCATACACGTGCACCTTCTTCTACAGATATATTAGATACAGGCCTATATGCAGATCTAGGCATATCTGTCCAGCAAGGTGTGACCCGTGTGAACATATATGGGAATGTTCAGAAAAGCCTTTGAGATGAAGCACACTCGGCGAGATTGTGAAATCTAATTCTCGGTGTATACACACGCACAGAGAAAGGGCGTTCTGGATTTTGGGACAAATAGTAAAAAAGTCTGTTTATCACTAAGGAATGTTCTTTTCAGCCAAGCCTCTTCAAAACTTGTACTTCTTTGGTTTGTCTTTTTTTCTTCTTCTTCTTTGTCCAAAGGAGCTTTTTTTAGTAAAACATTACTTTTCTCGTAAAAGCTATGCTTATGCAGAAACCTTTCCTTTCTCTATAAGGGAACAATCACTGACGAGCACAACGGGGCTCGTCACCGTGAGCAACACCAAACGTCAAACACTTGCAGAGCAATGTATGTGCAATGACTTAACCGCTACTCCTAAATAAATATTCAAATGTTTGCTGGGAAAAGTGACAGGCTACTGCGCAAAACACATGAGAAAGGTAGGAGTAAACCCTCAGGTAGACAATACAAGTAAAATTAGCTGGAGCACTACACGTTCTTTTCGGCACTTTTTGAAATCTGCTCTGAAGTGCAGTGCACAGAATAATTGTTCTTAACAGCAGCAGCCCAACGCCACCCAACTTACAGCTATATTTTGCAGCAACTCACATACATAGGTCGTGTACATGTTTAAGGCTAAAAAGCAATTCTCCAGGAGCTACAGCATCTTTGCTGGCAAATGCCACCACCTCACAGCTGCCTCAGAAAGAAACCCACAAGCAAGAAAACCTTCAGTACCAACTGCTGTAAAAAACAGAGTGTTCCTGGAAAATCTCTTACCTAARTAGGAACTCAAGTACCCTTGCTCAGCTTTTGAAAGAGAAAGCAATACAGCTGAAGTATGATAGCAATGTGYTATTTACCACATCTAAAGCACCAGGTCAGTACTTCCACATTAGAGTCAGTTTATTTATAAAGTGCATGTTCCCCATAAAGCATGTGGCAAGCTGTGGAACAGCCCTTACTTGTTAGCCTTCTTCCCATCCGTCTGAGATTTTCCATCTACTTCTGACTCGCTGAGATCCTCCGTGGGGCTCTGGGGCTCTGACCTGGGGAACGCTGTCTTCAAGGTGTCCACGATGGCATTGACAACTATCTGCAAAAACAGCAGTGTCATCAGTCATTGGAGGAGTCTCTTTGAGTACAAATTAAGAAAGTTACCAGACTTGCACTCTCCCACTTCGCATTCCTATTTTCCATCAAAAACCTCTAGCTCCGTGGGACAGGTTCTGACTYGCAATAGCTTTATGGCTTTCTGGGCCAGCTCAGCCCAGCAATACAGTATTTAGGTACCCACAACCAGTTCCCCACTCGTCTACCTTGTCTATCCTGGAGACAACGAAGGGCTTCTTGACAAACGCGATCCTGGCATCAGTGTTCAGGGCGAGGAACTCCTGCACCTCCTCACTGTTTGCGATCTCAGGGACTGCGCACAATTGCTGCAAGGGAAGAATGAGCTTTGGGTCTTTTCTGGGGTACCTTTCCAGCTCGCTTATAAAAAGCATGGGTGGAAAAGASCTGATGCATTTCACTGTGGATACAGAGCTGTCCCACGCGACTGCTTGCCAGCTCTCAGAAAGCTACAGCTATCAGCTCATGGCCCTGCTATACATAATTCAAAATCTATTTACACACTATCTCTGTTGCCTGCCATACATTTCTGATCCTTAACAACATGCTACGATCTCCAAAACATTCTGTCCACCTGGGAGCTCTCATGGAGATGCACACACCATGAAATGGCATCTGCTGTAGCGTGCCTTCATGCCTCCCCTCCTCTCTAACATGCAACAGGGCAGTTATACCCCCTTGTGGCTCAAATCAAGACAGCAAGGGGAAGAAAAAAAAAAGCAGGTATTTTTTATCTGCATTTTCTGCAGTAATATTAAAAATCAGTCCAGTAGCTGCTTGTTAAAAATTTAAAAGATTAAAAAAAAAAACAAAAACAAAACAGCAGCAGCCAGCGCAAGAGCGCAGCTCTCAGTCCTAACRCATCAGCGTTGATCTGACCGCTGCACCCGAGGAAAAGGAACTTGAATATTCAAGTCGGCAGCCAGGGGAGGTGCTGGCTGCCACACAGGCACACGAGCAGGTATCTCACCTTCAAGAAAGACTCCAGGAGACTTTTTCTGGCTTCCACCTTATCGCTGTCCATGTTTCCAAATGGTAGATCAGGGAACAGTTTCTTTGGGCCTTTGATATCTTCAAATGAAATATAAKCGAACTTGAGAAAAATGCATCAGCACAGACAGACTCCAGAATACTCAGACAAACAGCACCAAAATTTTCGACAAAACAATTTAGCATCCAAAAAAGCACATCTATCAAAATCTAAGGATTTTGACGCCAAATCCGATGACTTTTAAACAGGAGAAGAAACTTTGGTTTCTTTTTTTTTTAGAAAGCTTATGTTGAACACTTATTACTCTACTTGTATGCAAACCAGACATTTACAAATAAAAGTGTTCTGGTAAAGTTGCAAAACTGCAAAAGCAAGCAGTGCGATCTGAACAGCAGCTAGGATATGTTTTGAAGCACTAGACTTTGCTGCTGGTGAGAAATTCCTCCTCCAGCCAACTCGGCCCAGAACAGCAGGGACAGGAGCATCACCACAAACAGCCCAGCACCCAGGCCTGCACGGGCAGGGCRGGATACCCCCAGAGCAGGAAATCCTTAATCCCATTCCTCCTTCCCATGAAGGCCATTGTATCCAGGTCTCTCTACATCCAGAGAACGCACACCTTTGTACGAGGATACCTATTAYAAGCAGCAACAGGAATGGGCACAGGCTGGGTTGAAGGGGGGAAAGATTTTTGCAGAAAAGCAATACGAGCACTAACTTTTCAGGAACTTGCGGAGCTCCGGTTTCTCCTCCAGYCTGGTCTGGAGGTTCAGGAACTCCCGGTACCGGCGGTTCACGGTGTGGTAGGCCATTTGCTGAAGGCTGCCAGCACCCTCGCCCTCCAGGGCCGTCTCGTACTGACGAAGAGAACCGTCATTAATCCTTACAGACCCCAAACAATCCTGATGTGCTGCGGTCCGTGTCAGCCCCACGATCCCCAGACCCCACGGCAGTCCTGTCTAGCCAACTCCAGCCGTCTCTCAGACCAACCCTTCCCTACGGACCGGGGACTGCGCAGTGCAACAGTCCCTCACGAAGGGAAGGGGCCCTCAAGAAGGCGGCAGTGAAACCGGGATATAAAAGACGCAGCCAGCCCCACACAGCCCTCGGCCAACAGCAGGAACCACTGTCCCATAGCTGAACTCCCACAGTGAAAACCTTCGCAACCGAGGCTCCCCCGCTGCCAGCCAAAAAATTGTTGTCGAGCCATACACAGCACAGAAATCCCCATTTCTAAGCACCAACCCGTGCTCCCCAGCTGGGAAAGGGGTCTTGGAAAAAGAGTAAGCGCCCGACAGGACGGGGAGCGCTTACCTTGACGGTGTAGAGGGTGTAGGGGTGGAAGCCGGTGCCGCTGTGCTCTCGGGCGGTGATGGTACCGGTTATCCGCAGGTTCTGGATGACCACCGGCCCCTCGGGGCTGCTGAGGGGCTCAAAGCTGAAGGTGTTGACGGGAGCCGTGGGGGAAGAGGAGAGCAGGGGCACAGGCTGGCCGGGGTCCAGGGGGCTCTGCGCCGGCATCTCCGACGCCCCCAGCTCCCTCCCCAGGCAGGAGGGTCTCTGCGCGAAGGGCTTCCTGGGCACGGCCAGGCGGGTGGCGGGGGAGGCCGAGCCCTCTTCCTCCTTCTCCACCGCCAGGTCGACGTAGATGTCGGGGCAGGGGCCCTGCGCAGTAGCAGAGGGGGGAGGCAGGCCCAGGTCCACACTGGAGGCCATGCCCTCCTCCGGATCCCCATCCTCCGAGCCGCCCGGCGCCTCTGGCACCACAACGACGTCCTGTGGTGGGTCGGCGAGGAGCTCCTCCACCAACAAGGGTGCTGGGGGCTCCGCGTCCTTGCCCGGCTCAGAGACGGGAGACGGCAGCGCCAGGTCCTCACAGGGGAACAGGGAGCCCAGCGCAGGGGGACGAAGAGGCCGCACCGGTGCGCCTCCGCCCTTCCTCACTTCCGCGTGGCTTTCCCYGCTCGCCGGGTCCTCCTCATCCCCYTTCTCCAGGGCGCCGCGCTCRYAGGCCTCCCCCGCCTCGCCTCCGRGGAGSTCGGGGTCCCGCGGGGAGGGAGGTGGCCCGTCAGCGACGGCCTCCCCCGGGGCCGYGGGGGGCGAGGAATCGGGCCGCGGGGCGACCGGGCCGGAGGCGGGCGGCTCCACTCCCCGGCGCCTCTTCCCGCCTTTGCTGCCTGCCTTGGAGAAAGCCGCCACCAGCAGCAGGTTGATGGAGTCGGGGTCGGCCATCTTGCGGAGGGCGGGCAGGAGCACGTTGCAGGTGACCAGCTCCACCACCACGAAGCGGCCCGTCCGCGTCTCCAGGTGGGGCCGGGGCACCAGGGCCCGCAGCAGCCGCTCGGCGGCGGCCCGGGCGTAGCCCACCTCGGCCTCCGGGCTGCGCAGCGCCGGGTGCGGCCCCGCCAGCCGCCCGTACTCGCGCCACAGCTGCGGGCCACCCACGGCGGAGCCCCGCAGCGCCTGCCGGGCCCCCAGGTAGCTCTGCAGGTGGTGGCCGCAGAGCAGCAGCACGCGGCGGGCCAGGGCCCGGCGGTCCACCCGCTCCATCCGCCGCCGGAGCTCGGCCGCCAGGCCCGCCATGGCCTTCTCYGCCTCGGCCTCGAAGGCCCGCCCGCCGCTGACGGCGCGGTACCAGGAGGAGACGAAGTCACGGACGACTTTGCGGATGGTGCCGGCGATCTCCCGCTCCAGCTGCCGCTCGGCCTCGGGGCTGCGCGGCGGCGGCTGCAGGGCCACGAAGCGCTCCAGGTGCAGCCGGTGCCCGCCGCCCGCCAGAGCGCGGGGCCCCAGCCAGCCACCCAGCGCCGCCAGCGCCCCGCACAGCAGCGCCAGCGCCCACAGGTCCAGCAGCAGGTGCAGCGCCGCCAGCCAGCCCAGCACGGCCCCCAGCGCCAGC
>PTFA01000173.1:344738-434319 GCA_003342895.1 Casuarius casuarius | reverse complement strand
CCCGCCTCAGTTTCCCCGGGGAGGGACAAGACGCCAAGGAGCGTTTGTGCCTCTGTTTCCCGCTGTCCCCCTTGGAAAATCCTGTCGCTGCCCTTAATTTCTGCCCATGGCTTTAACCTCGACAGCCCCAGTGACAAGCGACCCCGTTCCCGCACGGCGACCTGCCTCGTCCCGGTGGGGCGGGAGACCCTGCGGCCCCACCTCGACGACCGGGGGGTGGGCACAGGAGACGCTCCTTGCCTTGACGCTTCGAGGAGAGCGAGTGGGAATCGGGGCCGAGATCCAGGGCCTTGGCAGGAGATGAAAAGCGGCCTGCCGTGTCCCCGGGCCTCGCACGTCGGAGCAGGCGATCCGAGGGGCCGGGGGAATTTCTGCGCTGCCTCAATATTTCCTCCCCTGTTGTTTAAATACCGCTTTGCGCAGCGGGCTGCTCGGGGAAGCGTGGTGGCTCTGCTAAGGCTCTGGAAGATGCTTTATGAAAGTTACAGCTGCCTGGAAGTTTTAATGTGGGTGGATGTAAATGATGCAGAAAAAATTAACTGGCTCGAGCACGCTGTCGCCTAGAGCTCCTCCCGGGGCAGTAAAACTCGGGATCTGTCACTCCTTCGTCTCCAGCAGCGGCTTTGAAGCCACGGCTCTGCTGTTAGGGCTGCTCGGCTATCCTTCCTCCCCGTTGCTGCCTGGCATGAGTTAAGAATACGTGCAATTCCCTGCTTTGACACCAATTTCCTATGTGGCAAATAAGGTATAATTCCTCTTCCCTCAATTCAGACACAAATGAGGTGATGGAGTGGCAAGGCACTGTCAGAGCCAGCAGCCTCACCCCGGGACTGATTTCCACTCCCTGTCGCCCCTGAAAAGGCAGGAACAATTTGCTCGGATGTGGTGGGTGGGTCGGATAAATCCCATCCTTGATCATCTGTGAAATGGGGCTGTTGTTCCCATGATCGTTGCAGGATGCGTGTCTTAAGAGTGCAGCATAGCAGTGCTTTGGCAATAGGGTCTGTGATAAATAAGGGCAAATAGATGGACCTGTTAATTAAAGCAGGAGGTAGGCGGTGCAGTGAAGTAGAATAGCTCTTCGACACCTAATCCTTTTTCTTTGGACTTGGAAGAGCAATGCGAAGCTGTTGGGATGGTTCTGCTGGCTGAAGCTCTGAGGTGAGCTGCCAGGCCTGCCCGGCACACCCCCCGCTCCGAACTGAAGGACCTGTAGGGACCTTGAGCTGCCTACCCTGAGCACGGGTGCGTTGCAAGCTGTCGTGGAGTGCTTATTTCTTCCCCTGCCTGCGCCTGTCGGTGCCTCAGTATTGGGGAAGACCAGCCCCTAACATTGCATCTTGCGAGTTGTTTTTCTTCTGCTTCTTCCCTGCCTCCTTAGGCAGCAGAGTCATTAATATGGAGACAGTCTGTACAGTGTCTGGAACAGAAGGACCATGGTGGGACCCCTTGTTGCTATAGTAATGTTGTAATTTGGACAGTCCTTTGTTCTGATGTCTCGTATCTGAGCCTTTAAACGAACAAACAAGTGCATTGCTGCTTTTCGGTGAATGCTCTGTTGCCTCTGAGTTTGACTTTGTGCTCGCTGTCCTGCGATGTCGGTTTGAAAGGGCTCTTGGGCATGGGAAGCAATTCCTCGCACGTATATCCTGAAGCTGGCAGGGTTTTTTTCTGCTGGAGATGATAGCTCTGCTCCACCTGGTTTATTCAGTAGCGCAGCGCTCTGCCTGCCGGAGGGATGCAGGGCGGGTGGCTGTACAAGATGTGCTGTGATGCTCAGTGTTGGCTGGTGCTTTCTGGTACCGCACAGGTCAAAGATGTCCTTGTGCATCTCTCCTATCTTCTGGGAGGGCTTGTTCTCATACCTGCATTCCCTGGGGAGATCCATCAGGGCAAGAGGGGAAGCCAGATGAAGAGCTCTTCGTGTAAAGTGCTCTGAGGCACTGAGAAGCCAGGCTGGCCTAAGCTGGGCTTCCCTCGTGGACCTGCCAGCAGCTCTTTTTTTTGAGCTACAAGTCTTGAAAATGTGACGGATGGAGCAGGAGGCGGGTGGGTGCAGCGCTGTCCCTCGGCGTGGTCTATGCGGACGGGCTCCTGCAGCGTGCTCCCCCTGCGCCTCTGGGGATGATGGATGCCCCTCTAACCCGGGAGCCGTGCCTTCTCCCATCACCCCCACCTAAACCCTCCTGCCCAGCTGAATTTCACACTGTGGTTGATTAACATCCTGCTAGCACATAAATCTGAGAAAGTGGATTTGAGGAGGAACTTTCCTGCCTCCAGTAAAACTTGTCTTTAAATTATTTAACAAGCTGCTTAAGCGACTCAGCCATTTTGCATGGAATTTGTCAGGGCTCCATCAGCTATATGCTGTGCGATGTGACAGCCGTCCTTTTATTATGAACAGTGTATTAATCTTGGAATAGTGCTATTTGTTTTCCTCTCCTGCTTTTATGGTGCTTAAAAGCATGTATCTTCTCCTGAAAATCAATAACTAAAGCTATGAATAATAAAAAACACTGCAGTGAATGGCTCATAGAGATCCTATGGATGTAAGTTGCAGCAGTAATGACTCTGTTTGCTATCCATTAAGTATGTGAACTCAGAAGAATTATGCAGATTATAATAGCTGTATCAACATAAGTATGTTTTGCTGATAGACTTTCCTGATTGGATCCACGGGATATAAGCCTGCTAATCCCCTGTGCAGAGGACCTTGATTATATTAGAGTGCTTTGCGGATCTGCAGATAGAAAGTTAAGAAACAATTAAAAAAATGCTGGCTGTTGTGTGGGGTTTCTCAAAAGTGCTCTGGTTGCTGCTGTGTTTGTGTTTCTCTTGAAGTAGGTGTGCATTTTCTGTGCCTTCAGTAGAAGCAAAATGAGCCTGACTCCAGGCTCTTGTGAAAATCCAGACCTTGATGGTTTATGTGCAATAAATGAAATTTACTCCTGGTTTGAGTCTTAAATGTCACCGTACCTTTGCACTGTAGCTATATGGAGGTTAAATGCATGCTTCTGGACCCTGTTTTTGCTCCCCTTCTCTCCCACGCCCTTCCAATGATCTGTCGGCTGAAGTGAATGATGAAGCTGTCAGTAAAAAGAACAGCTCTTGTCATCACTGCAAAAAAATCTCTTGCTGTGCACTTGACACGGTATTCATTGTCGTGCAGTTTTGCATATAAAATATGGGATGAAAGATCTGCTTATTAATATCACCTTGCTAGTAGTGTGCTACCTCAGTAGGTGACAGTGTGCTCCATGAAGTCTAAGTACCTTTTTTTAGTGCTTCAGCTCTCTTACAGTTGGGGAGACTGAGGCACAGTGATGTGATAGATCATGCTTGCACAGCTCATCTTTCTAGGCTGTGCTGCTCCCCTGAGGCTAGGTCACGATTGAAACCCATTGAAAAATTCCCGTGGTGCATGGGATGCACAGCCATGTGTAGCATCTCTGAATTCCCATCTGTGGGTCTGTGAGGTCTCCTTGGTCATGCCTTGTTTTGACCCGTGATGCTGTGGGGTATTTGGTTACAGGCTTGTGGTGCCTGACAAACTCAGTGGCTTCCTCTACCTTTTTACATCAAATTTTTGGAAGGATTCTGCTAGTTGCTGAAATGAGTGGAAAGGAGGTCACTGCACATCAGGACTCAGCAGAAAAAGATCCCTCCAGTCAGCATAGATGCATATAAGATTTGAAACATGCTTGCTATTTTGGCAAAAGATGAAAGCACCTTTCCACCAGCATGTCTCCTAGCATCTCTGCTCCGTGCTGAGCGATGGCCTGCGAGGTGGAGAGAGGGGTGCTGGTGTCTCTTGGCGCGTCCCGGCTCTGCGGAGCTTGGGGTGTTGCTGCCGGGCCTCGTTTGCCCTGTGAACTAGCAGGTCTCGGGCAGCGTCCGCAGCAAAGCGCCGTCGGCCCTGAGATGGATGGCTTGGGCTCCTCGGCTTGGGTGAGGCCTGCGGACAGCAGAAGTGATAACTGAAATGTGATTTTTATTTTTCCCCTTGCAACTGTCTCCCAGGCAGCAGTCAGCTTAACCTTTCTGTAAAATATGGCCAGAAAAGCAAAAGGATGGTGCTACAGGAGCCAACTAACAGGACAGACCGGTCTCAATTACGGCCTGACTCGCAACTGAGATGTGAATGACTGCACTCAATCTTGGTGTCCAGACCGCGGGGAACCACGCTGAAGGGTGCTGTTGATCTATCTTCTGGGAGACAGCAGCCCCTGCAGTAAAACCAGCTGCAGGACTGGCCTTGACTTCCCTGTATAGAGAGGCTGAAAGGGCAAGCGACTGTCGTGGCGTGGTTTGGGTTAGCAGGAGGAATTTATCTGTGCTGGGCGTATGCTGTGGTTGCAGGAGATTTGCTTTCCAGAGCAATTGAGCTGTCAGGGCGAGCCGTTCCTGTCCTTGGCGAGTGCAGAGCTGGAGGCGGAAACTCCTCCTTCCCTTCAACTTTGTGCTGTCCAGCCTGGGAAGCGGCTGCCTTTTGCTGCAGCAGTAGGTTACTCTGCCCTGGCTAGCATCTCATTAGCAAATAAATTTGTTATTTTCAGGATAATGCTGCGAGTTAATGTGATGTGCGCATCGCGAAACCCCAAATGTGCTGCATGCAGAATTGGGCAAGTTGCAGTGATGAATGTCATGCAAAAATTCAAGGCACTAATTGAAGGTGGTTTCAACAGAATATTCAATTAATGTTCTCTGCGCTGCAGACAGTCTGAAAAAGGCGCCGTTTCCTCCTGAGGATCTGTGTTACTGTGCAACAAACAGATGAAAATGAACCGTTTTACAGCCTTCTAATTGAAAGTCGATGCACCAGTTTTAATAAAATTTTCATGGTGGGGGGAACTAGATGCCTCAAGGGCCCAGTAACAGGATGAATAAGCTCCCTCTCCTTTCCCTGGCTCGCATCCAGCCCAGGGCAGAAGCGACTGGTGAGATGCCTCTGATGGGATCTCTGGAGTTAGCTGGTGTCCTCAGCGTCTCTGCTCGTGGCAGAGACCCATTTTGCTCCTGTCCGCTCAGCCTTCACTGTGCTCAGAGGGATGAGGGTCCCTGGGAGAAGCGCTTGTCCGTCCTCTGTGGAGCAAAGCAGAGGACCATTGGCTGAGCGTTTGGTGCCCTCCCCCCATTTTGTGGGTAAAGGCTGTCTTCTTTCCATCTCTCGTCTTTCATCCTCTCCCTTGGCACCGGCGTGCACCCCATGCAGCTTCCAAAAATCTGGATGTTGCTGGCAGATGCATCAAAGCAGAGGCCTTCGGTGGCATTGCATGTGAGCCCTAATTTACGTTCTTGCATCCAGCGATGATTTGGCTGTTTTAAAGCGTTATTTACGATGAGTTCCTGTGCCCGTTTTGCCACGGTGATGGTGTTGTGATAATGGGGATTTACAGTCCTCTCTGACAAGAGACCGTAAACCAACCGGCTGGATATTCTTTTGTATTCCTACAGGCCTAATTTGTAACATAAAGCACTTAATAATTGTTATTAATGAACCTGCTGTGGTTGGTATATAGACCCAGCTGGAAATCACATCTGCTATCAGATTTGCAGCAAACTCCTGCAAGCCGAAAGAAACCGGAGCGCTGCCGGGAGCCGACGTGGCTGCGGGGAAGTGACCTCAGTGCACGCCCCGGCAGGGTCCTTGCCTGTGGCCGGGTGGTTTTGGGGTTGATCTGAGCAAATGTGGTGGGGACATGTGCCACCCTGGGCCGTGCATAGCCTCCACCAGCTGCTGCTATGCAGAAGGCAAAGTGATGCGGGGAGGCTTGATCTACCCATCCAGACAATAAAACATGTGACTTGCCCACCTGGGTGATGCTGATTTTTGCAAAGCAAAGGGCCTCTCTGGGAGGGATACTTAGGAATTCATCTTAAAATCTAAATGGTTAGTGGATGAGTTAGAAACATTTTAATAAGAAATTGAAAATGAACTGCTGCTTTCTTAGGGGCTGGGTCTCCAGGACGCTAAAAGTGTGAGTTGCTAAACCATTACCAGAGACCTCAAGAAATGTCTCTTGGGGTTTTTGTGCTCATCTGTCACTTGAACTGAAAGCAGACAAGATTTTCACAGCCAGCTAGTGGCTTCTGACTGATTGCAGTTTCAGGTATCCAACCTGAGATGAAAAGCTAATGGATGCTTCTGATTTCTCCCACATCTTCCACGGGGCTGTCCGTGACCTTGAGACAGACGTTTAATCTTCGGGAGCTGTGGTTCCTGGCTGAAATAAGACTATCTTGTTGTCTTCTGGGTTGCGGCCAAAATGATGTAGAGACAGAGGCAGGGCGGGCTTTGGAAATACCTTTCGTTAAACCCCGCGCGGTCGTTGCTCCTGCTTATTGCGATTCCGGTGCGTCCGCTGCCGAGGATGGCGGGGTCCGGGCCGGGGGAGGCCTCGGCGTCCCTGGAATACAAATGCTGAATTATAATACTCCTTTTGAAGGTGCGCACGTGCTTCCCAGCCATGATGTCAGTAATTAGAGGGCTTCAGAGGGTTTAATCATCCGAGCATCTCCTAGCTAAACCCTCGGCTTCTGATTCCCAGCACTGTGCTTTGTCCACGGTTGTTGAAATGAGGCAACGCTTTGAAGTATCATGAGCAGATCTTTACAAGAATAATATTTTGCATAATTGGTTTCTGACAAGGCCTAAAATACTATTTAGAGTTACATGGCTGAGCGCTAATTTATGCCTGTACTTCTAGGCATAACTTTGTTATATGAAAGTGTTATTTACGATGCAGGCTTAGATCTATTGTGTGTTGGTGATAGCGCTGCGATAATGGAGATATATAGCTAGTTGTGGCAAGAAGCTATAAAAGAAATGGGTAGACGTTTCAGTGCAGTTATGGACTTAATTTTTTAATGTGAGCTACGGTGGTGATTGTAAGTGATGTGATCTGATAGTCAATAGGAAGCAGGATGCTAGGGATGTTTTATTTTTGAAGGAATAGCTCTCTTCTGGAAGATGCTTTTTGGCTCATGCTGAGTCTGATAACTTTCTCCAGAATTTTAAGTGACTTGGGATCAGAATAGTGGGTATCGCCTTGCTGTTTCTTTGTGACTATTAAGTATAACTCTCAAGTTTAAATAAAACTTAACTCTAGTCAAATATTAATCCTATGTACTTAATATGATAAAATTTAGCCTGGCAGAGATAGAGGGAACTGTACTTTGATGTCATTTTGATCTTTCTCGACTATTTCAAGTGTTTTTGCTTAGTGGAAAGGGTGATTCTGTCATGATCCAAGGCATGAATTTTGAAGTACATAGGTTGTTTTTTTTTGTTTTTTTTGTTTTTTAGTTTTTTTTTTTTTTGCCCTTCCACTGGAGAAATGCTTTCTTGGGCTGAGTTTTGGTGACCGTCAAAGGTGTTAGTACAGCATCTGATGTAATGGGAGTCCTGCTTCATAGCAAAGGTTCCTAGGAATAACAGATGCAAAGAAAGGGTGGAAATGGGAAATGCAGGCAATGTCCCGTCGCTAGCGTTGTGCTTATTGCCTCAAGCACTATGTTCACGGCAAAATTAGTCAGCCGGGACGGGGCAGGAACTCCCAAACCGTAGTCCCAGCTCTGATATACAGCGCAGCAGTGGTTAAGTTAAACGTGGGTGCAGGGAGGTGAGTGGGAGCTTTCACAGAGGATTTTGACTGTTCTGTGTTTTTTTGTTTGTTTTTTCTCAATGGGAGTGAAACAGCGAGTTTCAAAACTCGGTTAAGGAAAAAGATTACAGATGGAAACATGTCTTGTTTTTGCATTAGGCTTACTTATGTTTTGCTTGACAAAGCGCGAGAGAAAACAATGGGGGAAGACGAGTCTGAGGTGAAAGTTGTTGTTTTAAAACTAGGAATGCAAACGCTGAATTTTGAGAACTGTCAAAGTGGAATTATTCGAAGTTGTTGGATGTTATTTTTCTCTCTTCTGTGGAACGAAATTTCTGCAGAAAAAGGCCTGACTCCGCAGTGTGTTTGAATTCTGACAAATTTAATTTCTCTGATGGAAAATGGCTCCATCCAAGCCTTTTCCGGTCAGATCTGCAACTTACCCTTTCTGGGACAGATTTATTCCTTTACTCAACATGTTTCCCTGTAATCGAGACAGCCCCAAAGCTTTGAGAAAGGAATCAAAACAGCCTTGGGTACTTCAAAGCGTGGAAGTCGCTCTAGTCCATCATGTTAGATGTCCTGTGGCAACTAATCCAGCATGTGATGTGACCCCATTCCAGGCATCTCCTGCCTCTTTCAAAGCCCTTGAAAAGAGCCCTGAGAGAGTGAACTCAACTCCCGGTTAAATCGCCTTCCTGTGATAGTTGCCCTGTGAAAATGCAGGGGACTGGGAAATACTGAAGTATGAGCCAGATGAATTGAGGAATAAGGGGAAACAGGAGGAAAGCAGGAAATGCAGGTGGGCAAMGTGGTATCAAAATGGAAAGAGTAAAGGCTTTACTGGAAATGGTAAATGCCAATATGAGCATAAAACTAACAGTCCACCGATAGCCTGGCGGTCCTGCCTCGCTTGCTGGTGCCCGGTGCTTTTAGAGCAGGGCGTGCTGGCCAGCTGTGTGCAAAAGCAGTGGTGGCCCTGGGTCGGGTCTGTCAAAGCCAGGGTGAGATGCACCTACCTGGGTGAGATCATCACCTACCTGCAGCACGGGTGGTGTGGGCGGCTCGATGCAGAGCTGTGATGTTGGGCATCTCCCCCGGCGCTTCCTCGCTGCCTGTCCTGCAGAGGTGGTGGGGCTGGAGCAGCTGGTTCCCGTGGAGTTTTATTCTCCCCAATACRTAATTTGCTTTGCAGAGCGCTCTCATGTTGGTTGCGGTGCTGGCTGGTCGGGCTGCTGCTCCCTGGGGAGCAATGTGCCGGGATGCCTCGTGCAGCGTGGGCGACCCGGCCGTAGGACAGCCTGCAAAACGCTGTCTCCGGCTCGGCTGTATGGCACGATGATAAAYGCCTTTGAGCCAAGCAGCGAGCGCTGGTGCACGCTCCTGGAGGGAGCACGGAGGTGGCAGCCTTCCTCCTTATTTCACCATCACTCCTGCGGTTTGGGTACGGCTAAAATGCGGTGGGCTCAGATCCCCRGCTGGATCATCAGCTTGGTGGGACAAGCGGGAGCGCAGTGAAGCTGCTCGTCCCTGGCTGCCCCGCAGCCTTTCTTGCGTATTCGGTTTCCAGGGAGCTACTTGTGGGAGTAAAATTACCTCTGTGCTTCAGYGCACTGAGGATTAGAGTAATGCCCCTTAGAAAGGGAAGAAACCTATTGTTAGTCTTCAGATCTCGTCCCTAAGTGATGCGGAGCGTGTGTTTGTTCGTGTTCTCTCTGAAGGCTGTTCGCGAGGATTCTTCACTTTTTTCTTCACGCTGAAAAAATTTTCTTTCAACTGCTATCACTTAAAATCTTTTTAGCAATTATGGTTGTGGGGAAAAAAAAACTTAAAGCAAATCCCCAAGGTCAAAGCAGTCTCATCTTTATATGGATTGCAATAAATTACTTCAAGTCTATTCATAGGATGGGGAAGACCTTTTTATGTTGAAAGGATCATTATAGAGTTGCCAGGTCGTTAATTACGCTGGGCTCTGCCGCTTGCTATGTGAGTCATTTCCATGAAGCCGCTAAGATCATGGTGAGAGATAATGCAGTAAAAAGTGCATTAAAATGCTCCGAATGTCCTTTGCTCGTATCTGTACATCAGAGCTACAGCTGATTCAAAAAGGGCGCTGCCAATTTAAATCAATAAATTTTTACTGGTGTGGCTGTGGCCTGTACAGATATTTGGGGTCAAGGCAGGGTGCGGGTAGCATATTTTTTGTTGATGCTCACAAGTATTAAGGTTTAATAGACTTTCCAGTCCCATTACGGCTGTCTGCTGTGCTGGTGCAAACCCAGAGTTGCACTCTCCAAGTGGGTGAAGTGATGCAGGTGCGAGATCAGGATCTGGCCCTCTGTGCCTTATTTACCGCTCAAACCACCTGCCTTGGGAGATAAAGCAGCTGCTATCTGTCAAGCTTTAAATGTGACATTCAGCCAGTTATGTGCCTGGCCCCCTCATCGCTTTAGATGCTTGTTGATTTTTTTTTTTTCCTTAAATGTCAAAAGAGTTTTTACACTCGATTTGAATTCTCCTGCTGAGCTTCGGTGGCAGCGCGGTCGCCTCTCCGGCGAGGTCTCTCTGCAGAGCAGAGAAGTGCATGTGTTGGCGTGCAGCTGTCTATTAAACTGCYGGGTGGGGGGAATTAGCCCTGTTTTATTTACAAGGGAGATTTTTGCTGTGGTCTGCCTCCTGTTCCTTTTCCGATGCGTTGGTGTGGGCCTGGAGATGGGCTGTTTTCACCCCATTTTCCATTTAAAACGCAGCTGAGGGAAAGCTCCTTGAAGCTCTCGGTTCTACCTCTGCCCGCGCTCCGTTCGGGCTGCGGGTCTCTTGGGATGCTCTGCAGCGAGGCAGGCTGTCGGGAGGAGGTTAAGTGGTGTAATTCTCTTCCCCGAGGCTGCCTGGTATGGGAATGAAATAGAGGCTTGTCCAAGCAGATCCGAAAGGTGTTTTCTCCCCGGGGCCTGCAAGGCAAATCCATCCTGAATTGGTCTCCCAGGGGAGGGCTTGTGTAAGTTGACTCGGAGCAAATCCGGATATATCACTTTCTGCCCCCCGCTAGCTCTGAGCAGTGCCAGCTCCGGCTGGGAAGGCGATGCATCGCAGGCCGCTCCCTCCCGAAGGTCTCCGAGCCCGGGTGCTTGCAGACCCCCCATGCAGTGGGTCTGTGAACCTAGAGGAAACCTCGCCTTTGCCTGCGAGGGGGCAGCCTCATCGCCGTGCCCGTCCAGCAGAGCTGAGACCTGAGGCTGCCGAAGCCTTGAAAGCGTGTTAAATGCAAAGGAGCTGATCTCTGGTCCAAGTCTACAGTGCTTCATGGGCTTAAAGTTTTGTATCAGCTGGAGACCATCTCTCTGCTGGGCAGTCGTGGTTTTTTTAAGGCCATGGAGGTGTGTATGTGGCGCATGAGTAGAGAGGAGAGATGCGGGATTTGCTGTGAGCCACAAGGAAAGATGTTAAGGTGGAAGAAACTTGGAGGAGGAGGAAAGATAATGTACCTGCCCTGGGGGGAGCCAAAGGATGCTGGAAAGAAGTTGCCTGTGTCTGTGARTTTTTGTAGCTGTGCGTGCATGGAGCCAAAAGCCTGCTGCTGTTTGTGCAAAGTGTCCTGAGTTTTCCTGGCCTCTGAAACAGGAGAGGGGTCTGCGGCTGGAGCAGCGAGACCTGTTGCAGGTGGGATATGGATGGGTTTGCTGCAGCCTAGCAGGGCCTGCCCTGAGCTCTGCTCTTTGCATGTGGAAGGGGCAGGGTAGGCTGCAGCGTGCCAGTGCTGCAGGACAAATACAAATGCACTGCGTCTAATTGCAAGTGGAAAGCCTTCACTATCAAAACTTCAGCTCTTCACAGTCTAATTACAACTTGCCTGGTGCATTGGTTACGATGAGCAATGAAGATATAATCACKGCTGTTATTTGTCCTTCCTGGCTCCAGCTGCTAAAACAATTCCTTCTTCATAGCCCTGCCAATTTCATGGCTCTAATGCGTCCCCACCACTCCCAGCCCGCTTCCGAATCCTCCGAATTAGGAGCTGTGCCCCGGAATCGCCATGAAAGCAGCCTATTTCCTGCGTGAAGCCCGTGAAATTGGGAAGATAATATTTTCAGAGCTGCTGGTGCCCTGATTGCATGTTTGTTTGAAATGACAGGTTATGTTGTCTCTCTCTTTCATTAGGGAGGTTCAGTGATCGCGATGTTATTAACTAACAACAGCACTCACTGCATATAAACATGATTCCGCAGAGACACTCCAAGGAGCACTTGAAGGCAGAGGGGAGGGAGGTGGAGAAGGAAGAAAGATGCTGTTTCTTGCCTTTTTTTTCTCTCTCTCCTCCCTCCAGTGGAGGGAAGATTTGGAAGAGATTTTTAACTAGATTAGAAGCTCAGAAGAGTTTCATTTTGTACTGAAATCCCCTGACAGCGAACGGGGAAGCGTAGCGCTGACTCTCCAGTGTAAAATGTCTAGCGATTGCTGTAGCGCTAGGCTCTGTCAGAGCTCAAGGACTTCTACCAGATGAGCAGGTTGCTTCCCGTGTACAGACTGGTGTTTTACAAAGTGGAGTCTGAAACGCAAAACCTTAGACCTCCAAATGCCTGGTGCTGGCTCGAGCCAGGCGTTCGTGCCCTGAGTGCCAGAGAGGTGAAGGTCTTTGCRTTGGTCTCCTAACAGGTCCCTTCCAGCCTGAATCCTCCTGCGAAGGAGGTTGAGCCGCACCTGGTGCGATGCAGCACACCTTGCTGCAGCTCTGTTGCACCTTCTAGTTTCCATAATGTTTTCTGAAGCAGGTCCTGCCTCCCGCTGATACCCCTCGCCGCTCTGTTAGTGCTCTTGGTTTAATTTCAGGTCATTAGCGTACTGCCACCCATGGCCACTCTGCACCGGGTCATTAACATACAGTGTCTATGTCCTAGGCAGTCCCTGACTTGAAATCTCATCCTCAGCTCTGTGAAATCCCCTGTAACAGGGCTGCTTTGCTTGGAGCCTGATAGAAAAGCCATCACTACCGGCTTGCCCTTCTCTTAATGCAATTTGGGAGATGAGAATCATGATGGACTGACAAACTGTTGCCCTTTTCCTGGGCATAATTTGCCTTTTGCACTCAGAGTGGCTTGGTGGCTGGACCTCATCCATCACCTCTAAGCTAGCATACTGTGTCCAGCTCCCGGTCCATGGGCTGCGTGTGCAGGAACTTCGGTGGCTCGAGCAGAGTTTCCAAACCCTGCCTTGCTCTCCCAGCGTTGCTTGCTGCTGCACCCTCCATGGCACCGGTCACCTCCACCTTCATTGCCCTTGGCAGACATAGCGTGAGGAGGAAATTAAGGTGTTCAGCTATGGCCGTTTGTCCCTTGTAATACCTGTGCGAAGCAGCCCTGGTGGTGGCAGGGTGGCAGGAGCCGTTGCTGCTGGCAGGGCTAGTTGCAACACCCTGTCCAGAGGTGTAACAGCATGTGGCCAAAGGGTTGTTCTGCTTTCTTCAAGCCTGACAGGGTGACTCAGAAAGTGGTGCCGGTATTGCGGTAGGCTGGAAGCTGCAGCCCTCGGTGGGCAGACAAATTCTTCATATCCTGAGGAAGTGTAAAAGAACGTGGAAAAAATCTCCGGGTCCGGTGGTGAGCCCTGCCCAGGCTAGAAAACAGAGAGGCTCGTAGTCTCTGGAGTGGTGCCGCTCCAGGGCAGGGCTGGGGCTTGTTGCAGGGGCTTTTGCCCTTGTATCGTCTCCATCTGTGTGATGGAAGAAGCAAGTGAATTGGGCTGACGTGTGCATCAGCACCCAACTTCCATCACAGTTGTGCCGCTGATCAAAAAGTAATTTCCTGTGCTGCCTGTTATTAGCATCAATGGCTGTAAAACGGACTGGAGGTGGGTATCTATGCTGAGGTATGGAGCTGGCAAAGTTGCTTATAGCCATTATAAGATCCTGTTTCCAGTGAGCTAATGTTCTGCCAAGTGATAATTGTTCAGGCTAAAAATTTCCATGCTTTAGGTCTGCCTCAGGCTATATGAAATTGGGGAAGAAGGGATTTTTTCGTCTAAGAAAAATAACTTTCAACTGAGCTGAAGGGATCCAGTCTCTCCATGAGATGGAGGCAGAGACTTGAAGTTTGGCAGGGGGATGTGAAGGCTGTGCAGCAGCTGAGATTCAGTGGTGGGTAGGAGCAGAGAGGAAAGATGGGTCTAGTGAGAGGTAACTGTCTATTTTCATTACTACCAGCTCCATAAACAGGAGACTCTGCCGTGGCTCTAATAGCTGCTGTCTCATTCATCCCCATATGGGCTGGTTGGTTAATGTGGCTCTCCTGGCTAGAGAGAGAAAATGTTCATGAGAGATTGTTAAAAGAGCTTGATTAAAGATATAGCAATTTGGGAAATAGCAGAAGGCTTCTCATTCAGCCTTAATTTGGCTATTTGCATGGCTATGTTCCCTGTGATTGTTTTGAATGATGTAATTGGGTGTTATTTTCTCTATGGGAGTGCTTTATCTGTTCTGAGGAAGTGCTAGCTATGGTGCAAACATCTCTGCCTGGCTTTTGGTTTGCCCCTATCCTGTCTCCAGCAGCAGCCAAGAACAGCTGTCTGCAACAAAAAGACCAGGGAGGCGAGAGAGGACCTTGGATCCTGCTTTACAGCAGCCTGTGGGTTAGAGACTTCCTGAGCTAGATGTGAGGTTCAGATCCTTCTGCTGGAAAGCCCCAGCAATCCTTTCGTCCAGGAATTTGATCCAACTTTTTCTGACTGTGTCTATACCTGTAGCCTTCGTAGCACTGTTGCAACAAGTTGGACAAGCTGACTTGGGGTGGCGAGGTATCAAAAAACATCCTTTGTTTTTGCACTGAAGCTTTTAACCTGCAAAAAAGCAGTGTCTTAAGTTCAGAGGTGCCTCTACCCCCAGTGCTGGCGGAGAGGGGCAGAGCGCCGTGTCCTTCCCCTCTGCCCCGGGAGGGTCACTGGGCAGCGGTGGTGCCCGGAGGCCCCCACCCCAGAAGCGAGGCGGTGGGCCGCGCCGCTGCGGTGGAGGAATGCGGCGCGAAGGCCTCTCCGCATGTGCCAGCTGATTAGAAAGCAGAAGAATGGGGAGAGAAAATGAAAATGGGAAGGAGCTTGACAGCCCATGGAGAGGTATTTCAGCTGCAACACAAAACATTTGGTGGTAATTATAGAATAACCTTCATTTAAATGCAAATAAGCCTGTAATTAAGATAAGGGCTCTGTCATTTGCCTGTGTTCCTCCTTCCCTCCCTCGCCAGCCGCGGGTTCTGGGATGTTCCCCACCTTATCGTGGAGCTGCCTGTCTGTCCGAGGACCCCTGCGGCAGGGGGTGATGAGACTGGCAGTAGAGGAGATGACTTCTGCACTGTGTGCCCATCCCAGCTAAGTGGAGGAGTTACCGTGGGGGAGCGCAAGTCTGTCTTGCCTCCTGCTGCCAACAGCTTCAGCTGGTGTCCTCACTCCAGACACTTCTCAGCTCTGCAGGGCTTGAAAGCTGGATTTGGGCTGTGCCCAGATATGGCTGAGAAGCAGAATGGTTCAGCCATAACCTGGGAAGAGTTGAGGAGAAGAGCTTAGATTCAAGTGTAAAAAATGGCAGGGCAGCGTACTGTTCCTGCTGCTCAGGCGAGCTATAAGCAGTATTGCGCAGCGTGCTTCCAGCCGTGCTTGTAGCTGGGACTTCAACCTGGTCCTCACAAGGAGAGGAAGATGTTACCTCCAGCTTAGCCAAGGCAGTGAGAACCCGGTTAAGACAAGTTAGCCACTAGGTTGAGCGAGCTGGGCTGGAGGGGGAACTGCACATTGACTTGAGCACAGGGTGGTTGGATAGGGCGCAATAATGCGGTCTCGGTGTGGGGTGAAGATGGGAGTCGTGGAAGGGGCATCTTGCCTTGGCGTGAGCAGTAGGGCTGGCAGTGTGTTCTGCCTGGGAGGCCTGAGGCAAGATGTTCCTGCCTGTTGTCCTGTAACGTAGGTGTAGCCCTGCTGCTGGCATCTTGCAGGGTAGATGTGGCAGAATGGCTTTTAGAGAAATCAGCATGTGTTGACCGCAGCAGCTGAGCGCTGAAACTGTTGTCGTCATCTCATCCACCCTGAGACAGAGGGTCTCTGCAGCCCCAGGTCCTGGAAAAATGCTTTGGCACTCCATCCTGGAAACACCAGTGTCGCAGACACTGGAAAAGCTGCAGTAGCTGACTTGAATGCCGGGAAGATCAGCGTGAGGGGAGGTAGCTTCCTGCAGGACCTCGCTGGGAGCACTCACGCGGCTTGTGTCGGAAGCGCCTGGGCTTGCCAGCGGGCCCCCCCGCTATGCTCCTTGTTCCCTGCCGCTGGCATGGGGAAGTAAACAGGATCACAGCGATGCTCTGGAAACAGCCGCTGCTGGAAAGGTTAGCCTGCAACCTTTGCTTAAACTGTCTCAATCTGTATGAAATGTTATCTCTCTGCCTGACTAAAGATATGTGAGCCGTGGGAGCGGAGATGCTCCCAGATTGTATTTATCTAGCCCTTTGAAAGGGCGTTTGAGGAATTAACTCGGCAGCTTAGGAGAACTTTAATGTTTCGATAAGTGGCTGGTGCTGCATCTCCGCCTGCCGCAGCTTGACACCCGCAGTGGAGCGTCTCCTTAGCAGCCGCGGCCTGGGTAAGAGGAGGCAAACTCCACGTGCGTGCTGCGCAAAAGCTGCCAAGCTCTGCCCAGAGCTGGCCATGGCTTTGCTGGGGAAACAGTGCTGCTTTGCACAGCTACCCGTATCGCGAGGCTGCCCAGCACCCTGTTACCTGTGTTACTTTGGCAGTGAAGGTTTGGCCTTGATGGGAGCTAGAAGGTACCTTCAGGTGCCGCAAACCTGAGTCTGGCCTCAAGCAAGTGTTGCTGTGCTCGGTACCCAGGGCTGCTTGTGCTGCCAAAGGCCAGCTACTCCTTACAGCCAAGCGCTGTCTCTTTGCCCCAATGTCTGGTGCCTTTCCTGGAAGACGGAAGCAAGTGCTGCAGAGCAACAGGTCCAGGGTGAGGTGGGAAGACCTGTCATCCCTCTTCCAGGCACTTGACCTTTCCTGGTGTGCAAAAGGTGAGCTGTGCAGCTGCCTGCACCTCTGGCACCTCGCTGGCCTCTTCCTACCCCCAAGGGCTCTTCCCCTCGCTGTCCCAGTGGGAGTAGGTGCTGCTGTCTGGATCCGTAGCCTTGGAGCCAGGAACAGGCGATGCTCTGCCTGAACCAGCTTCCCCGAGCCCATCTGCATTGCAGATTCCCATGGAAATGATGCCTGGTTTATTCATGTATTGCCTTTCTCTTCTCCCTCCTTCTCCGGAGGCTTCTGCAGGTGCCGGGAGACAGGGAAAAGTGCCAGGCAAAGTGAAGCCCCACTGCTGTGGACATGGGGGATGCCTCCAGGCTGCCGGAGGAGGCACAACAGGGGGGCTGTCTTGGAAAAATGGTCTTGAATGGATTTGGGAATTATAGAGCTGAGAGCTTGTGATGGGCAAGACTTGCCTGTTCAGTGGGGAAGGGTATCCATATCCTGCTGGGCTCCAGGATGCAAAGCTCAAAAGTGCAAGTGCCTTTTGACTAACGGCAGTGAGAATTGCTCCTGAAATGGGACCTAGTTCCCTGTGGCTTGTTCAGTCCCTGACTGAGCTCCGTGAGGAGAGAGCGTGGGGAAGTGTACAGGCCCAGTTAAACAGAAAGATGCATCAGCAGGCCCTGGGGCTTCTCAGGAAACAGGGCAAAGGAGGAAGAAAAGGAAAGAACAATTTACTGGTGAAAATGTTCTTGAATATACAAAGAATATGTCAATATAACTCTGCTTTTAATATTTGATACTGGCCTACGAATAATTCATCTAAATGTACAGCTAGCTGGTGACCTCTGAAGTGATGCTGAGGGCTTTGGGGGAAGCAGAGAATACGTGGATTTGGGATAAACGCCTTGTACCGTTGAACAGGACAAATAAGCACTGGGGGAGTCCAGGGAGGAAGAGCCCTGCGTGCTCTTCCCTCCGCCCATGAGATGGCAGCCGGTCCCCACGCAGGCGCCCGCACCTGAGCATCCATCGGCCGGTCAGGTGAGAGTTCAGTTCAGAGCAGGGAGAAGCCTCACCTTTGTGAAAGCAGCCAGATCAGTGCTGCTCTGCTGGACCTAGCACATGCTCTGCCTTTCATTTCAATGGATTGGTAGAAACGGGGGAAAACAGTCATGTCTAAACCTGGCATCTGGGGCTTTTTTCCAAGGCTCAAATCATGCCCTGCTTTTGCATCTCTGTATCACGCAAGGGAAGGGTGGGAGTGATCCTAATTTTGTGCCACCTCAAACATAGGCTGGGGGGAGCATACAGGGCATTGGTGTATCCTGAACGGGGAGCTCAGAGCTAGGTTCTGGTTGCAAGCCAGCATCCCTGCTTCAGCTGCCCTGACTGTAGGACTGATCTTTCAAATAGTGGAGTTGTGCATGGCCACAGCTCGCACGTTTGCATTGCAGGTGGCTTTGTCTCGGTATTAGGTGTTGCTGCACCCCTAGCTGGTGCAGCCGGGAGCCTCTGCTCCCAGCTCTGCCTCTCCCTCATGGCTTATATGTATCTTGCTTAGGCTTATGCTCCTCAAAGGTATGAGAAGCTTAAGAAGTTCAGCATGGTGTTTTGATCACCTGTCGATGGAGTTGAGGGGATAGGATTACTTCTAGAAACTAGACTTGTTGCTTGTAAAAGCCAAGCGTATGTGCAAGCGGGGGGGGGGGGGGGGTCCTTATGTGAGATGCCTGCAGCTGAGACCTTCCCAGAGACAAAAAGGACCCTCTGTCTTCAGCCCATGTTCTGTAAAATGGAGCTAATGCTCTTTCCCCGGTGGAGGCTGGCAGGCACATGTGCTAATGGACACTGGGCAAGGACCCTGGGACGTGGCGATGAGGGAGGGGAGGGCGGTGCCCCTGGGGAGGCATTGCCAGCAGTGCCACGGTGTTTTTACCACCATTAGCCATCTAATTGCACTCCCTGGCAGAGTGGAGGTCTGTGCTGGATTCCTGATGCTTTATTGATTACTGTCACTTGCAACACTTCATTTTCTCCATTTCCTACAAATCCAAGTGGCTGAGAGCTTTTTCTTTCTCCTCTCCCTCCTCCCTGCCCCTCTGAAATCACTTTGAAGGTTTGTTTGTAATTTCCTGTGCATTAAATCTGCATTGAAGTTGGAAACACAGCAATGAAAGGAACCACCCACACAGCCACCAGGGACCGAAGGGACGCGGGCAGGCTCTGCGCTGCAGGGAGGTCCAGAGCCGCCTCACCTGCAAGGGGACAGCAGCGTGTGAGGGGGTGACAGCGGCATGCTTTTGGCCCGGACCTGCTGTCTCGGTGCCCCACGTGGGCAGATGTGGCTGGGGCATAGGATGGAGGCAGGGGTGGAGGTTGGAGTCTGTGTTTTGCAGCTGGTGGGGTGTAGGTTGGTGTCCCTGTGCCTTTTCAGAGCATGGGGGGAAAAGACCCATCCATGCCTCTTTCATCCATGTGTCCTTCACCCAAATAACACGCCACTGTCCCCTGTGCTGCTGCAGCATGGCGGAGGGCAGCAAGACCCTATTAAGCCAGCTGGTCCCAGCGCCCCTGCCTTGTGCCACCCCTATTGCTACAATAGTTCATGTGCTACAGACARGCCCCATTACAGTATTGATCTCCTACGTGCTGGGAGCTGACGGTAGGTCCCTCCCCAGCTGGCTTGGTAAACAGACCTCTCCATCAGCAGACAGTTCACGAATGTCACCAAGCAACTTCCTCATAACCTGCCCTCCGCCGTAGCGGGTGGCACTCTGCAGGGAAAGGTGAACCGTCTTGTGACTAGTAGGGGAACAGTGGGTCTCCTTTTCCTTTACCTCTGTGTCTTTTCTGTGGTCCTGAAACTGGATTTGTCTGTGAGAAAAGCCTGTATGAGGGGTCTGAGAACTTGCGAACAGCAGGTATGGGATGATGTCCCGTTTATGCTGCAGGCTGGTGTCTTGTCCAGCACGGCTGGCACTTAACGGGGCATCCCCTTTTGCATGGGTGACTTAAATACTGTATGTGGTAGTGCTAATGAAAGTGAGCACGGCCTGCTGGAGAAATGCTTTCTCGAGAGGTTGGAGAGCTGGTCCTTGCTGCAGTGTAGGGAACCCAGTTTGAGCTGGCAGCAGGAAAGGTGCCCAGGAGCTCCTGTAATGCAGTCAGCAGGCACTGCTGGGGAGGGGGGGCATAGCCCAAGCCTGCCGGAGACCTGGGTGCAGAAGCTCTTTCTGCCTCTGGGTTGGGAAATCTGGCTTTTGTGCCTTGCATCCTGTTCCCAAAAATGCAATGACTTGCTCTATCCTGAATGGAATATTTCCTCACCAGGAAAGGTGTGTTTGCTTTTCTTTTGGTGAGGAATGGGGGAGAACCTTTGAAGTCAGCTTGGTTTGGTCTGTGCCAGCCACTTCAGCTTTAGCAGTTGAGCCAAAAAAAATCCACGAGTTGCAAAGCCCTGGCTGCAGGGCAGGTATTTCAGGATGGTGGAATTGAATTTATTTTTTGGAGTGCTTGATGTTCAGAGAAGTGCATGATGAGGAGTGCGCAGCGTAATGATGGGTCATGGGTGGACGAGGCCTGAACACTTTCTTGCTGGTGTGCTGTAAGGGGGCCTGGGGAAGGCTCGCATGATTTTCTTAGGAAAGGTGCCTGGTTTCAGGGTTAATGTGCGGTCTGATTCCTGGTCCTCTGCCCAGTGCTGTGGCTAACTTGCCTATCAGCTGGAGCAAAGTAGTAAAGGCAAGATGTGTGCAAGACGAGTAAGACCCGGTCTTACTAATTTGGTAGCCACATGCTGATATGGGCAAAAAATATCGAAGGGCAGGGTTACAGCTAACTGGGGCAGACAGCCCTGCAGGCAAACTCCCTCCCTCCTCTGTCCCCCGCCTGTGCTGAACGAGTCAAGGTTTCGGAGATACTTTCCAAGCTCCAGTGGAGCTGATCACATAACCGGCTATGTATCATATCCAACAAAAAACATGTTCATTATCAAATGGAGCACAGAGCATTGTTTTCCCTAACTCTAATTAGAAATACTGTCAGAGGGCAAGGTACCCTCCTCTCCTTGGGGCTCGATGCATGAGGAATGAAGATGTGGTCCATGTTCCCGCCGTTCCTCGGCAGTACGAGATGACTCAGTGCCTGCTGGTGGAAGCAATCTAATAACATTGTTGTGAATTTTTTTCTGCTATTCAATTCCGTCTCGTGTCCCTGAGCTGTTTTAATATCTATTATCTGAGTGTTTGTGCACAAGGTGATAAGGACAAAATGGAAAGGGAACAGGAAGGGTCTTGTTTTCAGCTTCCGGGTGTGCTCCTGTATCCGCCGAATTAAGTGTTCCCACTGCCTTGATGTGAGCCAGGCTTTCCAGTCCTGTGCACACATGGCATCATCTTCTGGAAGGGGTTCAGTTGACCTTAACTTGACTCGTGGCGGGCATCCGGCTTAAATTATTGCTGAGTGTCTGCAGAAGGACTCTTGCAGAAGGTGTGAGATGAGGTGATACTGTATGCTTATGCCTACTTGTTAATGAAGTCTGTCTCTAGCTCTGTTGGGGTGGGAAGGTGTTGGCAGTGTTACTTAAAAGGTACCGCCGGTGTTACTGGTGGTACCAGCCACGAGATGCAGGAGGCTTTGCTCTGGCTTTGCAGGCTCCTTGAGTAATGACGACAAGAGCAAGCTAACAGGACAGCTTTTCTTGAGGGGCAGATTTATGAGGAAGGCTAGCAAGCAAGAAGGATTTAAAACCTGTTTGTATTCTTCCAGTGTTGCAGTTTGCAGCCAAATCATGAGAGTTGGATGCCGAGAGAAATCTTTAGTTGCCATAACAACCAGCAAACTATAATTAGTCAGAGTTGAGTGTCTCCTTTCCCATTTGTTCTTTGGACCCCTCTCCCTCTTCAAGGGATGCTGATAGAGATCAGAAGGCCTGGTCACAAGCGTGTTACGGGAGAACTACTCCCTCCAGAAGCCGTTCTGTCTCTAGGCCTTCCGTGGAGGAGTTTGAAGCCATATAAATGCTGGATTCTTCTGATGTCTCCTCCCAGAGGACACAGGAATTAGAAACACCCCATGCATTGAGGCTCTTGCTTTTGAGACTTGACTGAGTTGCACTAGCACAGCTGTGTATAGCCTGGCGAAGGGGTTGCAGAGGGTTTTCTCGATCCAGACTGCGGTGGGGGGTAGGGTGTGAGGAGAGAGGCCCAGCCAGTGTTGCAGATTGTGAGGAACCAGAGTGAGCTGGGGAAAGGACTCACTGAGCTTGGCATATAGATGAAGACTGATGGTTTGACATAGCTGGGTAGCCAAAATGCACGTTCCCTCACTGTGAGACGGACCAAACTCACCTTAGCACAAGAAGTGAAGATTTATTCACATTATGTCAAGCATTGGTTTAGTGCATCCTAAAATTGCTTAAGTAGTTTCCCTTCACGGCGGAGGCAGGAGAGGAGCCTGTTCTCAGCCACAGGAGATGCCTTGACGCGTGGACCGCGGCTGCGCAAGCAGCCCGTGCGGTGCAGTGGAGAAGTGCCTCCTGGACAGGGCTGAGTTTCCAAGAGCAACGTGTTTGCGACTCCTTTCTATCACCACATTCCCGCAGCTTCCCGGCGGCTTGCTCGGGAATGGCGGAGGTTGGGGCTCCTTGCTGCAGTCTGCCTGATCTGAGATCTCCGGTGGGTCCGGGGAGGTGGCCTCGGAGCGCAGCAGGGCTGATGTGCTCCCTCGGCTCTGCCTTTTGCCCCCCCGTGCCTCTTGCGGAGGGCCACGTGCTGCTGGCGGTGGTGCTCGGGACTTCGTTAAAAGCTGCTGCTCTTCAGTTTGGGTTGTCTGGGAACCAGCTGTTACCAAAGCTACAAGAGGAGGAAGCAGAAACTGTTCTTCTCGCACTGGAGGAAAACAATCCCTTGGCAATTTAGGTCAGGTTTAGCAGAAAAGTCCTTTCACAGGCTCTGGGACAGAACTCCCTGGCTGCTGCGTTTTCCCCCCTCTGCTACTTTGCAGCATGCCCTGGTGCAGCCGCTGCAACTCTGCGTCCCAGTTCTGCTATCGGTGAAAGGAGCGCTAGCAAGGAAACCCACATACGCTGTGGTTTGCTTAGTTCAAGAAAGACCCTGAGCACTGCCGTCCGAGCTCTGCCCTCTTATCTTTTGCATGTTTTCTGAGGCGGCTGTTCTCTCGTGCTTGCAGGGGGAAGAGCAAGGGGAGATGCTGAGAGGCAGGCAGCATCCACGTGGAAAAAGTCATGCTAGCATGAGAAAATACCCATGGAATACCTCACAGACGATACAGAACAAAAAAAATTATAATATGTCTGGAATACAATAGAAGCAAAATCTCCTGGCAGCAAACATCCATGCACTTGACTGCCAAGAAAAAAGGACCTTACAGATGATGAGACATGAAAGGAATTCCTGCACAAAAACTAAAAGTCGAAACACAATAGTATATATTTCAGGCATATGAAAAGAAAGTGCGGCAGTAATACTAAGGAGACAAGATACTCTAACAGAACCGGGAGCTGGGGAGAGAAGAAACTCAATCAGCAGTGACACAGGCTGCATGGAGAAGGCAGCTCTTTGAATGGATCGGAGTCCTTTTTTTTTTTTTTTTTTTTTTTTAAAAAAAAAGCAATCCCACTTATTTATTTTTTTTCCCTGGGAATTAATCTTTCTTCATTTTTCTTGGCTTGTTCAGGAACAAGGGAGCACATGAATAATACATTGCCAAGACCAAAAAGATACAAGGGGCTGTATGCACGGGAACTCAGAGCATCGATAAAATTATTACGCCCTGCAAGGATTACGCTGCTGGCTCGCGGCGGCGGCGAGATGCGTGCAGGTGAAATGGGAGCCGCGAGGAATAGGCATGCTGCTGGGGGGTGCTGGCGAAGTTGCATAGCCCCGAGGGGGACCTGTGCCCGCCCCATGCCTGATTTTTTCTTAATTAAATATTCAAATGCAGTTGGAGGGCTCAGGTCTGGGTTTTTTCCATCCTTGAGGGATACAAGAGCTCAGAGGCAGAGACCAGGGCTTTCCAGCAGTTTGATGGCTCTACATGAGAGGCTAAATTCTTTTTTAATAGGTTGCTCTTGCCATCGGAGATCAGAGCGCTTGCCTTTCCCCTGCACGTCCCTGGCAAGGCCCTGCTGACTACAGTTGAAGCACATACATTATTTTTAATGATGTCCTGTAACAAGCCTCCTGCAATCATCCCATTTAGATCTGCAGCCTCGGAAGGGTAGCTCGGGAAATCCGGACTGCAATGCCGAAGCGCCTCGGGAAGAACCAAATGACGGTGCCAAACATTTCCACGCTACGGCAGTGCCGGTCCCGCAGCCAGGACATTGCAGCCAAAGGCTGCATTGATTTACCTGGGCTTTTTCTGAAGCATCAAGTGTGGGAGCCCGAGAAAAAGCTGGGCAGTCTCCGGGCTGGCTGGCATGGTGGATGGTGCTTGCCTCGGAGCAGGCACGTGGCTGCAGTGAGCAGTAAATCTTGCAGGTTGCCTGAGCTTCAGAGACAAAATAGTTCAGGGTAGCCCTTGATTTTTGTGTGCTGTTTGCAAAGAGGGAGCTTTGGCCGGGGGGTGGCCAAGCTGTGGCTGTTTCAGCAGAATTGACCCCGTGGGATGAGGGGACATAAGTGAGGGTCGAGGTACCTGCTGCCAGCGCTGAAACGTGCAGGATGTGGGGGAAATGCAGCTTGCCTCTCGCACGGCTGCGGCTGGGGGTGTGATCTCACGTGGCTCGTGCTGGAGATGAGTCTGCAGAAACGCGGCGCAGGGAAGTGCAGCCTGCGCAGACATCCAGCCCGGAGAGACGGAGATGTCTCTGCCAGCTGTTGCCGCGCTCTTCCCGGGCGGGAGCGGGAGCCGGCTGACGAGGCTCGGGGAGGACAGGACCTTGTTGATTTGTCTGGCTATTGCTTTGTTTACCTGATCTAATGCTTTTTATGGAGCTGCCATAAAAACACTCATTAGACAGTGTTGATTTTCATTAATGTTGATTCACCAAAAGCCTAATCAATCTTCCGTGACCAACGACCCCGTTCCCAAGGGAGAACAAAGCTGTTTAACAAATTAGCCTTACAGATTGGAGGGAGAGCTTGCAGATGCGGCGGTCTGGGTACCAGGCAGGAGGGTGTTGTGGGTTAGTGCAATGTGCCCAGGCGCGAAAGTGTCTCTGCAGTTTGCATCTGTGCCAAAATGTGCTGTCGAGGTGGCTCAGCCCTTCTGTCCCCCGTCCCCGCTGTGAGCTCCTGTGCTCGGCGCGCAAAGGGAGGCCCAGCAAGGAGCAGAGCTGCCGACGGACTCGGCTGAAATTCAGATGCTCCCTGTTTGCTTCTGGCTCTGCCATAAATTCCTGAGGTGGCCTTCAGGTCCCTCATCTCTGAGCACCTCCGTGCCCTGCCCTTAAGGATGAGTGCAATGTGTCTCTACCTCACAGGGGGTTCTGGGAATGAAACTGTAAATTTAAGACGGGTTAATTCTGCAGTAAGAGGTTCTTATAAGCAGCATCATCAAAGCGCACCCTTAATCTGTGCTAGACGAAACGGCTTTTGGTGTCTGTGCCGGGAGAGAAGTGTGATGCTTTGTCCTCCGTGATCTCCCCGCAGTCGAGGCCAAGGGGGTGCGATGCAGCTGGCTGTGGTCGTGGGGACCAAACGGGACCCCAAGCTCAGGCGGTGAGGGTTTGTAGCATCCCTTCTAGCAGGGGAGGTGGTGGGACTTGGTTGAGGAGGATGCTCCATCCTGAGGCTCGGGACTAGCCCGGCTCTCCCTCTGGCTCTGCAGCACTGAGCTGCGTTTGCCGGAGGCTCCCCAGCCGGTGACTCGTTGCTGCAGACCTCCGACTCATTTCACACCGGCTGCTGTGCGGCCATCAGCCGGGTAATGACTTTGCTTCTCCCTGCCGGGCTGGATGTGAATGGCTGGGCTGGAGGTGAAAGGCCCCCGTTCCCATTACCAATCCAATTTCCTGGACTTTTACCGGGTAGATAGGAGTTGCCGGAGCGGAACAGCCTGATGGGCCATTGAGCCCAGTGTCTCCTCTCTGACAGCAGCTAGTGTTTGGCGTGTAATTAAAAGCCTTTGTATTATTTGACTTGTAATTTGCCACGTAGGTATCTCATTCAACAAAGAATAGGTCCTGACATTTGCAAAGGTGGAGGCAAGCCCTGCGTGCGTGCGTTGTCCGCGGGGCTGGGTCGTCCGTGCTGTATGTCACTTGGGGCGTGCGGGCAGCCCTGCGGCAGCGACTCCGTGCCCTAAGCGTGTGCTTGGTGTAAGGCGCAGCGTGTTAGCAGGATACTTCTCTCGGGCGCGGGGGAAGCACGTGGGGAGGGCGAGTTTGCAGGGAGCAGTGCTGTGGCTGCCGGTGTGGGAGTTGGCATGTGATTTATTTTGTTCTGCTGCAAACATTGAGATTAAAAGAAGAGCCTTAAAGGGTCCTTAAGAGCCGGCTTTGGCTGAAGAGATGAGGCCGGGTGATTGCTCCTGCCTGCCTCAGAGCAGGCGTGCTTGAGGTCCTTTCCGCTGATGTTGCTGCCCGACTTTGCACTGGGGCAGAGAAGGAGGGTGCACGGTCCTTTCCGTTGGGATGATGAGTAATGCCGAGTGGGATGCTGCTCCACATGCTTGAGCTCCGGTGGGCACCTTCCACACGGCGTGCCTGTTGTTGGGCTGTTGGCCACCCTTGCTGCAGGGCTGTCTGTCACAGCAGCCAAAAGGCAGCTGAGGCATGGGGCTGCGCCAGGTGAACCTGGGTTAGACTGAAGTTTGGGGGAGAGGACTGCTTTGGAGAGCATAAAAATGAAAGCTTTGCAGGTCTTGTTGCTTTGGTTTTTGTCAAAAGCCTGGAGAGAACCTCTGGAAATCCATCTTTAGGGCACAAGTGGGACTGAAAAGATGCTGCAAACCTTGGGCTGGTCACTCGACAGGGGTAAAGCTCACTTTGCTGTGGGTCACGCAACAGAGTGAAGGTTTGACTCAGCACCAGGGCTGCCAAGTGGTCTGGTTGTGCTGTATCCAGCATCCTTCTCCATTGGGGGGTTTTACTTGAGACTGATTAATTTACCCACCTGAGCAGTGTTCCCTCTAATTGACTGCCCCTACAAGAAAACAAACCTCTGCCAATCAATACAGAAATAATTTTGCAAATTGTGACCATAAATCATTCAGATTTGGTGTGCACACTTAGGTTTGTTAATGAATAAAACAAACGGAATCAATTTTCTTTATTAAAACACAATTGTTTCATCTATTATTACTTTAGGCAGGCGGAGCGAGGAGGGGGACGGCGGTTGCCCATTGCCTCGCTTACTGGGGGGTTATTGCGCCGGGGGGTGACGAGGCCCAGCCGGCTCCGGCCGCAGCGTTGCCTGCAGTGTCCCGGTTTGTGCGCGTTGCGGATGGATGCCCGCTGCTCTGCCGGCGGGACCTGTGCCGAGCTGCGCGTGCGCACGCCCCGGGTAGGCAGTGCGAGAGAAGGGAGCCGTGTGCCCAGCCAGCCGGGTGTCAAGGGGTATTAATTAGCGCCATTACTGCGGTATTTCCCTCTGCAAGGAGGAGATAAAAGACGCGGGTCCCGGCGGCTGTGTCGATGCTTTGTGCCGCTGCCGTTGTCGCCGATCGCTCATGCCGCAGCCAGAGGTAGGCACGGGCTTTGGCGCTCGGCCCCGCGGATGGGAGCCAAGCGGGCTGTCCCAACTCATCCCGGCCCATAATTTTGGGTGCCCTGTGCTTCAGGTGCCTTGTCCCACTATTCACTTGGGCCTGCTCGGGCAAGGAGCAGAGCTGCTCTGGGTCGTTTGCCCTACGCGATGCGCGATAGCCACCTCCGAGAGCCGCGTTGGTGCCCAAAGTGTCTGTTTAGGGAGTCCCGTCTTTTTATTGATTTTTTTGAATAGTACAAATGAACAAATAACTGTTAAACAATAAAACCGGGAGTATAAATAATCGCGTACTTGGCACGCTCAGCAGAAGGGAGCCGAGTGAAATGCGGCGCAGGAGCGCGCCCGGAGAAGGTCAAGTTTTTAAATCTAAACTGGAGCTAAGTAAAATATTGGCTAACTAACTGGATTCCCAAGCTCATAAAATGTTGATAGTGCTGGATGTCAGCTAGAATATATCTCCTCATCTTTTAGACAGGGAGCTGGTGCTTTCCTTGATCTTCCCTCTCTGGGGAGAGTCTCCTTTAGCGCGGGCGGAGGCAGGGAGCAGGCGAACGGAGCCTGTCAAGTGGCTTGTTTTCCTCGGTGCTGGCAGGGCAGAGCTGGAAAGGTCGCTAGGGTTAAGAGCAGCCACGAAAGCTAAGCTACAAGCCGTGCTTCAAGTGGCTGTGCTTTGATTTCTTAAGCTAAGCCGCGGGCCGGGATCGCGCTGGAGGAGGCTTGGGAAGCACGGCCCTGCCGGCGAGCCTGGGAGAGGAGCTCGGGGACCAGACCTCTGCCTCGCTCCCCGAGCACGTCCCTGCAAGGAGGCAGGGCGTGGGCACAGGTCTCCTTAGCTGAGACGTGGTGTCCTCTTGCACCCGGGAGACTCCATAGGGTTTCCTCTCTGGCCTGGACCAACTATGAAGCCTTGGATGCTGTCGCAGACCAGATCTTACTGCTATGTCTGTAAGGACGTGATAAACCCAAGGGTTCAGCATGGTGAAGAAACCAACTCATCCCTGGTGATGCTCGCTGGCTGTTCCCTGCTGTGGTGGAGTCACCAGCTCCCTGGGAAGGGCAGGTCTGGCACCCGAGGGACCCACCACCGCGCGTCTGGCTTCTGAAACGGTGCAAGAGCTGCAATTCACAGCCTGCACATCTGCAGGCTGGGGTTAACCAAGCTGCTCCTGTAATACAGAAAATAATAGTGCCTACCGCAGAGGGGTGTGGAGAAGACAAGTCAGTTAATGTTCATGCCCCGCTTTGAAACGGAAAGGCTTTTGAAGTCAGGATTTGGTTCTTTGCTTTTCTTTTCTTTATTCTTTGTTCCTTTCAATACTCCGTGAGGAGCGTGGCTTAGTGGTGAGCCAGTATCACGGTCTGACGGCCTCTCACTCCCCGGGAGAGTTGCGTACTTGCTCGATGGCTTCACTTCAAGGCAGCATGTTTTATTGGTATTCTTGGTATGGCATTTCTCTTCTACGTAGTGCATTTTTTATTCAAATAATGGTATTGATTGTTGAAAATGTAATGGAGAAAATAAATGAAAACAAATAAACACCAGAAGATTTGTACTAAACTTTTTCAAGGTCTGGTTCTGAAAGTCAAGCAACTCTGTCTTGTAGAAGCAGTGACTAGTAATATAGCTGGTGTCTCTCCTTTACTAGCACGTAGTTATAAGCTGCATACAGCAACAGAAGGGGTATAAATAAGCTAATGGTTGGGACAGCCACTTGCAGTCACAACTGTGCGCGGTCTACCACAGTTACGGAGAGATCCTTGCAAATACTCCTAGCAAACTGGGTGTTGCACCAGCTCAGCTAATGGGAGAGAAGATGGACTGTTGCGTCTTCTTGCAAGGGTACTTTGCATGGTCTGTTTGGCTTGATTTGGGCAGGCTTTCAACTCTCAAGAGCCTGTGAAAGATTCAGGTTTGTGTTTTGGGTCATGGTCTGTCTTTTATCATTCATTTACTTACAGCCTGGCATAACTGAGCCCTGCTTTTGCATGTGATGCCAGGAATACAGTCATTAGTTGGGAACATCAGAAGCCTCATACCCATCTCTCAGACTGTTTGATCACTTCAGTGCAGGGTAGCAGTACAGGTTTAAAAATTACGCGCTCTCCTCCCTAGAACAGGCTTTTCACTGGTGTTTGTTGCTCCTCCTGGAGTCTTGTGGTGAGGTGAAAAATCTCGTTTTTCGTTGGAAGTATTTCCAGGCCCTTTGGCTGATGTGAATGCAAAAGGCGTTACCTGAAAATGGTTCAGAGGTGAAGACTGAGAACCTGCTGAGCTGAAAAAGGACAGCTTCCTTTCTCCTCCCTCCTTTCGGACTAAACTTCTTCTGTTGGGTTAAAAGCCCACCCAAGAAATAGCAGGAGTGAAGTCTCCATCCAAAAGCACCAGCTTTTCGGTGGTTTTTCAGCTGACCAGGGTTTAGGGATGTGCTTTTCCAACCCAGCGCAGCAAGGCTGCCTGGCCGCTGCCAGCAGGCCCAGCAGTGCTGGGGACGGCACTGCTGGCGAGGAACAACCCCTGCAAAGTTGCACTTGGGTCCTCCCTAAAATACGGTCCCTGGCCATGAGGGTGTGCGGTGGCGCTGGGAGCTGCTGTCCTCTGTATCAGAGGTGGCCTTCAGGTGGAGGTGTGCACGGCGAGTGATGGAGAGTCCTGGGGGAGCCGGCCCGTTGCGGCGGACAAGATAATGAACTGCCAAATAAAGAGAGGGAGAAAGAGAAATCCGTGATAAATCCGCCTTTCATGCGCTGTGGAGGAGACGGATACGCTCTCCCTCTCCTCCTGACAGAGGGATTTTTCTCTCCCCAGCGTGTCGAAGAAGGGGTGCAGAGGGCGTTATTGCCTCGCTGCCCTCGTCGGGCGCTGGCGGAGGTGCAGCACCGCGTGCCTGCCTGGCGGGGTGCCGGCTTGGCCGTCCCTGCCTGCGCCGCGTCCCCGCCGCGGGCTGCTTTCCCTCCAGGGAGCCGGGAGGAGATGCATCCGAGGGGCTTCGGGTCAGCGGGGAAGCGCGCTAGCGGAGCAGTCGGAGGCCGGGGGCTGCGGGAGGAGGGCTGGAGTGTCTGGGCGACGAGCAGGGGGTGTTCGTGAGCGGTACGCGGACGATGCCTGGCACGGCGGAGCGCCGCTGCTGCGGGTCAGGGGCACGGCACGGTAGCAGAGCGATGGGAGATGTAGGGCAAGGCGTGAGGCGCATCTGCAAAACAATTTAGTGTCTGGGCCACTGGCTGGAATAATAAGGGCGGCTGCGGGTCAGCGTTGAGGTGCGTCGGCGGAGCTGAGCGGTGCCCGGAATAGTGCTATTAGGGATGTCCTGCAAAGCGTGACTGAGTGGTGCCGGCTCACCCGAGCTGGGGGATCACAGGGGCTCCCTCGGCCTTGCCCGGCGGCTCCGAAGAGGTCAGCCTCCTATTTTCAGTGGGCTCATCCTTCTAGCTCTTTTCCATGTCTGATTAATAAATCATGAAGTTTGCCCAAGACTCCCTCCGTCCCCACCCAAATACAAACATTCCCCGTCACCGCCACCTTGCAACCAGCAAAGCTGCTCCCTCTGACAATCAATTACCCTCCGGAGATGAAATTATTGTTTAATGGCTTTTGGAACAGGCTCCTGCTCTGACATTCATCACAATCAATAATGCATCAGCAGGGACAAAAGAAATTACCTGCCTCCCGCTAAGTGAAAGAGTCCATTTGTATTCAGCGTGGTCCCTTCGTGCCCGCTGAGCCTGCAGCCGCAGGTGGAGCGCCCCGCCGGCGCGGGGGGCGGCTGCCTCTCCGGTGAGCTCTGGCGGCAGCTCCAGCAAAGTTTCCTGGAACTTCAGCTTCTGGTGGAAGTGGCAGGTCTACAGAGGGATGAGGTAGTCAGGAGAGGAGCGTTTCTCCCGCTCGTGCCTTGGGGTTTGTGCAGTACCTCGGTGTGCGGAGAAGTGCAGGATCTACGGTGCATTGGGACGAGGACAGTTCCGGGACTTGGCTAGCAGCAGATCTAGGTGCATCGAGCAGGCAAAAGTGATGCTAGCGCAAGGGATGTGTTTGGGCAAGACTAAAATATGTTAGCAGGGCTAGCATACTGGAGGAGGCAGCAGGTAACCCCAAGCACGGTGGCAGCACTATGGCCTTGGGCAGCTCCAGCTAGGAGTTGAGTACATATGGGGACCTGGGAGCCAAGGTTTGGCCGTGACCCCCTGGCTCCTGGGACAATCTGTCTATGGTAACCATAAGCTTGCTAGAAACATTAATCTGCAGAGATGGCGTGATTCTGCTCAAGCCCGGATCCCGCACCCTTCCCCGGACGGAGGCTGAGCCGCTGTGTTCCTCCCCAGCCTCAGCGCAGACCTGAATGTAGCTGGGGAAGGAGCTAGTCTGTCGAAGCTGTGGTCATTGCGGTGATGAAGAGATAAGGGCTCCAGGCTGGCAGGTCTCTCCGGAGGATTTGGGCAGAGTGTTGATGCTGTCGGAGTTTTTCCAGTGCAAGATTTGGTCCAGGAGAATGAAGAGCTACGGCTTGCGAGAGGGAGGAGGAAGGACCATTGCAAACCTTGTGCTTCTAAGCGGTGATATTAAACCTGGTCTGGGTTCTCACCATGGCCATAGTTTGGTCCTTATCTGAAATAAGGCAGGAGGCTGCTGTGGTCTTTGCTCAAAGCTAAGAGGGCAGAGCGTGCTCCGAGGATGAGCTCTGATCTATCGGACGCATCTGCCGAGGTGCGGTGTGATATCAGCACGTCCCTGCAAAGGGAGCGGTGTGATCGATGCATCTGCGATGTGAGCGGCGTGTCTCTTAACGTGCCTGCAACCCCGCGTGTCTGCAGCGAGGCCAGCAGGTTGTTAAAGGGGTTCACTGCGCGCTGCAGCGGCGCTAGGGAGAGCGCTGCCTCCCAGAAATCCAAAATAAACCAGGTGTTCCCGTCGTAGCCAGTCGGGTGTCCGCAGCAAAAGTTTTGCTTTTTCCATCTTTTGGTGCAAAACCCAAATACCCACTAGGCAGAGATTGGTCCTGGTGCTGGTGTCCTTAATTTTGCTTTCCAGGCAGGCGCCTGGGCTCTGGTGTACACCTGAGCAAGAGCAACCGGAATCAGCCGCTGGCCCGTGCCTCCGAGTATCTCATGGTGATTAGGGAACATTATTCTTTAAGCGGCCGTCCCAATTAGTGATTAAGTGGTGAGCCTCATCAGCTCAGCAGCTTGAACAGCGCTTGCATTAGAGCCACTTGATTGCTGTTGTTTGTTTTACCATCTCAGCTGCTTCTTTAACATGCCCTAAATATAACTATGGGAGGCCGGAACAAGACAGTGATAGATGAAGCGAGACCAGGTGTGTCTGGCGGGCTGTGCCGAGAAGCGTGCGAAGGTCCCAGTTCCTGCAAGGGTTTGAGCAAGGTGGGTGCCTGCACTTGGACTCTGGTGAAGAAACCGCCATTCTTCACCCCATCCTTTATTGCTTGAAAAGAAACAACCTTCCGTAGGGAGCGCGTTTCCACAGAGAGCCGAGGAGGCTGGTAGCCTTCAGTGCCTCCCCTTATGAAAGTGGTCTCCTGCAGGAAGGAGGTGTATGACCAAAAGCATTTCTTAATTTCCTCAGTTTAGCGCTTGTGTTGGTTTGATTGGTGGGGCTCTTTGCTAGTTTTGGCAAAGAGGCGCCTTTTCCTGCATCGGAGGGATAAGCTTTGGGAGCGTCTCATGTGGCCTTGAGTCGCCCTAGGGCACCTTTCTGTAAGGATGGAGATTTGAGTCTGGAAGAGACATGAGGGCTCCTCTTCCCTGTTCAGCTCAAAATGTGTATGGCTAGAGTCGTACCGTGGTTTTCAGGAGTGCTCCTTGCTTCGTTGGCGGGTGGTTAATCAAATGCCAACGCTTCCGAAAGATCAGGTCTGGGCTTATGATTCCCGGGCGGCGCTAAGAGCATCTCGAGCGAGGAGCGAGCAAACGCTGAGGTTGGAGAAGAGGAGAGGAGGCAAGGAGACGGGCAAATGGGATTCGCACAGCCACCGTGTTTAGCTGTAATCTAACATGACTTTCCCCTCTGTTGGCAAAGGGGCGCACATGATGTTAACGTTCATTATCATGTCATATTCGATTGACTGCCAGAATGTATTATGCTTTCTCCCGTAACGCGCTGAATACTGACAAAACCTATTCGCTCGCTCCACAAAGGTCTGCRCCTTTGAATCGTCGCAGCATAACGGGGAGGTGGAAGGCCATCGATACAGACGTAATGAGCGTCGGGAAGGGGCAGAGGGCTCTGTGTGCCGCGCGGGAAGGGGGAGCGGGACTCGCTGCTCGGCGGGGACTCCCTTGGGATGCTGCTGCGCAGGATGGCCCATTTGCAAAGAAAGCGTCTGCAGATGAGTGGGGTGCAGCGGTAACGCTCGCTGCGTGCGTGTGTGTGCCTGTCGGGTGTTAACTGGACTGTGGATGTGACAAGTGTGGAGCAGCGCAGGTGGTGACACTGCCGTTTGATTCCCGCAGCTTGGTCATCAGTTGATTCCTGTTTTTTTAACCAATGTTGCTGGGTGTTTTGTGTGGATATATGCATACACTTACATATAAATGCCTAATGATTCCTTCTCAGGAATTAGGATTAGATGCCATTAGGCATCTCAGGACTCGGGAGTAAAAGTATAGTGCTTCCCCCACCAGCTGTTCCTTCAACCTGTAGCACCTGCAGGCTTGTCTTTGGTCTCCAAGTGATCCATGCAAGCGGCAGGCAAGCCGGCCAAACACTCCGAAATCCGCTCTGCCTTCCCCTGTGATGCCCAGTAAGATAATCTTCCCCTCTTTTCTCCTGAAGTGATGTTTCTGCAACTTTAAACTTTGCCCGCTCTATCGATTGACCTGGTGATTAAGCTGTTGTGTCCGCGCTACCGTATTTGTGGTGTTCAGCCATCATTTTTCCACAAGATCGTAAAAGGATTTTTAACTGTCATCTGTATACCGCATATTTGCTCCTAATAATCAATATTGATTTTCTTGTAATATCATATATCTGCATGCCATGCCTTATTTGTTGTAAGATTAGAATCTTGATGAGCTTATAATAAAAAGCACATTTTCCCCATGTGTGCGCACACGCACAAGTATCTTGTTAAGATAATTATCTTGCTTTGCTGGCAGAAAACTTCAGTCAAGCCCTGCAGCTGCAAAAAAAGAAATCCAGCGCTGGCCGTTTCTCTCTTGCTTTTAAGGTCGACTCTCGTTAATCCTGGGAGAGAGAAATACCCTGGCCCTGGGGAGCTGCTTATAGCCGGGAAGCTGTTTGGGGAGCTGGGAATCCTCCCACCTTCCCATGACYATCTCGGCTTCTTGCCGCCTTGCAGTTGTCTTGTACGTGCGATACGGTCTTGGTGAGCAGTCAGCTGCTAGACCTGGGTCTCAGAGGCCTCATAGAAGGTCTCCTCTGCAAGAAGAGACTTGTTTGCACGTTTAGCACTGCTGATGTTGAAGCCTGCTGGAAATTAGTGCCCCTGGGAGGGTGTTTTGCCATGGGGGACACTGGTGTCTTGTGCAAAATGGGGTGAAAGAGCTGAGCTGCTGTCGTGGAAAAAAGACTCCGTTTTGGTGGAGTCGGCGCTGCCATTTCGTCTGCGTGGCTTTGAGCCTTCATATGACACCTGAAAGATTTTGGTGGTTTTTCATGACGTTTTGGAAGAAATGTGCGCGTTCTGCAAAACCTGCTGACTTGGCCAACCTAGCGTTTTCCCCTGCTCTGTTAGAAAACATTAAACTGGGTCTCCCGGTCACATTTAATCCGTTGGTGCCTTGGGGCCAGGCAAGAGTCACACTCCGTTCTGCTAAGCAATAAATGCAAGACAGTTACACCATCCTAAATATGTGGCTAACATGTTTTGCACGGCATTATCTGCCTAAGTAATAAGTTGTATTCTTGCGTTGTTTTTACTTCAGGGACCTTAAAGCTCATTACTGTTTTTGGCCAGAGTATCCTGCTGGTAGGATTTGGCTGGAGACAAGCTCCAGTTTCCTAAGGAGGAGAAGAGAATCCTGTAGTGGTAATGAGGTTTTGTAAGAGGGCACACAGCAGAGATAACATTAAAACAAAAGGTGATTGAATGGAACTGAAAGTGTCCTTAAGAAAATGCAGGGTTTTACCCAAACTGTTGGAAGAAGTCGATTTTCCTATTTTTGACAGAGAACTGCCAGATAAGATGTTTCAAATCGGCTTATTGAATTACAGAAATGCCAACATTTCGAAGCGGAATGCTTTGCTTTGAAGTGAAATGCTGAGATTTTTCATTTCGACATCTCCCAATTGATGTTTTTGGTAACTTTCTGCACACCTGGTAAAAGTGAGACAGGGAGGAAAAAAACCCAACGAAGTACTAAAGTAGCTGAATTGCTGAATGGGCAAAAATGCCCTTCTCCAGCTAATTCTTATTAAAACAAAGGCGTTCAGTTTCTAATTGACCTCCTCATGACTGCTTATAGTCCGGCCTAAAGTACCCACCAGCCTGTTTTTTTGTTGGCTTGCTTTTGGGGTGGTTTTGGCGGGTTTTGCGTGTTCTTTTGTTTTTGCACCGAGTCTGGCAAAGCTCCTGTTGAGTTTTGCAACTCTGAACCATTTAGTGGTTCAGGATTGGGCCAGAGCCCCACCTCAAGACTTTGTATTCAAACAACTTCACTCACTGAGGAGGATCAAAACCTTGAGCGCAGCCCCTGATCATGGCCTTCTAGCTCAGGTTTTTGTTGGAGATGGTGGACGTGAGCTGGCAGAAGGCAGCTTTGATGGGTGCTATGGAGGCTGCGATCTCCCCGGCACGTCCTCTGTGCTGGGCAGGGCCAAGCCTGCAAAACTGGAGCCCCAGCTGAAGGCAGAGTGCGGCGATCGCAGCAGGCATTGCTTCTTACCCCGATACCTTTAGCCGAATTGAGGGTTAACGTCGGAGGGGCTCAGGATAGGAAGATTTTTCTCTTCCTCCTTTTCCACTTGAAATTTCATGTTTATTGATATTAACTCCCAAGGGAAAAATCGCTTCTACTTTGAGATAGTTTCCTTTTTTTTTTTTCTTTAGTTGTATAAAAATATTGTCTCCTCTGGAGTCTGCTGTGAGGGGGATTTCTGGGAGAGAATTTGATAGATATTCTCCATTCCGCACAATTCAATTTGGAGTTAAGCAGGATAATAAAGTGGTTGGTGTTCTGGCCAGAAAGAGCTGACGCAGGCGGGATGGAGTTGAATCGCTTCGGTTTGCTGTGGGCTTTGCTGGTTCCCCGCCCTTGGTGCGGGACGGTGCGAGCAGAGCCCGGGACGCCCATCACCTTGGAGCCAGGGCACGTCGCGGCGGGAGGGAGACGGGGTGGGTGGAGGAAAGCTCCGTGGGTGCTGGTATCTCATCGCCTTCTCCAGCAGCGTGCGGGTGCCCTTGCTGCGGCCAGGGGCGGGTGGCATTTGTCCTCTCCAGCAGCGGGGATGCCAGCGTGTGTTTTCTGAAGCAACCTGAAGAGGGGGGTGTACTTGCAGAGAAGGCTGGAGGGTTGCGATAGGCACCGAAAAGCGCCTGGAAAAAAAGGAAGAATAAATAAAACTTTAAGGAGAGGGGGGGAAAAGGAAACATCAAAAGAAATGAAAAGACAGCGAAAGACAAAGTGAAGTTTTGCTTTTCAAGCTGCTTTTGTGGCTCTTCCCGCGCATCCCGTTTGGCTTTTCCCCTCTGCTGGGGCGCTGGAGGGGGGGGAAAGCGGAGCGCAGGATGCTTGGTATGGAAATAACCGCTCCCGAGAGGGCCCGAGCGCGGCGCACATGAAAGCCCTGCCCCTGGCGCTGCTGCTTATACAGCCTCTAATTGTCTCCCGTGTCTGCGCGCAACACAAATACTGGAGGAGGGAGAAACCTAGATCCTGTTTGCTGAGCTGGTCAAGCCAGGCGGGTTGCTGAAAGGAGCCCCGGTCCCGTTGGAGGAGGAAGGGGGGGCTCCGTGGCGGCCCCCAGGGCTGTTTGGCCAGTGGGGATGGAGGAGGCATCCCCAGCCTCGTGCTTAGGTTAGTTCTGGGTAAAGCTTGGGCTTAGCCGCATGTGCTCGATAAAGCTGCTAGTTCAATACCTCTTAATGCTAAGCCTCAGTGTATTAACTCGGGAGTTCCCGGCGATCGGGGCATAAACATAAATGAGTGCTTACGCCTGGCGCCGACAGAGACGTTTGATGTTGCCCTCAGTGTAGGCTGAGAGAGGGAGATGCTTTCTCCTCTCGTCTCCCCGATGTCGTCACGTGCTTGAAGCTGCCCGTGTGCCCTGGCTTGTGCTTAGGACCTTTCCTGCTCCCGCGAGGAGGTCCCAGGAGGGCTGGAGGGTACGGCGGGGTGGGAGAGGCTTGGAGGAGCCATGATCTTGGCCATGGCCATGGTGGTGGGGGCATTACAGGGAGAAGAGTATCTCTCCAGTGTTTTTTTCCTATGTGTTCCCCCTTGCACATCCCTCCGTGCACCAGTCCCCATGTCCCCCATGGCTGGAGGAGGTCACCGCCACCATCTCTTTCCTTCCCCTGGGCTCACGGTTATTTCTGCGCCCAAATCCCCCGGCCAAAGGGCCAGCTGGCCTCTCACCAAGCCAGCCTGTCTCTTGGCTTGTTGACCCCACGCAGTATGTTTTCCGCTGCTTCCAACTTCTCTGTTGTTCTCCGGAGCTCCGAGGCCATTTGCAAATGCCTAGCCAGACACTCGGCTCCGCATGACAAATATTGCAGGCAAGTGTTGCTCTCACGTCGTGTGCATTTGCAAAGGAGCAATTTATCAGAGCGATTTTTATCCTCATTAAGGCAAATTAAGCCCACAAAGCTGGCAACAGAGGGGGAGAAAAAAAATAAAATTGGCATTCATGAAATATTTATTAAAAACAGCCATTGTAATAAATATTTGAAACCTGGTTATTAACGTTAAATCATATCCATGTCAAGCGCGCGTCGCACATGGTCTCTTCTGCTAATTGGGAGCAGGGGTCGGGAGACCCGTCTTGTCGCGGGTCAGCCGGAGCTGGCTCCCCGGCGGGGCTGGCGCTGTGCGGCCCCCCCTGCCAAAAAGTGTGGCTTTGCATTCAGAGGGTGAGGGCAGATCCTTAAAAAAAATAGATAATAGGAGTGATTTGCGGAAGAAAAGTGAGTTCAAAGGTTTGCGTTGGAGAAGGGCATGAATCTGAGCGCGGAGGGGCTCTTGCACGGGCCGGTGGTGCTGCGGGAAGCCGTGACCCGTGTCGGCTGCCGCCAGGGTTGTGCCCGTTCCCCAGGCTGCTTGCACAAACCTGGGGCTGCCGAGAGGTGTTTGCGTGGGGCTGGGCTCCTCCTGCCATCTCCGGCGTGCAGATGGCACAGGGGGACGCGCTGGGCACGAGGAGCATCCCACGCCTCTGCGGGGGCCGGGGGGCTGATGATTATTTTCCAATACAGCACAAGCACCGTGATTTGCCAGTGGGGCAAGATAATTATCCCGAGGAGGCATAAAATAAGGGCTTGCACTGTAAAGCACCGTCTCCATGCAAAGCAAAACAAGAAAATAAATCTCCAAACTGGGATAATAACACAGGCAGTAAAATCAATATTGATTATTAGAAGAGGGGACAGGAGGCAGTAACTAACTCGCTGTGAGCCGAAGGTAAGTTCATTATGAGAAGCTGCTGCTTAAGTGGCGAGTGGGCTGCTTCAGTGGGACCAGGGGTTTTTCCCGCTGGGCATGCACGTGCTGTTGATGCCTGCTTAAAAAAACAAACGTATGTTTGTCAATTAGTAAGAGAAAGCAGTCTTTTGTGGTTCCATTGACCTTTTGCTTGAAACATCCTTTATATTTATTAGCAAACCTAAAAGTGATGAAAGCCTGCGCGTGCTGGCGGCCGGGGCAGGCAGGTTGGTTCCTCGGCTGGTACCCGCTCCCGTGGCCGAGGCTGCAGGGAGGGATGGAGTTGTTCCTCCTCCCCTGCAAGCTGCTCTTGGGCTAGGCGTAGCCGTAGTGGCCGCTTGCTCTCGGTAGCTGGGACGGGTGTTTGTCCCCTCCTTGCGCAGCCGCGGTGCTTGCTGCGTGATGCTCCAGCAGCGCCGGCTGGAGCTGCTCTTGGAGAAGGCACGCGAGGGACCTCTTTGCAGTCTTCTGCTGGGCACCTTCATGCTATGGCTTTTGCAATAGCTGCTAGAGATGGAGCTACTCATATCAAACGTGAACACCCTGCCTCGAATAGCTGGGGCTGGGGCACAGGATCCTCAGCTTTTTCCCCAAACCTGCCCCTGCTTTGCTGCGTGGCCTTGGGCAAGCAGCCTCTCCCCATGGCTCGGTGTCCCTGCCAGCGCAGCTGCCCTGTCCCCTTCACAAAAGGCCTTTAGAAACACCATTTACCAACCTGAGCAGTAGCGCGTCTTTTTTTTTCTTTTTTTTTTTTTAAACTTTGAAGCAAGCAAATAAATAAATGGTAATTTAGTCGTGGACCCAACCCAGCCGCCCATAAAAGCTGATGTAAACCAGATTTACAGCACCGTGCTGAGATGCTTTTATGTGAAACAGAGCTTCAGAGGGGAAGCCATCTATCAAGCAAGGAGCCGGGAGTGAGCGAGATTTAAAAGGCAGCTTCCTTTTGTTCCCTAATAGGTTGGACTCTTTGGTGTGAAAGTGGGGGAGGAGGAAGGAGGAAATCAAAAGGTGCCGGGGATGACATTCATAACAGCGACATTACACACCTATTTTGGTAATGCGCTTTAAACATTTAAGAAGGTGAATCCTCTTATTTTGTCTGTTTATTTTCCCCATCGCTGTAAATTTATCAGTCAGGGTTGACTGCTGAAAGCTACCCGGACCCCGATGAGAAGCGGGAGGCCCCGGGTCCTCGCTAGTGCAGGGAGCCCGTGATTTCCCAGGCTGCCGATCGTGAAGGCGGTGGTGTTAAAGGGAGTTTGCTTTGCTTTTAAAACTTATCGTGGATGTAATCGCTGTCTAGCAGCTGTGGACATCTCGTGTCTCCTCATCTGCGGGTTCCCTGCACGCGGCATGGCTCTGGGGCCCCAAAGCCGTCCGCCCATATCTAGTTGGTGCATGAGCGTTGCTTTCTCGCTCTGCAGAAACGTGGCTGCTTCTGGGGTGGAGCTGGCGAAGCCTCTAAGGGAGCAAGGGTGGTTCCAGGGCAGGGAGGGAGGCTGGAGACACCAGCTCTAGTTTTTGAGGTGGTAATTGTAGAAAGCAGGGTGGGGATATGTCCTTCCTTGCACAGCGGGATGCTCTGCCAGCCCTGGAGTGCCCAAACCAGCATCACTGCTTGGTGGGGTGTCATGGGGACCCGGTTGTTGTCCCTTGTCCCTTTAAGCTTGGGAAGACCTCCAGGGAGGTAGCCTGACCGGCCTGACCGTAGCAACCCACCGTACCCGTCAGCGTCCACCCGGAGCACAGGCTCGCCCGTGCCAGGGACGGGCAGCAGAATCGTGAGCACATGCTTGAACCCAGGGCGATCGCCGGTTCCCTCGAAGCTAGCCAGCTGCCTTCAGGCTTGGGCGTAAAGACAAAGATGAGCTGCAGGGTTTGGCCCCGTCGGTGCAGTCGGGTTTTGCCGATTTCTGTGTTTGTGGCAGGCGTTTGGCTTGGGGACGCTGCGGCGAGCGATGGTTATTAAAGGGGCTTCCTCGGGAGAGGCTCTCTGCGCCCTGCTGGTTTATGGCTGGGGCGGGTCGGTGGGTGCTCTGGGCATTTTGGTGTTTATCCTCTGCTTTCTTCCTCTGTTTACAAAGTGGGTAGAGGAGGGAGCATGTACATTTGTCTCTCTTGATCCCAGCTAATTTCCAAGCTCTGGATTGATGCTCCGTGTTGTATGAAGCATGTGGCCTGCTGGGGCCCCTGATTTTACTTTGATATATTGCTGGCACTAATAGAGGGACCCCTGAGCCCGGGTCTCCTGCTCTTTGCCTCTCTGGAGAGTGCTAGCCCTGCTATGTGAGGGCATCCACCGTTTCCCTTGCCGCGGAGCAGCCGGCAAGCGGCTGCAGCCCTGGCGTGCAGCAAAGCCCGGGGAGCAATTCCTGCAAGGCAGGCTGGCGTGCAACCGCTGCGGCTCCCGCGGATCCTCTTGGCCGCCCCACCACCTCCCCGTTGATGCCGAGTCCTCGCAGAGCACATCCGATATTCCCACCCGGGGCCTTTCAGGAGCCCGGCGCTCTTGCAAAGCCGCTGCCGCCTCTATTTCTGAAGCAGGGGTGCCCAAGGGCTTGCGCAGCGTCCGTCTCCGGGCTTGGCACAGGGGACGAGAGGAGAGGGCCCTCTCCACGGTACCCTGTTTTTTGGGATAGCCTCGTTTTCCTAAAAACTCCTCTCCCCTGGAAGGAAGCTGAGGAAGTAAGGCTGTCGCCCTGCCTGGTTTCCAGGCTGAGGTTGGAGCTGTGCTAGTCCGAGCGCTGCAAGGTGTTTCTTCCCCTCCCGAAGCAGCCGTCCTTCCTCTCTGTACATGAAAAGGTGATTTGCAATGTCTTTTGCACTTGCTATGGGTTTTTTCCTCTGCTGGAAGAGTACAGGCTGGTAATTCCAGTCTGCCAGTGCTCTGCCATAGAAAAATCATTAGCTTTAATCTTTGCGAGGGAAGAGAAGGTGAGAGAACAAAGCAGGGGGAAGCAGAAAAAGAAAGGGTGGCCGAGGGGGTGTGCAGAGCCGGCGCATAGAGATCATATGGGCGAGACTCCTTTCAGGGGCCCAGACACAAGGAATAGGACAAAGGATTTAAGGCAGGGACCTGAAAGCGTTTGAGGGACCGAGGCACAGGAGCATGAGCGAAGGCAGAGCCCGGGAGCGGGCTGGGCTCTGATCCGAGCCTGCCGGGACCTCTGCTGAACAGGAGCTTCGTGGTGCCATGGGACTGAGCTGGCATCGCTGCCTCGGGGACGGGCGTCAGCTGCAGCCGGGGGGTCCCGGCCTCCTCGCGGCTGCATCCGCAGGGATGCTCAGCGGTGCCGGGCTGGGCTGCGTCAGCCTGCCGTGTCCTGCTTATGTAAGGTGGGAGATGCAAAACGGGGCCGAGAGCTTGCACACAGGAAGGTGATGCCTGAAGGACGTGAGCCAGCTTCAGTCCTGGCTCCTCCTGCTCTGTATCCCCAACCTTTCTCCCGTGCTGTGGCTCATCCCATCTGTAGGATGCCGATAACAAATGCCACCGTGGCTCCTTGCCTGGCCAGAGTCCCGTGGTCTGTGCTCTGCCGGGCTGATTCCTAGCAAAACCAGGATCCAAACCCAGTGATCACAGGCGTCACTGCCACCGACCTGCTCATGACTCAGACAAACCTATTATAAAGCTGTCAGGCTGTAATTCTCTAAAAAGCCTGGACTCAAACAGAGGGTGTTTATCTGTCATCACCCGGTAGAGCTGGAGATTTGGGAGAAAAGGAAGGAGAATTGCAACAAACTGGGACCCTGGGAGGCCAAAAATTGGCAGGGCAGACATGGTCGCTGTTGCTGCTGGGGTTTTGCACCTCTCCAGGCAGTGATCCGCTGGCCAACCTTGCTTTGCTGTCATCTCAGCCCTTGGGATGGACCTACCCCAGCACCAGCCAGGCCTTCTCCTTGGCCCCAATGGTAGCTTCTGTGTTAAAAGAAAAGCAAAGCCGTGCCACAGTGAGAGAGCATCGTGCATGTGCTCCTCTCTCGGGAAAGGATGAGACACCAAACGTTTCTATTGCCTGTCATGTAACATTAAGGCACGACTGGAAGGTGTTCAGGTGCTTTTTCAGGTGCTTTTGCTGGGAAAATAGGTCTCGGTAGAAGGCTGTAGGAAGGTGATTAAAATTGCTGGGAGTTGGAGAAACAAATCAGCTCCCCAAATGAGAAAAGCGTTTCTGAAAAGCCCAAATGCATTGACTTTTTTCTTAGTTTTGAAATGACTAAGCAGGGCAGCTGATTGATTTTTCCTGTGCTGGCTAAGAAATAGAGATGGAAGTGCAAGTTTTGGGGGGGATCAGACGCTATTCCCTCCTGTCCCTGGTTTTCCCCTTGCTCATAGTTACACAGCGTCTGGAAGGTGCAGTGCTGATGCAGGCAGCCTAGAGCAGTTCCCTGCTTTGGGGCGTCTCTGCCCTGGGGTCGGTGTCTTCAGACGGGAAAGACATTCTCCATTCAGCACGGAGGCCCGGACGCAGCCACGTCTGGAACAAGCGCTGACTGAACATTTAAAGGATATGACTTCAACTATTATAATAACTGTCCTGTATTGCGTTGCGATAAAGACATCAATTTAAACCCCTTACAAGTGGCAATTGCCTAATAAAATGCAGTAAAGATCTTTCAACTTGGCAGCAAAATTAGCATTTGCAGATTTTAATTAATAGGCCAAGCCTGAACGGCTATTCTCGGCCCTAAATAAGCGGAAGGGCTGCATGCTCGTGCATGCCGACGGGGCGAGATGAGGAGGAGGGAGTCAGCGAGCCCTGCAGGGGCTCCGTGCCGGGGAGACGGATCAGGGCTGGAGGTGCGTTCGGCAGCAGAGTGGCTGCGCCAGGCAGGGAAATCGCAGCGCTCCGGCAGGATTGTTTCTTCTGGGGTGGGAGAGAGCGTGCAATCTTCCTGCGGAGTGTGTGTTGGGAAAGGGAAAACAAAACGCTGTGTTTTGCAAAGCCAATTTCCGCCCGAGCTGGGAGGAGGGGGGAGCGCGGGGGAGGCGACGAGCAGCTCAGATTGGTGCTTCCAGAGCTAATTGTATTGACAAAATAATGAAAGTATTTGTATGCACTTGTTCTTGTTGTACGTAAACTACAACAAATAGAAATCCACAGGATTGGCTTTTTTGTATCACTATTCTCAGGCAATTTGTAGTTGGGAAATGGTAGAAATTCATAGCGCCGGTGGCCCAGCAAGAGACTTCATCTTCCGCCTTGCTCCTGCACTCGCCGCTCGGGCATGGACACGGGAGGGAGGGATGGGTTTAGCCCTGGCTGTGGGACTGGCGCTTGTCATAGCCCCGCACGAGTCGCCTCTCTTAAGGAGCGAGACCCGGCTTGATCCGTTGCCCCTGAGACGGAGCACGCTGCGTCTCCAAATGCGGCAGCGATTGCCAACGGAGCTGAACGAAACGCCGTGCTGCAAACACACGGCTCCTGTACCCGCGCAAGCTGCACATCTTTGCCGGGGCAGCCAACCTGGCCGCCTCAGCTGAGCGCACGCTGTGTTTTTTCGGAAAAATCTGGTCCTTTAGCTGGTTTTCGGCATGGTGTGGGATTTCCTTCTCCTCCGCTTCCCCCGTTTATTGGGCAGTTCATCAGCTGCTGGTGCGTGATGGTGTGATAGGGAATGGGCAAGCAGGGCTGTGCTACGGGAGGAATAACTGCTTAATGTGCCCACTGATTATTCCAGCTCTGCGTTTCAACCAGCGATGCTCGGGCTGCTTGGAGCTGAGGGCATATCCCGCATCTGTTGGTGGTCGGTTTGGGGCTGCACGTTGCTTGCAGCATGTTACTGGCGCTGGGGATGGAGCTTACAGGGCAGAGCCCGGTGTCCTGCTGGTTGTGGAGCCCAGGCTTTCGGCAGGAGCGGTTTTGCAGGGTAGAGCAGTGGTACGTTCTGGGAAAGCCTTGCGGCAGCTGGGACAAGGCGGTCCCTGGGGACGTCTTTGCTTTGTGGGGCTGGAGAAGAGCTAAATGAGCTGGGCACAGCTGCGGGCTGGCTTGGCGAGCCCTTGGCTCCCTTGTCCCCTGCCAGCGCCGTGCAGGAAGGGACCCCGTTTTCTTTCGGCGCTCCCGGACGCTCTCCCAGCCTGGCTGCGCCGGGGCAGCGCTGGCGGGAGAGGGACCGTTAGCTCTGGAGACAGGAAAGGGAAGCCATGAGCCCTTCACAAAGTGTCACTGATGTGGAAATACAGGATCAAATGAGTAGCAATTCGTATGTCACCGCATGACAGAACAAAACCCTCTACCGAGGAATTAAAGCCATAAATATCCTACGGGGCCCCTTCCTGCTAGCATGTTCCTGACATCTGGAGTGGCAGCCCGCTGGAACCTATCTGCTGTCAAAGAGCTGTTGCAATTAAGTCGTGAATGCAGAGGGGAGAAGGGGGAAAACAATTTTTTAAATGACTTGGCAGGTGATGGAACACCAAAATACCCTTTTCCATTAACGCTAGCGAATTTACCTTAAAAGGACCGGGTTGGAGCCTAAGTAAGTTAATTGCTGGAGTCATTCAGTCAGTTTTCGTTCTCCTTGGGGCCAGCGCGGGAGTGATGGAGGGCCCACGGTTGGGTTCCCACCTCGTTCTCCGCTGCTGCCGGGTTTAACACTCTGTCAGGCCTCCGGGCTCCCCAACGCGGGCCTGACAGGCGTGCGGCAGCGTGGGCGAGCAGCCGCGGCCGGCGCTGCGGAGGCGCGGGAGGCTTTCGGCAAGGCAGCGTGGTGGTTACGCTGGCCAGGCAGGAGCCCTCGGGGTTTTGCTGTGCGCACCCAAGGAGGTACGCCGGCACGCTCGGCTGGGGCAAAGTGTGGAGGGGCTAAGCGGGCCCGTTGCATCTGGGTGTTGTTGCCCAGGACTAGAGGGGAAGAGGCATCAGGATGGTGACTTGCAACCTGCCTACCTTGACAGAAAGCTGGAGGAGCGTGTCCTCATATCTCAGGCTCTCCGAGAGCCTCACGGATGCTCATGGCTAACACGGAGAGCCCCTCTCTGGGGAATGCAGCCGTTATCCTTGCTCCGGGTGGAAGTCGGGGCTTAGAGGTGGGAAGGGGCTCCTGGGAGTCATCGTGGCAGAGGAAGGCCTTTAGTGCCTGCTCCAACACCGTTGTTTTCCTCCTCCTCAAAGTTGGCTGTGTTTTCCCCGCCTGTCAACCTGCGAAGCGCTATGCAGTCCCTTGCAGATGGTCTCCCCGCTGCCATCCCTCCTGTATTTCAGGATTTTATGCGCCCTGACTTGGCGTAGCCACGGAGCACATACCAAACTTTACCACCGTGCAGAGTCCCTTGAACGCGTGCCTGTCCAAACGGAGCGGGCGCCCCTAGGCACGGCTGCCCGGCCGTCCTGGCCGTCGGCGAGTGCTGCGGCACCGGTGCCTGCAAACCCTCATTTGAATTCAGCGCGGCTGCTCGGTGCCATCCTGTTCGCTCTCGTTTCGTGCTCTTCGCCGAGGTGGTACTGCTCTCGATGCAATTTGCATTTCGGGAGTTTACAGGAGGTGTCACAAAGCAGATATACTGGCAAGCTGCGTCTCGCAGAGAATTTATTTTGTCGAGGTTTCGCTCCCTCCTTTCCAATCTGGCTGGCTTGATTTCGATTAAAGCATCTAGCTGCTCTGCTAGATTATGAGACACCAAACCCAACAGCAGGTTTTTGCTCGATTCTTTTCTCCTGCTCTTGCCCCACCATTTGGCTGGTCTCCAAAGGTACAGCCGTTGTGAGACTGGCACGTACATGTGTTCACTGGAAATTTTTCTCGCTGGCCATCTGAAATCAGGAAGCAGAATTGATCCCATATGCCTCAGATGACCAGTCTGAGCTCAGAAATAACAAACCGCAGCTAATCAGAGGCTGAGAACTTCGCAAGTGCTTTGGTGACTTTGCCTGGTTCTTTTTGTTGTATTTAAGATACCCATAAATGTTTTCGGAAGGGAAGTGCCCAGCGCTGTCTGAACTTTGGTCCTTTTGAGATATTAAAGAGAGTGTTTGAAAATTGCCAGTCATGTTTTTGGCCACAGTTTTCTAAACACTAAATTATTCTCCCGGCAGCCTGGTTTCTGGGGCTGGAGACGAGCGCTTGGTGTCCAAGGGAACATTGTTTAGTGTGGGAAATCCGTTGGCAGTGGCTTTATGGCTCTCTTGCAGCCAAGATGAGCACAAGATCAGCCTGGGAAAAACAGAGGGGCTGCGGCATCGATTGGAGAGGAGGTTGTTCTTGCTGTCCTGCTGGGGTTTGGTCCTTCTCCTGAAGGTGCAGAAGTCCATATTTTCTCCTTAAGGGAGCTTCTAGGAGTCCTCTTCCTCCTCACTGACCTCTAGACAGCGGCACTCGTGGCAAGGGCTAATGTCCTTCAGCCGTAGGGACCGGGCACTTCCATCCCCTTGAAAGATGGGGAAATTGTGGCCTTGAAGCTTGTTGGTAGTTTTATATCGGGAAATCGAGCGGAGCAGTTCTGAGTGTCGAGGCCTGCCCCTGCCACACGTACACGTGGCACGAAGGGGCGAGCGAATAGCGGGATGGGGAGAAGAAAAGCCAAGTGCTTTCGTGCCAGCTCTAATGAGTAATGCTATTACAGCTTGCTCCAGCAGTTTCAAGGGTAATGCCTCCATTATACGCCATCCAAGCTGTTCCTTGCCGCGTGCACCTGACTGCGCTATCCACAGGGCCAATTGCTAAGCGCAAAACACCTCCCGAATTCAGGCAGGACTTCGCTGCCCCTTCGAAACTCACCTTGCGAAGCCTGCACTTGAGCATTAGCCGTGTTGCCTGGGCTACGTGGCCGTACCGCTGTATTATTCTGGGTAAATAACGTTTAGTTTCTCACTCGGTGTGAATGGCCTCGGAGTCTGTTCAGTAATTTCAGGCCAGCTTGCAGTGTCTGGGAGTTTCAACTCTCCAATTTGGCCTGCAACAGCGCTGGGCAAATTGCTCACAGCGACTAGTTTATTCACCCCTAAATGCAGTTTTGTGCTGACCAAAGCAATCTACTTAACACATATTTTCAGCCAGGAAAAAAGAAATTAAAAGAGAGGCAAATTGTTTCCAAATGGTCTGTGTTTTCTATAAAGCTAGCTACACAATTTTTTCAAGTGATGGTGGAGGAAAAAAGGGCATCTGAAAACACTATATTTCATCTAGTTCAACCGTTTCCATCATGTTTTCAGCAGTAGAAACACGCATACATGTTTTTAATTGACCTGGTACATTGATTGCTAGTTCCTTCTGGTTTTCCCACTGGGCCAAGCACCCTGTACGTCTTGCCTGCGTTGAGGGGCAAGTGCTGAAACACGAACTATCTTACTTTGCAAATGCCAACCCCTAAGGCTGATTTGTCAGGTCACCTAGAGGTGGCTGGGACCCAACGGCTGCGCTTTGGGGGTTAAAGGCTGGTGCGGGCAGGATGTCTGCTCAGAGCGAGCAGCCAGAGGTGGGATGCCCTGAGCTAAAGGGGACACTGGCATGGGGTAGGATCCCTAGGCAACATCTTTCTTTTAATGGGAAGAACAGCTGGTTTTTAAGAAATAGCTCAACACTTTCTCTGAACTATCCTTAGCCCCGGAGCGGATGCTTGGGGTCCATCCCTGCTCCAGCTGTTTTCTAGGTGTTTTCTGGGCAACTGCCAACTTGGATTTTTTTTCAAGGTCACTGCAACACTGGCATTGAATGCTCCACTTCCCTGAGAGCCAGCTTTGGAGGACTGTGTTTTGCTCTGTAAAGCTGAAGGACATACCTGTGTCCCCCAGCCCTCTCTAGCTTGTGTCACGCAACCGTTGTGCCGTGCAGGCTGTTGGGAACTGGCAGCTTCCTAGCAAGAAAGGCATGGAAATGTAGAGAATCAGGACTGAGGTGTCGTGGCAGAGTTGTCCAGACATGTTTTTTGCACGGAGCCTGATTACTTGTAGACAGCGCTGTGAGTCTTTTGCTACATCCTACTAAGTAGGCCTGATGTTTCCTCTGAGAACGGCATTTCAGCTACGTGCCAGAGCTGTCCCCTCGCTGCTGCCGGGGGGCACCTGCGCACAAAATGTGATCTCCTTCCCACCTCCGAGCACCTGCTTGAGGTGCCCCTGCCCTGAAAGGGGTGGCCCACTGCCACCCAAAGCACCTCGTGGCTGCAGCAGCTGTCCCATCCCTGGCAGTCCTGGTCTTTGCCACGTCAAGGTGTCAAAAATGCACACGCAGGGCGGTCATCTCACTCCTAGGCATTGCTCTCCTTCCCTGGGCTCTGTTTTGGCTGCAAAGGCCACCCCCTGAAGTTGGGTGGGAGTTTTAGCCTTTGGGTCATGCCTTAGCGTGCTCAGGAGCTTCCGGAGCCGTGGCCGCATCCGTTCCCAGAGGTTTGCGGGTGACCTGCAGCAAATGGGCTCTCCTGGGACAGGCGGCTACACAGGCGGAGGCAGTTCGTTAGCAATCGCTGAAACGCTGTGACAACAGTTAGGATTGGAAGAAAAAAAGAGACAGCACCATGGATGGTTTTGTCTTATTTAATGCTGACATCCTGAGGTCAAACCGTTCATCTCCAAGGAAAGCCCAGCAACATTAGTCAAGCACAGAAATCTCTAGCTTTGTAGTTTTGCTGCATGATTTATAAACCACTAGAGTAAAAAGCTTTTTCCTCTCGAAATACTGGGAAATATTTCGATCTTTTAGTTTCCTCGTTGTGCTCCCTTGCTCATTTAACTTCAGTTTTATAACGTGGAAACACTGAAGCTCAGTTCTCCTGGTACTGGTTTGTGGGATTAGGTATCCCACCGTGTCAGGCTGTTGCTGACCACACAATGACTGTACAATGATCAGGCATCACGTAGACACCATGTTTCAGCGTGCTGCGTAGTTTTTGGACGTGGTATTTAAGAGATGGGGATGACTGTTGGTGCTCAGAACATGGGTTGGGTCAGGATGGCTGAAATCCAGGTCTCTGCCGGGAGCTGCTCGCATGGAGTCTGCAAGCGCTGGGAAAGACGATTACTTTTCCAGGTCTGAACCTCTCCGTGGTGTTAGGGAAGTGTCAGGTTTCTCTTGCTCTCACTGTGATTGTAAAACGGGCATTTAAAGGACTAGATAGTTATTGCTGGTCTTGATTTGTCCTTGCATTGCAAATCGGAGACCGAACGGCACCGAGTGAACTAGTGTTCAGGTCAAAAAGTAGAGCTGCCGTTCAGCAAAGACTTCAAACCGATGACGGCTTTGTTTCGTTTTACATTTGCAACGATAATGTATTCTTCCCCTGCACTTCCACCCACTCCTCACACTGTCAACCCCAGACGTTTTACTCACATGGCTATCAGTGTCACTTCTCCAACATGTCTTTCCTTGAAAATCCAGCTTTTCATCAATTAAACATTTTTGACAGCTTTTCTGAAACAAATCCTCTTTTTAAAAAAAAAAAAAAATCTATTTCCACTTAAGTTTTGCTTTTAAGGCTGTTTTACCTTAAAAGACTCCAGCAGCCCCACGGTGATGGCGCCGGGTGGTCCTGGCTCAGATGGCAAGGTTTTGGGGCAGGGGGCCTTGTACAGCTCCCGCTGGTGTGGTGGGGCCTGGACCCCCGGCTGTGCCCTTGCTGTCCCTCAAGTGCCATCGAGCGCTCGGGCCGCTTACTGGTAGGACTGGCTGGACTGGGGAGGGACAGGATGAAGGCACACGTGCTGGATGCATTTTGCAGCCTCCAGCCCAGTTTGCTGGTAGTTTTTCTCTTGTGGTGGCTTTGAATTGCAGCCAGGTAAAACGTGACAGTGTCGGCTGTGTGTCGTTTATAATGATGGGCCCCTTTTTGGGCCCGTGCTCATGCGGGGCGAACCCTCTGCAAAGCAGATCTCAGAGAAACGCTTTGTGCCTGAGCCCTCGTCTCCCGCCTGCCTCTAATCAGCTGCTGAGTTGTTTTTCTTGGAAGCGGAAGAGCAGGTAAATCTCTTGCTTACTTAATCATTTTTATCCTCTTTGCTGCCTGACTTGAGTCCTTCAATGTGACAAAACTATTTATGATCTGAAATCAATCTCTCTTTACAATACCTTCCCTTCGATTTTTTCCCCCGCTTGCTTTTATTTGCCACCTGCTCTGTTTGGGGGGCAGAGGGAGAGCGTAACAACCCAAACAAACCGGGTTTAAAATCTTAACTGCAACACCTGCATCCTTTCGGTAAAGGCAGAAAAACTAGCTAAAGATTTGCAAATTGAGCCTCTGGCTCCGACTGTGCCCTGACCTAGCCTGTTGCTTCAGAATAGCGCCCATATTTTCTGTCTTCTGTAAATACAGTTGAAGATTTAGAGCCTATTTTCCTTTTCCCTCTGGTAAAAATACTTGTAGTGTTTTTCTTATACCTTTCTCCTTGCATCTGAATCTCTCCTAGTTTTCTTTGCCTAGTGGCACTTTGAAGGTGCCGGATGGACAGGAGGTCCCATCCCTTGGTGCCATACATGCAAAATCGGTGTGGGCACACGCATGCCTACGTGATAAAGCTTGCAGGGGCAGCACCCAGCGGCTTTACAGTGACTTGCAAACTTCTATAATTAAGGTGAACATGTTTAGTCTGAAAAAAGCACAGTCCACGCAAGTATGCTAAGCATGTTGATTTAAGTGGCAATTACTGAATTTAAAGTAAGCAGTCAAGTGTGGCCAAGCCCCTTGTACGACAGAGTCTTAGCCCAGTTCCTCCTACGCAGGCACCAAGAAAATGAGGCAGAGAAAGATTACGTGTCTTGCCCAAGGTCATGTGAAAAGTTGTGCCAGGCCTGGGAACTGAGCTAGCTTTTGCTGGAACGTGTGGTCCTGGCTCTTGATCAGGCGGCTGTCCTTCCTCCGCAGCAGCCACTCGTGTCTGGGAGGGATCCTCCTCTCTGCCTATTCCTATAGCAGTGTCGTAGGGCTCAGAGAAGGTTTTTTTAACATAATCTTCTCTTGTAAGTTGGCTTTAGTGAGTGCTGTTAGCCCCGTCCCCCTTTTTTCTATGCAGCGGCACTGGGAGCGCGTCAGGCAGCTGGGGAGAGGTTGCTTTCTGTCTCGGTGTCTTGGGTGTCCCCAGCCCGAGATGGTCTCCTGCCATCTTCTCCCTCCGATGTATCGGCGTGTCAGATCGGGGTCCGTGTCTACGCTGGACACGAACCAGAACACCAAATCCCGGCAGCCATAACCTTTGAGGAACTTCATTTCCTTATTAACAGCTGGTGCAGAATTGTAATTGTGATCGTTATCGGTGTTTATGTTCCCTGCTGTTTCCTAGCATCCTTCCCCATTAAACGCCCCTTGCCAAGCCGATGGCGCKGGAGGGAAGGGCTGACAGTCGCTGCTGTTCCCCATGACGCGGTAATCGGCCTCCCCGGCACAAGCTGGGGAGCCGCTGCGGGGCCCTGCACATGGATGGCAGCGGCTTTGGGGACGCCACGTGCAGCCAGGCTGCGCGTGGCCAAACGGGGACAGCAGGCACCGGCCAAGTCCTGCCAGAGCGCGATGGCGCTGGCCAGCAAGCGCCATTTGTGCTTTTTATTCAGATGGGGATGTTTTCATGAGAAAAAAGGCAAATGACTAATCTGCAGATTTTCTTGAGGTTTTCCCACAGCCTCGCTCCAAGCTGCGGTTTCTCCCGTTGGGCGACCAAACAGAGTTTCCGTAGAAAGTTTTCACAGTGCCATGCTGAACCCTTGGTTTGCTGTAAACCATCTCAGTTAGGTTTTTCTGCTGGGGAAGTGTGTGCCGCCTTCCTGAGCTTGTCGGACATCTGGGAGGTGGGGTTGGAGGGGGATTGGCTCCTTCAGCAGGTGCCCCATACTCCTAAGCACAGATAGAGTTTATGGACCTGCCTCAGAGTTACTGCAGGTGATGTAAAGCCTTGCCAACGTGCTGCTCCTTGCGCCTGCTGCTCAGGTGGCAGCTATGCCCGTCCCTTTAGGCTCCCTTTGTACCCTCTTACTTTCAGCATCTCCAGCGTGGAGCTTCCATCGCAGAAGTGCAGAGAAATCAATTAAATCCAGCGCTGTTTTCATGTGCTGTCTTGCGCCTCCAATGAGCAGTAAGTTGTGGCACAACTGGGGAAAGCTTTTGCATTTGGAAGCAAAGAGCATAAGTTTGCATTGAATATAGAATATGGCACTGAATATAGATATGTATTGCATAGAGGGACCTGATCTACGTGGGGATGGGGATGAAAGTCCTTCTACAACACAGCTACTTTTGCAAGTAGCTATTTGGGATGCAGCACCTAAAGGAGTAAAGGGTTTTGAGCAAAGTGCTGACCTATAGAGGAAATAGTGCTGTGCATATGGAATTTGGCTTGAAGCCAGGCCGGCTTGTGAGGAGGGAGAAGGGACTTTGGATAAAGACAGCGAGACTTCCAGCCCAGCTAGGAGGCATGCCAGGGAAAGGGGCCAGAAATCCGGGGAATGGGGCCAGGGCAGGGTTATTATAATTCCTTGGAGGATTCATTTGCCAGCTACTAAAGCGAGAGAAAGCGGCACCCTGAAATGGAGACTAGCTATTTTGCAGCAATTAGCTGTCGCTGCCGGCTGCTGCGGTTGGAGGGGAGCCAAGGGCAAGCGGAGGTGCGGGGAAGCTGAGTGCCTGTGTTGCGATGGGGTGGGGTTGCTTGAACCCCCGAGGGATGCAGCCGGGATGTCGGCGCCTCTGCGTGCACGGTCCTGTCTGCAGCCTCAAAGAACAAGGCACTCAGCGAGTGAAGAGTTAAAGGCGCACGCGTGTGCGTGCACTGCCAGTAACGCATGCTTGCACCACCTGCATCATGTATTTATGTCACTTGCGATTTTGTACGATGGTTGTGCACATGACGTATCTAGGAGCACGTGTGCGCGTTGCAAGGGTCCGACTGCGTATGCCACCGCGGCGTTGGCGTGCGCCGGTGCGCTCGTACGCGAGCCCCTCGTGCTGCGTGCGCGGCGGGGAGCGCGGGACGTGTCGGCGGAGGGGGATGAAGGCTGGAGTCTCTTCTTTTTACAGAAAGTGAAAAAATCAATCTTTGACCTTTAAAGGAGTTTATGAATTCCTGGCTTAGGGATCGATGCGCATTGATTTTTGTGTGTCTGCGTGGGCTCGTCGTGTGCGCTCTCAGGTGGTGAAAGCGGAGTTTTGCTGAGTCTGGAGCAGGCAGAAGCGGGTGCCGTTTCCACCCAGCTGCCAGGAGTGAAAACATTATTTTTCCTCTCCCCCCTCTGCCTTTTTGCGCCGTGGCAGCCATGAGGCCGGGGTCACCTGGGTGAGACGGATGGAGCTGGGAAGCGAGCTGGGATCGAAGCGGTAACGCTAGGTATCGCTGAGAAAGAAGGCAACGAGGTGCGTCGACACTGCAGGCAGAGGCTTGGTGGCAGTGCGGGTTGTCACCCTCGCGTTAACGCCGGGACAAAGTGCCTGAGCACGGGCTAGCGGAGGAGTTGCCGGTGGTGGGAACCCAAACGCTGGTGACGGCTGCCTGGGTGGAAGCGAGCAAAGCTTCCCCTGCTCTGCCCCTAGCGCGGCCAAATAGAGGTGGTTTTATTTTTTGTGTTTTTTCCAAGACTATGGACTCAGCCAACGCCGAAGTTAGCTTAATGAATTAAAACTACGTGCGGCCTGACCTCCGAGGTGTGACGTTCCCCCTCGTGAATGAGGGTTTAGGGAGGAGACGCGCTGGCAGCCGACGGCCTCGCCGCTCCCCCGAGAAGCGCGAGCGGCGCCGAGGCCCCTCCTGTGCCCGTTTCTATATATACTCTGTGTACGCTCCAGTCCGCCCACTGATCTCCCGAGATGAAGCCGTGCTAGCTGGCAGCTGCGGGGGAGACGAGAGGTGCTGGGGGGGCCGCGGGAACAGAAGGCTCCGAAGCCTGCTCAGCTGCTCAGCGCTCGGGCGGGCTGCTAGCGAGGAGATGGAAATGCTTACGTGTTCCGGCTTACAAAGTTAAAAAAGACGTGGGGCTAAATATCCGCACCCGACAGCGCAGGCCGGAGTCGAGGCTGCAGCGTAGCCTAAGGATAACGGCAAGTTTCCGCAGCTAGCCCCCTTTTTTAATGGGCCACGCTAAAATTTGTAACCTCAGTGGTCTTTTTATTTGTAGCATTACGGTGTTGCCAAAAGGCACTATCTGAGAGCGAGGTGTACCGTGGGGTTGGCCCAGGCAAATCTGAATAAACCTCCATCCCCTGAAGTGCGGGAAAGCGAGATGATGAGACTGGCTCGTGCACGGGAGGCCCGAGGCGTAGGGAGACCGAGGGACCCAGCGCATCCCCAGCAGCCTGGCTCAGGCACGTCTCAGGGCAGCTTTCAAAGGATCCATCTTTTCCCCTTGCGTTGTCTCCCCTGGGTTACTTTCCAAACCTGTAGCTAAAATGAAATTTGGCAGCAAAGCATACTCAGAAGTGCTATTGTAAAATCCACCTTTATTAATTGGCAGCATAACCGGATGCCAGAAGTGTGAAATTCTGCAGCGTTGCTCGCTTTGGTACCTCCGGCATGTCCACCACCACGGGATAGGGAGGTTCACCCGCCTCGTCTCGGGAGGGGCTTGTAATGCTGAGAGGCTCCAGCACCGTTTCCCCCATGAGATGCTCCAGGTCTGAGTCTCCAGGAGGGAGACACTGTTCCATCCTCTCACAGTTTTCTCACCACGTCCACGGCTAATGCGTGCTGCAGGACTTGGTATCTTGGTCTGGACTGCGAATATTTGGCACGCTCCCTGTCGCTATTGCCAGAGGTGTTGCCTCTTCCGAGTGCTGGAGCTGCGAGAGCCGATGTGGCAGGAAAGGAGTGGAAAGGGCGAGTGGATCAAGAGATGGGAAGCAGGTCCCTCTGGCGTTGTGGGGCATCTCCTCCCACCCGAGGGACCCCGATCTCCTCTCCCTCGTTCAGGCCGACGGGATAGGGTTTGGGTGCAGCGGGCTGGGAGCTGCAGCAGCGCGGCCCCGGGAGGGCGAGGGAAACCAGCCAGTCTCGCCGGTGCAAACGCTGACACTTTTTATTTAATCCGACAATTTCTCCAGCCTCTCCTACTGTCTCTTCTAATGTATTCATATTTGTTTGATCTCCTACAAACTTCCTCTCTCTGATCTTTTGATGAAATAATAAATCTGGGGCCCTTGAAGACACTCTGCGGCAGGAGAGTCTAAACGAAAACCCTTTTAAGCGTTTAGAGTTTTTAATGTGACAATCCCCTCCTGCAAGGATGCCGTATATACCGGCTGTATTCCTGGCTGCTCCCCGGAAAACGCCGGGCCGTAAAGCCCCTCTTTACAAGGCTGGGTGGGCTTCTCTGTCTGCAGCAACGCGAGCGCGTAGGATACCCTGCCGCGCGGCTTCCCGACCGATGAGCAGATGGAGAGGCGACGTCTGCTCGTTTCTGGAGAGATGCGCACCTATGTCCGGGGCTGCGGTAGGTGTGGGCAGACTTTGTGTGCGATTGGGGCGGTGGTGAGGAGCGAGGAGTTGGAGGGGAAGGTGCTGCTTTTTTTCAATCCCTGAACTGCTTTAAAAGAGAACAAAAAACCCAATGAAAGGGGAGCAGTTCTTCTCGTACCTGGCTGGTGAACGATAGGAAGAAGGATAATTATGGGCAGCTCTCCTCACTATTAGGTGTGATAACAACCTTCGCACGAGCTGTGGCCTGAGCTGTTTGCAATTATTGCTGCTTGAGTAGCTGGGAAGGAAGGTACTGAAAGCAACAGCCTGGGGACCGCAGGTTCCCTTTGCTCTTTCAAAGGTAAATGCTGCATCGTGCCTCACGCAGCCGGGCACTGCTTCAAAACCCGGGAGGTCAGCGGGCTCCTGTGGGGCTGCAGATGCAGTGTCATCGTGTGGCTTGGCACCTCGGCACGGTGCCGGGCCGCCGGCATGTATTCCCCGTCTCGTGGTTCTTTGCAGCGTATAATGCTGTTTTGACCACTTAGTGGTGGTTCCGCTCTTTATTGTGTTGGATCTTGCAGTGCGCAGGAGCGTCCCGGTTGCATTGAGTGCTGTTCTGGCTCGGTCCTGTGGCTCTGGGCCATGGTGTTATCTAGCGGCTGCTTTGCTTTGAGCCTTGAGGGGGGATTTTTAGACAGCGAGGGAAGCCAAGTCACGAGGAGCTCAGCACTGTACTGCCTTCAGGTCCTTCAGGCAAGGCTCCTTCCCTGTGATGTCTTCTTACTGCTGTTGGGAGAGGGCAGGAACACAAGCAAGGAAAGGGAGGCAACAAAGCGATTTCCATCCTCATCATCCCTTGCACCAGTAAGCAGCAGCAGTGCCCGAGGTCTTGCTTCTCCAAAACCCTTGCTCCCAGTGCAGGTCCTGTCCTGCGGCACCGCGGATGGGGGCCACATTATGGCAGAAGCCATCTCTGAAGTGATGGTGTTCTTGCTCTTGTTCCAGCCAAGTGTCATGAATCCAGATGTGGCCATGCCCGGGGCTGAGGCTTGGAGGGTTGTTGTTATCCTGTTTTCTGGTCCTCATGCAGTTGCGAGTGTCTTTTCAAGCCTAATTATCCAGTTGTTTTGCAAGTTTGGTAACTGACCCACTATATCTGTACCTAGGAGCCATACCCCAAAATGTTTTCAGTTGTAGCACTGATTCACTGCAATAACATAATACTAAAAAAGAAAAAAGGCCAAAATGGCACAATACCTTGCAGAATGATAGTATGCTGCAGATGCATTGCAAAGCCCTCCTGGCTGTAGGGTGATGGCCTGCTGCCCTCTGTCCTGTAGAGGAAGGGGAGCAGGTCCCTTGATCCAGATAACGTGGTCACAGGTAGAAATGCCACCAAATGGCTTTGGGAAATGGCTCTGTCACCTTCCAGCTCCAGACCCTGAGCCCCTGCAGGAGGTGGTCCCCTCCCTGGAGGGTGGCACAGCCCGGAGGCACGTGGGAGTTGCAAATCCTTAATTTCCAGCCAAGGGGAGAAGTACTTTCCTCTCCCCCTGCCTCTGGGTGGAGATCATGATCCTCTACCTCTTGCACTAACGCGTGTCTCCAGGGGCTTTCTGAGAGCGTGCATGGCTGCGGAAGCGCCAGGCGCTGTCGTTATTCGCGTCCCGGTGGCATTGTGAAGCTTGGGTCAAGAGCAGGACCGGTGCTTTGTGCTGGATTCGGTACGCGAGATGGCTGCAACTCTGAATAGCGAAAAGATGGGAGGCAGCAGAGATGGAGAAAAATGACTTATCCAAGGTCACTGAAGGAGAGCGAGAACAATCCAGGTATTTGATTCCAGGACTAGTAGCCTTTCCTTCTGCTTCTTCTTATTATTATCGTTCTCCTTTTTTCCCTTTCAAGTGTTGGCACCTGCTGTTTCTAGTCAAATTCGATACCATTTGCTCCGAGTGTTCAGTCAGTCAAACACGCGGATTGGCTAAACATCCTTAAGTGATTTTAAAACGAGGGGAAAAACATGAGCTGGGAAGAAAATAATGAAGTTTGTGGCTCTGAATCTTAAGCAGTCGTTGTGGTCGGGGCTGTGTGGTTTACCCAGATTAACTTGCCCCTGTGCAAAGCTTGCCAGCCAATCGCAGGCTCCCTCCAGCCAAGCTGGTTTATAATTAAGTGATAATTGTTTTTGCTGGGGAGCACACAAGAAAGATAAACAGCTTGAGGAATCAATAAGCATCAAGGTCATAGGCTGAGTTATTTACTGAATCATCTGCAATTTATCTCCCAACTTTTCTGTACAAAAGAAAACAGTGTCTATTTTGCAGAGGATTTAGAAGTCATGAGGTTAGTACCATTACTTAAAAAAAATATACATATACACACATTGGAAATTTGGTGGCTGCATGTGAAAAACCTTCAGAATTAACCAAAGAGGGTTTGGGGGCGAGCTGCCAAGATGCAATAGAGTTATCCCTGCAAACACATGCACGCGTATGCACATTCGCAGGGAGGCTCATGCACTTGCTCTCTTACATTGGTCTAACCAAATCGATGCAAAGCCCTGCCTGGACACTTATTCCTCATTAGCTTAAATTTGTTCTTAATTGGCGTAGATGGAGCCGCGGTGAACTTGGTTTAAACTGAGCTTATGCAGCCTTAAGCGAAGTGCTGGCAAGACTTTTCCTGGATGGAGACTTTCTCTAGAGGAAGGTCCTGCCTTGCCCAGTGGGTGTTGGTTCCTGGCTTGTGGCCGCTGCTGCGAGATAGTTTGGTTTCCTTTACAAAATCCCTTCTTTTTAAAGCACTTGCATCAGATCTTTCAAGGGTCACAGGGCCAAATCCTCCACAGGTGTAAATCAGTGGAAAAGCAGGGTTTTGTGGGGCCGGGATTTCATCCTAGGTGAATTGGAAGCGATAATGAGCTGTGTGACTGATAGGTAAAAGTGCAGCTATAGGACTCAAATTTCCAGCACGCCGGTGTGTCGAGTGTGTGTGGGCTCAGACCTGGAGGTCCGAGGTGGAGGACATCCGTGCGGGTGCTCCCCCTGAGCCGAGGGCTCGGAGGAAGGCCTCGCATCCCACTTCTCCCCCGGTGGCACCTGAGCTGCCTGCTGGCCCCAAAGCTGCTTACTGGGATCAGAATCGATCCGGCGGCTCGCTCCGCCGCGCGGGAGGGCTTTTGCCAGCCTCACAACCGCGAGCAGCTCGCCCGCCGCGGTAATCTCTTTACGCTGAACTCCATCTCTCTGCATCTCGCCGTATTGATTAAGTAATGTCACTGCTGGGCTTGTTTTAGATAAAGTAGCTTTATGGAAGGCAAAGTGCTGGGTACATAGACACGCTCCTGGCTATCGTCGTGTTATCCTCGTTGCAGCAAGAGAGGCTTAAATTGCAGGGGAAGGCTTTCCAGCCTCTCCCACATCCTGCTCCAGCAGTGCGCTTCCAGGCTCTCCTCTCCGCATGGGCTCCCTGCGATGCCCTCGGTGCTGGCCAGCAGCTTGCTGGGCCCTCTCAACCTTTCGGTCTTCCTGATCTGCTGTCTTAGGTCTTGCTCCTTCCTCCTGTCCTTTATGAGAGTGTCTCTCGCCTTCTCCAGTCTCCTGCTCCCTGGTATCCTGATGGTCTCCGTCGCTTTGTTTCCCCTCTGACCTGCAGCGCCTGTTCATCTCCCTTGCGTGCCTGCCAATGCGTCCTCCTATGTCTCCATCCTATTTTTTTTTGTGAGCAAAAGTGCAGGAGCGGGTCCTCCCGGCGTGCCGCGCTCGTTTTCCTTTATCGTTACAGCAGAATTTAAGTGAAGGCCTGGCTGTTAGCTCGGCAAGCCACCGCATCCCCCGCAAGCAGGGCTGGGACTGGCAGGAGCAGGCATGCTAGCGCGGGCTCTGCAGCCTGCAGCTGCGGGAGTGCCTGCTCTCCGGTCCTCCGCGGGCGCTGGCAGCCGGCACGGACAGCAGAGCACGTCGGTGCTGGTTTCATACCCCTGTGCTAGCTGCCTTGTGCGAGGAGCTAGCATCGTTTCAGACGAGGTCTGCGGTTCCCTTGGGCTTGGGAAAATGAGACTTCCTTTTCCCAATAGTATGCCAGGACGGTGTTTTGAGATGCTTCCTACGCTGTAGAGTTTGTGGGTTCAAGTGCCCATCAGAGTTACGTAGGTGACGTTATGTGGCTGCCCGTGACAGCAAACAGCAGGGCTGCCTGACCCCCGGGTCCCTTCCAGTCCTCTATAGGAGTCCTTTAGTTCAGCTCTTTATTCTAATGTAAACGGCTAATGCCACAACCCCATTTCCTAGCTTTGTGCCACCCGATGCTTCCTAAGCAGGGCGCCTGCTCTCTTGGGTTCCTTTATCTAATGAATTTATCATATCAGGGAAGCAATTCACACCTCCTTCACTCCGGGTAGAGGCTGAAGTGCATTACCCATCATGCTAGCATCCAAAATTACAACTTGGCAGAGATCAATCCTGGCTTTTGAAAGCCATTTAAATGGATGTAGCGATCTTCAGCAAGTGAGATTCAAGAGAAGAGATGCTGTGTTAATCTATAATGAAACAAGAACTAACCCTGAAGGCAAAGACAAGTGAGTGTGAATGGGGCTCTTGTTGGAATCAGTGTTTCCAGGGATGCTCTCATTCTCTTTCCATTTTTGCTCTACCCTCTATTTTTCTCCATCCTTTCTTTCTATGTATTGCCTTCTTTCTTTCTTGGAGATGCTCTGTATAATGATTTCATCACTCGAGTTTTCCTGAACAGAATCAAGCTTTCTTTTATTCGTTTGCTCATGACCCTAAGAAATTTTGAATGGAGATGGTGTTAGTAAAATGCAAGCTGTGAGCGTGGAGATGACAACCTTATATTATATTTATAACGTCTCTCTTCAGATCAGTTTGAATATACCTTTTGTACTTTCAGAAAAAACTTTTTAAAATTGTTCTCCCACATTATGATTAATTTAATTTCTTAGAGTTGAAGTGTTTGCAAAGTCACAAAGTGTTTCCATTCGCTGTATCTGTGTCATAAACTTCTCTGCTTTACAACACAAATTAAGTTTTGAAGCTAGAGACTGGAATTTTCAAAAATGCCTAAAGCATTTTTGATTAGAGCTAGTTGAAAAATTTCCTAATGAATCAGTTTTCGAAACGAAAATACAAGTTCACCAAAATCAAATCATTTTATGGGACCGTAGCCCTTTTCTCATTTAAAATTTCATCTAAATGTTTTATTTCAATGGAGTCAAATCCCGTCAGTTCAGTTTATCATGTTGCGCGTAGGCTGTGTTACAGTTTGCAGTAGGAAACCGTCTTATAAGAGGAGAACAGAGCCTTTGAGATAGTTTTGATATTTCCAAGATCAACTTTTTATTTTGGGGAGGTGGGAAATCTGGGTTTTTTGCATTTAAGGAGCAAAACGATATGCTGGAATTTCCCGAGGACAAAAACGTGGCGTTGGCTCCCGCTGCTCTCTGGGTGCCTGTCTGGGTTAATGCTTCTCCTGGCGCTGGCCCCATCCATCCACCGCTCTCCCGTCTGCCCTGTCAGAGGAGCTCAGCTGTCGCTGCGACTCTCAGATCGAAATTTTGTCTTGACTGCGGCTGGGGCTAGATTGCTTCGAAGATTAATTCCTTAGAGAGAGATTAGACCCAAGGCCAAAAGGAGGCCCGTCCTCGCCCCTTGCAATGGCAGCGGCGACGTAAAATGTCTAGAGGACCCGAAGCAACCGGCAGGGCCGGGCGGTCGTGGTGGTGGTGGTGCTCCAGGGCTTGCCGCGAGCGGCAGGCGAGGCAGCGGGGTCTCCACCAGCCGCGGCGTCTCCAGCGTCCCAGCCCCACGTCGCGTGCCGCGGAGCGATGCTGAGCTCTCGCAGGGTGCAGCAGCGGCGGAGGTGAGGCTGGAGCCCGGCGCCGCTCCCGGTGGCCCGGGTGGCCTCCGTGCCGCCACGTCCCGTGTGCGCAGAAGCGCTGGCCGGCCGGGAGGCTTTTCAATTTCCCGGTGCTGGCAGGTGCAGCGCTCGGGTCAGGATTTAGGGCTTGGCCCAGCCATCTCTCCTTCCCGCTTTCCAATTAATCCCCTGCTGGGTAAATACTTTCCTTATGCTTTATCATCCTGCAAAGAGTCTTAAAGAAAAACAGAAAAAGAAAGAAGGAAACAAAGCAAGCAACCCGCCAATAAATTAAATGCACCAAATAAAATAGAGAAAAGAGCAAACAACCCCCAAACAGCCCCTTCCTCYGAGTTAATTAATTGGAGCCCTGTTTGAGGACAAGCGCCTTCTGAAATCCCCCATTGCCGAATGCAATTTTCTCACTGCAATCACTCAGTGTCCCTGACAGACAGGAGCCCAATCGCTTCTCGACAGAAGGCGAATGGTGCTGCAGAGATGGAGTGAAAATAATAGATTTCTAACACCACTGYGAGGCTTGTAAATACCCTCCGAGGCCCCCCCCTCGCCGCCTCTCTCCCCCTCCGCCGCGGGAAGGCCACCGGTGATAGAGGATGCTGCTGGGCTTTAGCTCTTGCTTCCTTTGACAGGGAGCAAGTTGGTAATCGACTTCTCCCGCTGGTGTTTTTTCGCATGTGTGAGAACCCGTAAATGGCTTGACGGCGGGACGCGCGGTGTTACTGCTCRCCGTCGACTCGGAGGCAAAGGCTGCACGGCGTGAGAGCGTGGCCTCCGCGAGGGCGGCGCCGTGCCCGGGGCCGAGCGTAGGGTATGTCTTGTTGCGTGCAACCACCGCACTCCTGGAGGCCGTGGAGACCAGGCGCCAGGGCTGGAAAGGAGACTTACRGTTTCTTGGCTTGAGTTCCTCTTATCCGCGGCCGCTGTGCGGGTGCAAATGCCACATGCGTGAAGCTTGGTCTGGATCCGGTGAGGTGTCTGCAGGCGTGGAGACCTCCACTAAGGTTTTGCTTGCAACTGGCTTGCTGGAGGGGCAGTGCTGTGATGTTAGTTGTGCATCGTTTTCTTCTTGAAGGACCCCAGAGACGACAGTGGCAGCACTGAGAGCTTGGGAGATGGGTCACTGGGTCAAAACTCAGTTGAGGAGAGCATCCTCTGTTGGCCGCTGTGCCTGCCGTGGGTGGCTTGTTCCCGAAGCCCCACTTCTGGGCCTTGAGATGGTCCGGCCAAGCTGGCGTTGCCYGGGGCCCTGTTTCTCAAATAGGCTGGAGAACGTGAGGTCGAGTCGGTCTGACGCAGGCACCATCCCAACAGGCCATGCAGGTCTCCTCCCTGCTCCGTTGGGCTGCYGCGGGTGTCCCTGGACTCGGCCCCCCCGGTATTTTGCTGCTGGATTTAAATTGCATAGATGTGAGGAAATGGCTCGACTGMAACTCCAGCGCGTTTCGTGTAGCTCTGAGCCGTTTTCAGCTGTTAAATCRCTGATTACATCCTCGACTGCAGAGCAGCCCCGTGGATGCTGGTAGCTGCGTGCGCAGCCCCGGCCAGCCCGTGCAGGTCGCCGAGGTCAGCGCTATTAAAGGCTAATTCCTGCCCGCAATACTAACAACTTCGCGCCGCGTATAATATCAGTGAGAGCCCATGTCAAATCCGTTGTTGCGTGATGTGACCAAATCCATTACTGCGCACGTGGAAATCAATTACTGCACATTAGGGAACATTTAACACTTGAGCCTTTTCCGCAGCAGTGTTTGTACGGCGCGGCGGCGGCGGGGATCGTTATCGGCTGCGCTGGAAATGGATTTTAACCTCTGTAACGAACGCGCACGGGTCCGAAGCGGCGTGCTTGGAGTGCAGTGGCAGAGCAGCGCGGTCCCGGGACGGGCGAGCGGGGCGGCGAGAGGAGCCGTGTTGGTACCCGCTGCGCCGACCCCGGGGGAGCAGGAGTCGATGTTTTCTTCTGCAATGTTCACGCGTATCCCTCTCTGATGCTCCTGTCTCTCAAAGACGCCTCACCCACGCGAACAGACGTCGCCGCACTCGTTGGCTCCCCTCGCAAGCCGGAGCGTGGCTTGCTTTCATCTTTTATTAAAAAGAACAACCTGCACGCTTGCATTGGYGCTGCGGAGCGGGGAGAGGGCTTGGCAGCGGGGTTGGTGGAGCGTCAGGATGAGTTTTGGTGATGGTAGGAGGGATGGCATGTGTGTGCGAGGACCACGGCGGATGGCAAGGGGAGAAAGCCCGGTGCTGATGGCTGCATTGGCCAACTTTTGCCTCCGTGCCGTTTGGGCTGGGCAGGGATGGTTCATAGTGGTACCTGCATTGCTGCAGCTGGCAACGGGGGATGCTCGGGGAGATATTGGCTTTGGCCCCTTCTTTCCTTCTGGGATGTGGTCCTGCCCGGATACTCGTGATGGCTGCAGAGGGACATGAGAGCACAGATAGACAACGGCAGCGCGGGACACGCCGAGCATTTCCCTGCTGCGAGATGGGATGGAGCAGAGCTCCTCCATCCCATCCTCACTCCCCTCTCCCACCCTGGAGCATCCCACCGTGGTGCCCACRCCGCTGGGCACCCTCTCCCCGATGTCCGGCCCCGCGGTGGCCTTCTCCTGTTCATGCCAGCTCGCGTCTCCCGCGGCGCTGCTGCTCTCGCTTAGCGGGCATTACCCACCTCCCTCGCGCGCCTATGCGCAGAGATGAAGGAAATGGATGAAGGTTAATTTTTTTGGTCCCTCTCATAATGACTCATCCATAACGATTTCTATTGGTTATATTTCCTTGTGTGACAGAAACAATTTACTGCATTCCTGCAAAGCCTATTTTCTCTGCATGATCTGCTTGTGTGGAGGTTTGGGCAAGTAATTTACAGATACTTTGCCTCAAAATAGCTTACAAAGACAAAAGGGTCCTGTTGACACCAAGGTGCACTCCTCGCGAGCAAGGAAAATGGGATAAAACAGTTTAAAAATAAAAACACGTTATTATAGTCACTCAAAGTTAAATYCTACACGGCACGCTGCAGGGCGAAAGCTCCCGCGCGGCGGGGGGCTCGGAGGAGGGCTGGCCGGGGGTCAGTCCGCCCGGGCCCCGCGTGCTGTGGGCACATCGTTGTGGGATCCTGGCAGCGGGGCGTGATCCTGCCCCCCTCGCCGGGCTGCTGCCTGCGCGGGAGCTCTGGCCCCGTACCACGAGCAATAAAACCGTGAGATAATTGCTATTCAAGGTAATTTGCTTAGGCAAGTGCTTCTACTAATGTGCTCGAGGCTTGCTGATGGATGGGTTGGTTATTTCTTGGGTGTCCGCTACCCTGTTTTTATTGTGCCGCAGGCTCCGTTCCTCCAACGCCGGGCAGATTGGATCAGCCGAAGCTGGAAGCAGTTGCTTGCTAGGTCCAGGCAGTGAAGGTCTAGGTGCTTTTTGGCTAGGTGTCTGGCTGGGAGGGATGGCGCCGGACCTCACGACTCGTCCGCCCATCCCTCCAGCGAGCTTGCAGGGTGCGAGCTGAGTTGCAGCGTGGGGAGAGGCAGGGGCTCATCTGCGCGAGCGGGTCAGCTGGGAGCAGCCGGCGGCAGAAAACACTGGCCCTTTCTCTGCACGCTCTGCCCCGAAACACAAGCCCCCTTATCGCTGCTCGTGCCGCGCGTTGTGCCCGCAGCAGGGCCGGCGGCACGGGTTGGAGTGTTGCTGCAGGCTCAGGGCAAARGCTATCGGCAGCCGAGCCGTGAACGTGTCCTTTGTGTGGGGAGGCAAAGGCAGGAGGCGGCGACGGGAAGCATAGGACTCCTCTGCCCGCTGTTAGGGACAGAATACGATGTGGCTTAGTCCTGTTGGTCCCAGCTGCAGCTCTGGAGCATGCAACTGCATTTTTGTGGAGGTATTGAGGTGCTGCATGTCACCCCAGCCCAATTAAATCCACTGGAGTCAATTAGAGTGCGTAACTGGCTGTTAGGATTTGGGAGGCAGAGGTCTGCGAGTCGCCCTCCCGGCAGTGCTGGGGAGGGGAGCGGASTTTGGGAGCTGTTTGTTGCTCGCAGGAGAGCTGTGTCTGCTGCAGAGGAGCTGAAATACAAAACGCTTTTTCCAAACGTGCTTCTGCTGATAAATTTGGAGGTTGGGAGACGCTGGCATTTTCTGACGAATCTGGGAGCTCTGGGCAAAGGTGTTGGTTTGGGGTCCAGCAGATGCAAATCTTACCCTGGCCCTGCTGCAGAACATCTGCGTTATCTCGAGAAAACAAACCTTTCTTCTGCATTTGTGCAAAGGGCATTGATTATCCCTTTATCTGCCCTATCGCTCTAAAAGGTAGATCTTCGGAGCAGAGATGGTCCTTCATGGTATCAGCGTACAGCACCGAGCACACCTGCCTGAGCCCGCTAGGTGCGACTGTGCTAGAGTGTGCAGTGCAATCCACGCTCTGTAGCGTAATCGTTGCTCGCTCTTTTTTTTCCAAAGATTTCAAAGGGGAGAAATACTGCTTAGAATTTCATTTGTTGCATTAAATTTTCATGGGATGGCTGGACCATCCCCAAATTCAAATGAATTGTCTGATCAAACACACGCTCCCCTCCCCCAAAAGCTTTAAATTCTGGAAAGACATTATCAGAGTTATTTGGACCYGTTTTTCCTTGAAAAATTTAGGGGATTTTGTCTATAATTTTGCTGATTTTGAATTTTCATAATACCCGTCCAGCTTTGGTGTGAAATTATTGTCTCAAATTTTAGCTACTTAAAAATTCCAGTCCTTGGAGAGGGGAACATTCCCTGAATGTTAAACACATGGGTTGCAAATGTGGTTTAAGCAGATTTTATGCAGGGCCTGTTTAAAATAAGAGGCACACAAATGYGGAGTCTTTTCTTCCTGAAGCCATCCTGATCCGCTGTGACTCTTCTGCTTCAGTCCCGAATGATACCTGACTCCGAGCAGGTATAAAATTCGCTTTTGTGCAAAGGGCTGCCGTTGTGCTCGTTCGCTCCTCGCATCCATTCAAGCACTCGGGAAGGGATTTAAGTGATGCACGTGGCTTTGCCAGCAAAAGGGTGAATTTCTCTCTGATTTAGGTAGCTTAATCTCCTTTTTGGAGACCTGCTGCAGCGTTGCAATAGGACAAAGCCCTGAGCCGCTCGCGGAGCGGGGGAAGCGGCAGGGAGCTTGCGTAACGGAGCCCCAAAAGAGTAGCATCGGACTGCAAGGCTCCTGTGCTAATTTGAAATGAGGTGAGTGATGGCAAATTGAGTTTCAAGGGCAGCAGAGACAACTTGTCAATTTAGCCCGTGCTCCTCGATGTCGGTGGAATCCTTAGTAGCTCGATCTGAAGCTTGTTTACGGCAGTTTATATAATAGCTACGATCCCCTAGATAGATTAAGCAATTTCTTCATTTAGGACTTTGAAAACTCTATGACATTTTGAGAGATTTTCYTGACCTTGAGAAGGGCAAATGCTAGCTTTCCCCTGCCGCCCTTGCGGCTTCTGTCAATACCCTAATGACTGCAGGGGAAATAAAGCCAGGCAGAGGGAGAGAGCCGGCGGCGCTGGGTTTGTCGGAGAGGCACAGGGTCTGCTGACACAGGAGGGATGCTTCCCGGTGACTTCTTGCTGCTTCGGACTGGGTTTCTTTCCTGGTGGTGTCCAAGTCGTGTCCTCCTTGCGTGCCTCAGTTTCCCTGTCTTAAACTGACCTTCGTAGACAYGCTTGGAGCTGTACTGACAGCAAAAGGCAGGATTATTTACTTTCGCAGTAGTGTCCACCGCCAGACAAGTGCTTTATGAATACGGGAGTAGCCCTTGCCTTAGCAGTGAAGCACTTGCAATAAAACATCAGATGACAAAGCATCGGGGGAAGTGGCGAGACAGCAGCAGCGTCAGAAAGAAGAGCCGCGAGGCAGCTGTGAAAACGGTTCCCTGAGACRCGTTTGCAGAAAGCGCTGAACCTGTGACTCCAGGCCGAAGCTCAGGGTTGCACATCTGGTGGGAGAGGGCTTCGGTGCCTGGCTCCCACTGATGGCTGAAGCCTGGTCCGTGGGGTGGGCAAGCAGCCGAAGCTGGAAGCAGTTGCTTGCTAGGTCCAGGCGGCAAAGGTCTAGGTGCTGCTTGGCCTCAGGGACCAGCGTTTCAGTGGAGCACAGCGATGCAGAAATTTGGGTGGTGCTGGCGCAGGTGAGGTGTGTACCTTGTGCTGGTTGCAATAGGAAATAGGCGCCTCTCCGGCTTCTGCGTGCGAGAATCCCACCAGGCATCCGATCTGCATCTTTAGGTACCTAAACACCTCTGCAAAGCTGTCACTTAGTAGCTGCCAGCCTGGATCAGCGCAGCAGCTCATCCAGCCCAGGATCCTGTCCGCCTGGGGAAGCGTGAAAGGAGGGTTTGCGGGAGTAGGTGGACGAGGTCGGCGGAAGGGGTGAGTTTCCGTGGGCAGGACCATTAGTGGGGAAAATGGGCAGTGAGGATTCTCTGCCTGGATGCAGAAACTCCTCGAGCAGAAAAAAAGCAAATGGAACTTCTTAAATTAAAAAAAAAAAAAAAAAAAAAAAATCTAGCAACCTGAAAGCTTTCAAGGCAGGGGAGCAATTGGTGACATCCCTGCTTACCTCCCCGCTCCACTTGCAGTTGATACGCTGTCTGATTAAGTCTCACTAGCATGAATGTTCACAGCTGCATGTAGGACATGGAAAGTGCCTAATGACTGCTCTAGCTGGCGTAATTCCTAAGTAGGTATGGCATGTGGCTGCTCCGCAAAGGATTGCAGGACTGACAGTCTGTGAAAAGTGATAGAGGAGAGAAACGTCAGAGTGGGGAATTAAGCACATGCACAGATTAAATGAACTTAGTACTCATGAAACAGGACTGCTCCGACGTGACCCGAGCCTGGCTTCATCTAGTGATGCCTAAAAACACCCCAAAGAAGTCAAAAGGGAGCAAGCCTTTTGGGATGCATGTGCAGAAGGTAGTTGGGGATGTCGGGTGGATGGGAGAGATCGGTCCYGTCCGCTCTGTGCCCCTTGGCTGGTGCATCCCGTGGGGGTGCTAGAGCAGGGACCCCCGGCTCCCTCACTGCCAGTGCCCCATGGCGGGCCGCCTCGCTGCAGCTTTCTCTGCTTTTGGCCCTGGAAATGATGAGGATGGAAAGGCCCAGGATCAACCCCACCACAAATTTTGGCATCACCCTGGGGTGCTCCTCGCCCTGCCCCGACTCCTGCGGGCATCCCAGGGAAGCCCAGTGCCCTTTCCAATGCTCCCTGCACCTGGGCCTTGCCGGAGAGCCAGGATCCGAACCTGCACGAGCGCCTGCTGAGCGACCGCAGCGTATAAATCACGTTTGCTGCCAGTCTTCCCACTTCCCCGCTGTCCTGCTGCTCCTCCCAGACAMGCTCACACGTCCTCTCCCCAGGTTTTCATTATGATAATTAGGAAATTAAAATCATTTTCAATATTTTTAAACCAAATTATGAACTCGTGGGCTGCTTTAGCTACTGCCATATTGTTAAGTGTCTTAATAGGCCTATTTCCTATTTAAATATACTTCATATGTCGTTGCTCAGATGGTCAATGCTCAACAGCCGCTATAACCGTTCCTGGTTATGCAGTGAGAATTAAGTGACCAGTTTGTGGGAGCCTAATAAGAGAAATTATCTGCTTTTTGGAACAGAAAGTCAAGTATTTGGCAAGGACTGGGTAGCTCAGGAGGGAGGTGTGGGAATGTGGTGACTTTGAGCATCAGGACGCGGATTGAAATCCAAACACAGGTCTGATCCTGCGGGATGCAAGGTCATCCTTGAGGACCACAAATCCCTGGTCRGTGCTGCCCGGCTGCGTGCGTCCTTGGGGAATTGGCTGGGGAAATTTGGTTTCGTTCCTTGTTACCTCCGTCAGCAACGGGAGGGAACCGGCAGTGAACGGACGGGTTAGCAGAGAGAAGCCAAGTGGCCTTCAAAGGTGGGATCTCACGTTCTCGGTCTGAAGCTTGGCTCCGGGGCTTGATCTGGAGACTAATGTTGCAAAAACTCATGGGCTTCATCGAGCCCCAAGTCTAGCACGAGCGTTAAAACCTGCTGAAAAGCAGGAGGCTGGTTCCTGCTGCAACTCCTGAGGGCCTCCAAAGGGCCAAGAGGAGTCGAGCCTGGCTCTTAACCTCCTTGTGAAAGGGGCCTCGGTGGGTTTGCCCTCTCGCTGGAGAAGGCTTTCTTCAATCCTTGCCTTCAGGGCTATGATGAAGCAAATGAAATCAATAGGCCAAGGAAAAAAGCATCCAAAAGAAGTCAAAGGATCACAATAAAACATAAAGTGTTGGAGTAAATATTATTAGAGCATCTTCAGCAGCAATAAAAAGATTAATTTGCTATTGTAGGAAAGAAAAAAAAAAAAGGCCAACAATGTGTTTATGCTAAAAATTGCTGCCAAGAATTGCTTTTCATCTAGTGCGTTCTATTTTATTGGGTTTTTGCCTTTTCGCCCTCCCCTTCTTCCCCCATCTCTGAGATATCGGTGTTGCTGTAGGTGATTGCGAAGGTCTGATCTATTGGTAGGATATCCCTCAAAACGTCTCTGGGTTTTACTTTTCTTCCTTCTCTCTTATTTTTATTTTTTTATTTTTTTATTTTTTTAACCCAAAGAAACTGATTTGCCAGCGGCAGATCTAAGAGGGTTATGCATACTAGGCTGGCAACATCTGATGTATGGCCACATTTGGAGCCACAGACTATACCAGCCTTAATAACATTCTTCTTTACAAAGTGCTTACTGTTAAATATTTATGAGACGATGCAAGAACAACCACTGCCATAGTCCATGAATGCGCAAACATCCCTCCTCCCTGCCGTTTAATGGGCTGCATTTTGGGAGGCAGGTGGGCAGCCTCGCCTGTATTATTCAGAGATGGCTCTGGGCTTGCCTYGCCGCGACCTGCCCTAACTAATCGTCTTTTCCGTGGCTGAATATTGGGTATTACTGATTTACTCCGGGCAAGGGACTGGCTGGAGTCAGAGGGCTGTGTTTTAAGTCATCTGACTGCTCTAGCCTGGCCCGGCTCCAGCAGATGTGATTTTTCCTCCTTGTGCAGAGGCTCGTGGTGAGCGCTCAGCTGCTGMGCAGGAAGCGTTCGAGACTGAGGTTAGGTCCTCGTAGATGTTTTTGGGTGGTTTTTGGTGCCCGGGCTTCCCTCCCGTCACAGGGACGGGCCTGGGGCGTTGCTGTGGCTGTACCGCTGSGAGGGGACGAGCGAGCCCCCCCCAGAGCCCTGGCAGCGGAAGATCCCGTGCAGGCAAAGCGTGTGGTCCGGGGCAGGCTGAGCATCCAAGGGCCCCCACGCTTCCCTCCCCAGGCCCTGCGCGGCTCGCTCTGCCCCGGGCTCTGTGCACGACCCCGAGGAAGGYTTGCAGGCTGATTCGGTCTGCATCGTCCTTTGGATCTCTCAGATGGAGCAAAATAGGGCAAAAAGTTGTAGGTTTGTAGTTTAGGGTCAAGCTGTTGTGTTCAGCTGAGGCCCCTCCACAACCCGCCGGGTGGTCTCTGAGCCTTATTTACGCCTCTGGTTTGGCTTTTGGCTCACCCCGAAATGTCTTATGGACTCTCTTAGTGCCAGTGAATGTGAAAGAGTGGCTGAAATGGGAGAGAGTTGTCTTTCCTTAGCCCACAGGGAGGAAAGAAGTGCCACTGCAGTGGGTCAGTGGAGATTTCTCTTTGGTTTGGGAGGGTGTGCTTTGATCATCGCCGTTCCTGGCTCTGCTCTCCGTTGCAGGGCTGTATCGCGGCTGGTAATTGTATGGTTACTTACACGCAGCATCATTAAAGCAGATATTATATCCCAGGGGGTGATGGTCTGAACTCAACATTTGCAATTGTTTAAAAGTTATCTGATTTTTATCTGAGCTTGTAATGTTCAAGACATTGTGCTAGTCTTCTCGGAAAGCAGGTTTTCACGTAACGTCCTCTTTACCTAGCGTGCGAGGGAATTACTTTAATAAGCATAAGTGGCTCTTATTAGCGTTTCCRTGCGTAGATGTGCTCGATAGAGGAGGCTGGTCCGCTCTCCGCGCTGCAGAGTGGGAAGGCGCGGGAAGCGGGGGGACGCGGCTGGTCCGGGACGGAGCCACCGGCATGGCGGTGCCGCCTCGCGGGAGCAGCAGACGGCTGCGCCGCGCTTTGGCGCGTCTGCCGGAGGTGCCAGCCAAGCTCCCGAAAACGCGCAGGCTTGCCGAGTACACAGAGCAGCTTTCGCTTCTGTTGACTCCTTAAAATGTCGCCTTTTTAATTTTTAACCTTCAGAAAGGGCTTTGGTTGAGCGCCAGGCTGAGCTCCAGTTGGCTCTCCCCCCCCCCTTTTTTTTTTTATCCGAACGCTTAGGGATGGTGAGTGTGTTTGTAGCCTCTAATTTAGAATAAAGTGATAATGCTGCCGTGTGTGACTGAAATGCTCTTTACTCTGGCAACTTCCACTTGATGATAAAGAGCCCTAAACAGTCACGGTGGCAAAGCAGTTTTTCCTTACGGCCTAGCGTCGCACGCGAAGGTGCGTTTAATACAGAAATGAGATTATGGAGAGGAGGTTTTCAGTATAGACAAATTGYGGAGATTCTCTGGCTGTGCACGTGATACCTACTTAGGCAACAGGCTGGCTAGAAACAATTTACGGGCAATGCTGGAAATACTGATCCACAGTTTCTTTAACACCCCGTTATTACCTCTCCCGCGTGGCTGCCTCTGCTGGGAACAGAAGCGGTCCCTAAGGATTACCCCTTGCTCAAGGAAGGTGCACAAATAAAGCCGGTGCCCGCTCCTAGCCTATTTCCTGAGAAATTTTAGCTTTAATCTTCCAAAAGGAAATTTTTAACCCTTAAAGAGTAAGAGAGAATAAGGCGRTCGGTACCAAAGGTTTTGGCAGGAYGCCGGCGTTGGAGATGTCATCTGGCTTGGTTGTCGTTCACCTGCGACGATCCCGGTCATTAGATTCCCAGTTGCTGCCGGGCGAGCGCCCGCGGCGTGCGTGTGGAGCTGCAAATGGGACACGTAATATCGCTAATAATTTCACAGACGGCTCTGTTCGTTTCTGAAGTGAGAGGAGACACTTGTGCTATTCCGCCTGCCTCTCTTTGTGGTTTAATCTCCCATTGAGATTCCAGGCACAGCTCTGCTAATTAAAATGATGAATGCCCGAGGAAGGCTTTGGGTTTGGGCTTGGAGTTTTTTCTTTTTCTTCTGGTAGCTCTAGCTGGTATCTGCACGCACAGAGGCTGCTTCAGGCGAAGGGTATTTGCTCCCTTCGCGGTAACGCAGGACAAACGCGCACATACCTACACACAAGCACTGATTAGGAGGTGCACCTCAGCCCTGCTGAAATATGCYTGTGCTTTCATGAAAAGGTGGGTTTCATCTTGGCGCACGTGGCCTTCACGTCCTCCCCAGCATCCTGCACGGTTCCCTGCCTCTAGGAGCCGGCGGGGACTTGCACGATGCTGGGGCGGCCGCCTCGGAGCAACGCCTGCCCTTTCGGAGGGGAAACCGGGCGCCTGTGCGAGATCGGTGCTGTCTGGAGGAAACCAGCCTGCGGGGCAGAGGGAAAGCCACGGCTCCAGAGGCCGCTGCGCTGATGGTGGTGAAAGCTCCCAGCYGGCTGCGTCACCTCCATCCCTGCCCACCACTTCGGAGACGCTTCTCCGCTGCCGTCCCGCACCGCCGTGCACCTCCCCGAGTGCTTCTAAAGAGCTGCCGTGCTGCTCCCTGCTGGCAGCCACACACAGGTGACAGGGAACTTCTTAAAAAAAAGAGCTAGGGCTGTAATTGGAGTGCTGCAGGCCACTGCAAAGCGTGCTAGGGCAGAACGCGCCGAGCACGGGAAGGAGTTGCTTTTACCTTCGCTTCCCACCTGGGGCTTTAACTTCAGTTGCCCCAGCACTTCTCTGCTTTAACTGTCTTATGTTTTGATTAATGGAAAGACAGGCTGAATTAGGAGATGTGATGGGCTCTCTTCTCCTGTAATTAAAGCCTTTTGAGGAGTACCGCCGTGAGAGCGGCGTCTCCGTGCGGTGGGAAGAGCTGGGAGCAGACGCGTGCTCCGGCGGGTTGCGAGCGGCGGGAGGGAATGAGCAGCAGTGCGTTAGCGCTGCTCGCGTGGGGGATTGCAACGCCTGCGTCGTGCGCCGTCACYGAAGCACGGCTTCAACGAGGAGCTTTCGATAAGGTGGTTGCATAACTGCGAGTCTAACTATAGCTCCTGCGCAGGACGGTCAGGCTGTATGGAGGAAAGGGGCTAATCCGGAGAGCAGGATCGCTTCCCTCTCCCCGTCGTGTCTTCGCTGCCCTCCCGGCGTTTCTGAACCTGAGCACGGAGGTGATGCTTGGGTTGGACGTGCACCTGAGGGTTGCACGTGCAAAGGATCCACGTGCAGGTGTTGAAGGCACCTGGAGCCCACCCAGCCCCTGTCCAAGGGGCGCCCTGATTTATCCCGGTAAAGTTTTTCCACTCTCCCTGCTTGCAGGATGGGACAAGCTCCCYGGTGTTAAAAAGGAGCGTGTCCGTGTGCAGAGTTGGTGGTGGCTGGARTTAAACCACTATGTGGTGGGGGGCCCCGTGCCCGCGCTGCCCGTCGTGCCCCGGCGGCTCTCGCAGCGGTGTCGTCGCGGGGCCCAGCAGCCGGGCTCGGTGCACGGCCGAGACTGGCCCCGCTGCGCGCGCGGGGAGGGAGCTGCCGCCGGCATTCACAATTGTTTCTCCCCTGAACAAGATGCCTCTTGTCCGAGTGCTTGCCCGCAGGGATCCCGGCCGGAGCGGGGCCTTTCTCCTGCCTCTCCCGGCTGGTGCGTTCCTCCCCCCCAGCCGAGGGACAGGGCTGCCTGGGGAAGCCTCCGAGGGTGCTGCTCCCCAGCTGCTCCCAAAGAGCTTCAGCCTCGGCTCTCGCTGCTCCGGTTTGGCACGGGCCAGGGACATCTCTGCAACCCGCGCGCCTGTCCGGAGGCGGCTCCCGGGAGCGAGCAGGGCAGTGCTCTCTTTTCCGCTTCCAGAAGGCCCTGGGTCTAATCCTGCCAGGCTGTGGCCACCCATTTACGGTGGTTGGGATGATGCCAGCAGCTGTGGCCACGCTGCTTGTGTCAGAGCAGAGTGCAGGAGCATAAAGACTAAACCCGCCTGGGCCGGGGGAGCAGTTTCTCAGCAACTGATCCCGTGGTGGGRAAGGCTGCAGGAGCTTGCTGGGAGCCGAGGAGGAGGATGGTTGTGGGATTTCATCCCCCCGTGCTCGGGAACRTGCAGCCAGATAGAGGCCGGCTCAGGTTTGAGATCCATCAGTCTTCAGCTGGAGATTTTGCAAATGGTTCTTCCACCTCTAATCCAAACAGCTGTGCTCACGAGGGGTATGGAGAGGGATGAAAATCTTCAGGCAGATGCTATAACCAGAGCTGCTCTTTATTTCTGACCATTTAAATGGAAATCGCGAGAGCTTGCTGGGGGACAGGTCCGGCCGCTATGCAGAGCCTTGTGCGTTTTAGGAGCTGAGCTTTTGCAGGCCTGGGATAGTTTGTTTTCATTTCTCCTCCTGCCTGTTGATCATCCAGCTGTCTCAGTGTTTGGGTGAAGAGCGAAGATGCTTAGAAATCCCAGTAATAATTAAAAATAACAGGCGATGGAATCGAACTGCAGCCCGCAGTTTGGCTAGCAGCCACTGGAAACACTTCAGTGTCGAGACACAGAGATGGGACCTGAACGGAAGCCCTGTGTCCTGGTGTGCCTAGATGGTGGTGATGGGGTTTAGATCAATAGCAGCGCTTGGCCCCTTTTCTACCTCGCCCTGGAGAGTTTTACAGTGSTGTGTTGTATTTCCTTGCTAAATGAAGTCATTCCGCTTTGGAGACCCACCTTCTGAATCCATCTGGCTTTATGCCCGCAAGATTATGTTGCATCAACCACCCCTAAATGCAGTGTCGGGGAAAGCGCCTTTATGTTTTAATTTCCAAATAGGCAGGCAAAATTGAGTGCTCTGATTGGCATCTGCAATCAGAGCCCCATTCAGCGGGAGCCGCGAAGGGAGCTGATTGCAGCAAGCACTGCTCTGACCTTCTGGGGACTCCACTGCTGCCGCCGCTTCATTAAAAGGATAAATATTTTTCCAGAAACAACATTTCTGAGCTGCCAGAAGTCATGACAGGGACGGGGACTACGCTGCGGCACGAGTCTGCGTCGAGGCACAGTTATGTCCTGTACTCTGTGGCTTGAGAATTGAGTGATGAACGTGCGTTTTTAGCAGTCTGGTGGTGGTGTCTGGGACGTGGCTCGGGATGCCTCGGCTCCGTTCCTGCTCTGTCGCTGAGCAGCACGGTGCCATCGCGTCCTCTCCATGGGCTCACCTTTCCTTAGCTGTTTTTCTCCATCGTTTTCTGCCGCGCTTGTGAACGATGCAGAGCGAGGACCTTCTCTTGTAAAGTTTTGCGTAACGGAGCCTTGGTGGTGGCTTGGGATAACATCTCGGTGCTTGCAATAGCAACGACGGTGGTGGGGCAGCAGATRGAGAGTGGAGGTCTGTGGCAACTCGAGTGTATGAGCATTGCTCCCGGAGGACATCAGGCAYGTGGGCTTGGCGCAGCTGGCAGGGCTCATGACCCCGGTCCTGTGGGTTGGCCACCGGACCATCCTGCTGCGCCCCTGCCTTGTTGCAGCACGGGACCCCGTGGAGCGCGAGAGCCTGGTGCGCAGAGAGCAGCATCTGCGGCATCCGCTGAGCCCCCTGAGCGAGCTACAGCCTGGTCTCCGCTCCAGGGGCCTGTTAGCATCCTGCAGCCAGTAATAGATGTTTTTAATTCTCATGGAATTATTGAACAAACATCAGGGAAATATGTTTTACAGTCCAGAGCCGGCTCTGAGCGTCGTTAACATTGTTATTAGAGACRAGGCGGATGATTTAAGCAGGGACCTCTGACAAAGATGCACACCTGTCCATGAATAAAAGGCTGCAATTTAATACCCATGCTGTTAATTAAGAAGAGGATGAGGGTCAAGTGTGGTGCCTGCTTCAAAGGTCTCCTGGGCCTGGCAGGCGAGGTGGCGGTGATAATGCTTCCTTCCCCGCTCCTTGGCATGCCGAGCGAGCCCGGCGTGCGAGAGGAGATCTCGTAAGGGCACGCGAGTGTCGGGCACCTCATGTCAGCTGCGGTCTGATGCCACATAATCTCTGCACCGAGCCGGGTGACGCAGCAGTGGAAAGGAGCAGATGCCGCCAGCTCGAGGAGTGGCAGCGCGTCCGTCTCCTATCAGAGCCGAGCAAACTGCCCTTCTGGCCAGGCTCTGGCAGCTGGCAGTGCCCGTGGCTTTGGCTGAGCCGCGGCGGGCTGGCAGATCCCCTCCTTGTGCGCCAAGGCCCTAGCTTGCTGCTCTCATCTCTCCATCCTCCTCCTGCTCAGCYGCAGCAGGAGCCAGCCTGCTTTCCCCTGGCCTGGGGCAGTTTTGCCTTAATTTATTTATTTTTTTGGCTTATTGCAACCRCTGTTGCTACTTCGGACGTTCCCCGCTGTTTTTGTCCTCGTGATGGCTGGGAATCTAAAGGGAGAGGTGGTGTGATAAACCGTGGCTAGGAGAAGGGCCTGGTTCCTTGTCCAAGTGCCTCTTGGTCCGTGGAGGCTCCCTCTGTCCTATTGAGGTGGGCAGAGACTTGCCTGGGCTGCTTGAACCCATCTCCCTTGGTTAAACCGRGGGCTGAGTGCGGTACGTCCTACCCGTGCTTCATTCCTCTCTTCTCTAGACTTCCGTGGTTAACATATTTGTTAGTATCTTAAAAGGTTGATTAAAAGCCAGTGCCAGAAACCTTGTAATCCTAGGAGGGCCTCGGAAGCAGAAATGTTGTGTTTTGGCTGCAGYGAGCTCTAGTAATACTGGCAAACGCTGATTTGCTTCATTTGGATGCAGAAGGGAGCCTATGGGAGGCTTTGGAGTAACAGAGCTTGTTTGCATGCGTGTTTGAACACGCGCGCACACAGGCGCAGTCGTACACATGTTCGCGTACAGTTTGGTTCACTTCACTTGCCTCCTACGAAGGCAGCCGTGCACGGAAATCGCTTCTGCATCAGCTGCGTTGTTCTGTTACAAAAAAGGACAAACAGCTGGCGAGCTCCTACCCATCCGTCTGCCTCCCCTCAGACCCAGCAGAACTTTTTCTTCAGCGCGACATATCTATTCTCTAGTCATTTTTGGTGTCCTTTTCTGCAGCTTTCATATTGCACGTGGCTCCTGCGAGGGAAGCTGGTTAATGTGGATGCTGCACCCACGGTGGCGAGATGCTGTTTTTGATGAGAGCGGCCCTGTTTGAATGTCTGCGTTGCCCGAGTTCCCTTCTCGCGCTCGTGTCTCGAGTGCCCCTCTTGCGTGCAACGGCGCCGAGTTGATTGGAAAGTTTCTGGCAAGTTTTTCTAGCCTGATTTCCAGGGAAATGACTCTCACGTGCGAGCCCGTTCCCCTGTGATGCTTTTTGAGCCTTTTCAACCAAATTGCGCCCAAGGATAGTGGATTCCTACAAGTTTTGTGTAGGCAGAGAGCTTGGGAGGGGGGGAAAGCACCCAGTGAAAGCCCGTGCAGAAGGCAAGGCAGCAGCACGAGCTCGGGCTTCGTTAGCCCTTGGAGAATCCCCGTGCGAGTGCATTGTGAGGAATTCCCTGATGACGGGAGAAACTTTGATCAGAGCTTGCACCTCATTAGGCATCAGAGAATTCAGCCGTGAGACACCAATCCATAGGCAGCCGGGCTTCATTAGTTCTGTTGCTCGTGGGACTGCCTGCTTAAGGAACATGTAGATTCTACCAAATTGACTTTTGTTTTTAATTATTTTTATGAGGACTTTCTCCCCCACTGTTTTTTTTGCTTGAGGAGTTGCAGCGAGATCTTTGTAGGGTCTGGGCGGCTGGAGTCGGTCGGTTTTGTTCTGTCAGAGCAAGCCAAAAGTTTTCTTTCGGTTCGGCGTTAATGCGTATATCGGTTGGCACTGCTGTGCCCCTGGGGGTGGAGATTTGGATCATCCATGGGCTGCAGCTCCTGATCGCACGACGTATGCCAGGGTCCCTCCTCACTGATGGTGTGTCACAGGAGCTGTGAGCCGGTGCAGGACCTGAATCCTGGCCTGCACTCACTGAAGTTCTGATTTGGTCTGAAAAGCCCAAATTCAGCGCTGYGGTTCAGGACTGGCAGGCAGCAGAAATGTTGCAAAGAAACATCTCCACGTTTTCTAACCAAACTTTTTCAAAAGCCACTGAAAACAGGTAGAAAACCAGACAGACTTGTTTGCACGGGCCCCCACAGGATGGAAATTTGAACGACTTTTAGCTACTATCTCTAGCCATTAAAGCAAAATTAAACCCAGCTCCAAACCGGAGCTAGAGAGCTCTGTGCTAATGTGGTTGCATGAGCCGAGCTGTTCGGTCTCTGCGGTCAGCTTTGCCTCTGACCCGCCGGTGCCTTGGGGGAGTCTCTGCCTTCACCTCCCTTTCTGCAAAACGCGGCGGAGAACGGCCGCGAATGTGGAYGGCACGGCGCGTCTGAAGCGCAATTTCCGAGATGGCTGTAAAGCTTCCTGAGTTGAAAGACGCTGGGGAAGATGAATGCGYGTCTGAAAAGCCTGATTTCCACCATTCTTTCTCTCAGCTGTGCTCTGAGAACAGAAGTGGCAAACACAGAAGCCCCGTGTGCTACAGACAGACCCCTCAGCCGAGAGGAAGGAATTACTCGCTTGCGGAGAGCGTTCCAGTTGAGATCACAGCTCAGCGAGAAAATAGAAGCCGACAAGGTAGTCCTACTATTGCATCCAACCTACCTGATATAAAAATCAAGAAGAAAAGCTGAGCGCGGAGCAGATGAGAGAGACTTTTGCCTCCTTGTGGGCAGACTGACAAGAACCAGGGACGGACGAATTCATTGCAGGTTCTCCGTCTAGTGGAGAGGGGGAAATAGGAAGCCATCCAAGCTGATTAGCGAGAGGTCTCTCAAAGAGACAGGCTGGCTGGATTTAATTCCCTAGTCAGCATTCCCAGTACATTGATCTCCTCCTAAGTAGGAGAGGGAGGGAGAGCAGAGAGAAGGGATGGAGGGGAGGGGGGAGATAAGAGAAAAATAGGTTAAGAAGTGGCAAGAGAATGAAAGCAGAAGGATGGAGGAGCGGAAGAAGAGAGGAGAAAAGTGGAAAGGAAAAAAGCAGAGGGACAGAGGTTGCAAGAAGGTGGTGGAGCAGATGCCCCTGCCCGGGTGGCATGGGTGCAGGGCGAGGTGCCAGCACTGGAGCTGCCATGGGTGATGGAGACTGCTGATGAAGGACAGGGGAATCCAGGCAGGTTGTCCTCTCCTTGGTCCTCTTTGGCCAGCCTCTGCCTGGGTGCTGGAGGCAGAGCAGCTCTCTGGCGTCCTGCAATCGAGAGAGGGCACGGGCGCAGAAGCACTTGGACGTACCTGTGAAATGGGTGGGAGGGGGGAAGGTCGCGTGCTTATGGATGCACTTGAGGCAAATGCGTGCRGCTTTACTCCCTAATAGTTTCCGAAACAACAGGGCTGGAAACGGCAGAGAGATGGTCTTTGCAAGACAAGATCCCCCACTACAGCAAGCACAAAGCTTTAATTTCTAGCCCCAGCTGGTAGTGAGATATCAGGCATTAAAATCACATTATTCTGATTACTGTCTTACTTCTTTTTCCACTTATATTCCTCACTTGGATTCCAGCTTGATTTTAGTGTGTACTCCCTCCAGATCCACCGGTGCCAGAAGTCAGTGCTGTATACCATCTGAAGYTCAGCCTCCCAGCTTTCAGATGGTATAATTAAAGCATTAATCTCTTACTCCAGCAGTCTGCAAGACAGCAGCTGCTAAAATAACATAGAAGGACTGATACAAAAAGGTGCTTTGGTTCCAAAATCATGGCAACAGCCTTTAGGGTGAGCAAATATTGTTTCATGCTAAGGAGGGTCCAGAGGCTGGAAAAATACTGGCCTCTGAAACTAGAGGCTGCTGTTGAGTCTCACATCTGCTCCTCCCTAAACAGTTGCAACCTGTGACAGGGCAAAACATTTAATTTGTATTTCCTTGTTTTTTCAGCTTGGGTTTTGCTGTTAGCTTCTTGCGTCCAAATCTACCTCACTGCAGTTGAAAGACTTCTGAGAAATACAGCCCTGAGCTGGGCACTGCTGGGGCAGATGCTGCCTTGTGGGGCTGGCATCAGTAGTGATGCTGTTGCATGCACTCTTGAAAGTTGCTGGGTTTTTTCTTGGCTTGGGAACACCAATTTAATTTTTTTTTTTTATCAGCTTTGTGTGAGTGCTCATTTTTTAAGAAGCTGTTGCAAGTAGCTGGACTCTGTGAAGAATGCRAATCCTTGGGGTGATACCGAGTTGTAGGAAAGGGCTCTGATGTTCTGCGATGAAATAAGGAWTAGTTCCCTGCTGTTTGGCTGTGGCAGGAATAAGGAATAGGTACCAGAGCGTGATTTTATCAAGATTACTGCTGACCTGTAAGGCCCTGGGTTTGCCACCACTCCACAGAAGGGTGGCAGAGTCAGTGGGCRATTATCCTTGATTCAACACCAGGTATTGATTTTGGAGTTTGTTCCCTCTGCGTAGGGAAAATCCCATCTCTTCTGTGTCTTTTACATCCAGCCACCTGGTGCAAAACATCTGCAAGGTGCAAGGGAGGGTTTGGGAGCTTGACTCACCTTTGCAAAGGTCCAGTTTGGGGCTTGTGTAAAACCTCCAGAAACTGGAGTAACCCGGGGGGAGATCACACTCGGGACCTTGTAGGGATGTCCTGTTTGCTTGCASGTTGGGATGGTGCAATGCCTTAGGCAGGTGGACCCGTGGCTCTCTAACGCTCCTCAGAGAGGAGTGAACCCTTGGTTTGCCTCTGAAATACAAGTGATGAGCTCTCGGCAGTGGCAGAATAGACTGCTTCGGCGGTGCTGTGGCCTCTGAACCCAAGCAGGGTTTCTCTTCATAAAGGTACGAGCTGCCAGTGATTTTCATAGCTTGATTAACGCTCTTCAGCCCGATTTCCATTGGTGGCTGCAGAGAAGCAGCAGAAGATGGATGTTTTCTATTACTTAACGTAATGACTGTGACGCAGCCTAATGAAACCTTCACAGCTGAAGTTTACAGAGCGCCTGCAAACGCTGCTCGATACCCGAGCTGCAGCTCCCGCGCGTGGATTAGCGGGGGGCTCGCTGCAGGCTGCCAGCGGGGCGAGGGGGCAGGCGGGTCGGGAGCACAAAGGAACGGATAAAAGGAGAAGGCAGAGCCATGTCCTGGGTGTGAGAYGGGATGTTTAAGGAGAGGAGGAAAGAGTCAGTGATTTTTTTTACTCCTGCAATATGTGCCAGCTGTGTTTAGCTCTCCGGTGCAATGTCACCAGCTTTGTCGTTCCCTGCGGGGCAAGGATCATTGCGTCTCCCAGCTCCACATCTCTCTTGTCATGTTCCTTCAGCTGCAGTGTGGTCAAACAGCAAGGAAGGAGCCCCAAATCCTTGCGAATCTCTGTAAAATTTTTCCCAGATGGATCTAGGTTGGTCTGCACTGAAAGAGTGAAATAAAGCCTAGGCCGGGTTGGTGGCAGGTCAGGGAAGGGCACCGAGGGCCTTTTGGCTCCTCCTCACCGATGCGCCCGCGGGGACCGTGGCCAAAAGCAGTTACCAACCTAGGCTGCTCTGTGGCACGGGTGAACCCTTGCATCCTTCTCCTCTGTGCACCCGTTTAGTGAGTACCATCCTCCCCAAAGTTTTCTCTTTTTTCATGATAAGCGGTTTTCACAAATGCAGTTTTCATTGATTGTCCTGTTGGGAGACGGACTATAGGCCAGGGAAAGGGGTCTAACTGTATACGCTTGGGAAGACCTCTGCAAGCACGGCTGCAACACGATGCTGGAGACTCGCTTTAAGGACCTGGAATCCATTACCCTGAGAACAGGAGAGCGTATTCCCAGTCGAAGAGAAGTTAGCCTGTGATTTTCAGCTGAGTGAGCAGGTCAGGCAGGGTTTCTGTGAGACGGTGGCTGTGTTAAGTAGTCAATATTCTAGTCTTGGCTTTCTTGCAAAAGAAAACTCCTGTATCTTCAGTCGCAGCTGGTGGTTCCCATCTGCCGGGGAGCCCGTGCTGGGGGGCAGAGCGGCTCTGGTGTTAGCGTCACCCACGCAATAATGGGATCCACCTGCCAGAAGACAATGCGGGAGAAACAAAAACCCCTCCATTGTGCCTCTGAAATAGCTGCAGTTTACAGAAACTGAGCAGCCAAGAGCTGGATTTGTCTCCCTGGGGCCCCAGGGGATGGCTGGAAATGAACCCAGCGGTGCAGAATGAGGCCACCTAAGCCCGATGAGCTCCCAGCAGCTCTCCAGGTAGCGTGCAGGCTTCCCGCTGGGGCGTCAGGGCACCCGGTAGTCACAGATTCCTTGCTCTCCAGTATAGGAAACGCCTACAGACCGTGGGAATTTTCGGACTATTTCCTTAACGCTAACCAGGTTCGTGTAACTAGGTGCGTCCAGATGTGTCCCAGCTGTACCCAGGCAGGCAAGTCGTAATCCTCGCGGGAAGCAGGGCTGGCTGGTGCGAGGTTTGCCAGGAGAGCAGGGCAGAGCCCCTGGGGTGGCACCGACGAGTGCTGAGGTTTATATACGTTTCACGGGGACGGAGCAGCAGATGAAGACTTGGGAGACCTGTGTTTTATTCATGACTCAGCCATTTCCCCATCTACAAAATGAGGATAATGATACATTCTTCCTTTAGAAAGAGCTTTTCATCTCCAAGCGCTTTAAAAACAGCAGCAACAATGCACGTTAATTGAACATTTTTACTTTTTTAAAAAGCGCTCGAGTTCCAGGAGAAAGTTGTAAGCGAGGCTAATTTTTATTTCATCTATATTTGATGGCGTGGGGCATGTGGCAGCGTAAAGATGGCTGCGTCCAAGGTGGAAGGAGAAGGGGAGAGGAGGAAAAACTCTTCAGTCCGTGCCGTGGTGCAGAGCTGACGGTGCTGAGTAAGCACCTGTAAATCAAGCCAGCAAAAATTAAAGGCCCCAATAATGGGTTGGATTAATCTGCTCTGACTTGCATGTCGAAAAGTTAGATGTCAAAGTCTGAGCTCGTCGCCTCGGGCTCCCTCCGAGTCAGTGGAGAGAAATAGGCATCTCCAGAGGCCGTTTGTCTCCTCGCGGACAGCCTTACCCGCTGGATCGCCCTCCCGAGGGGCCGCGCTCCGCTTGCGCGGGACGGGAGCTGAGGATGCTCGCGCCGGCACCCAGGTTTGGAGGAAGCAGCCCTGAGGCCGTACCGGGAATCGGGAGCAGCAGGGCGTTCTCGCTTACCGGTGCTGTGATACGTCTCACGCAGGCCGATGCACCAGCCTCGCGTGCTGCCTCCTCTCGTGCCATCGGCATCCGGGAGAGCGTCTCTCCGCCAAATCCTCCGGCAGAAGTTGCGCGACCGATGCAGGAGTTTCTCTCAGCTTTCTATTCTTCGTGGCATGTTGCAATCACCCAGTGAAGAGATGCAATGCAATATGGTATGAAAACCCGATGGATGCCCTACGAGCATTTGCTCTATAGGTGCGTTTCGCACCTACACCGTTTAACCACCCGGCAGGGCTGTCAGCCCTCAAGCTACCAGCCGTCACGGGTAGCAGCAGGCGAATAGCAAAGGCTCAGCTAGCGAAGATTTGCGTGTAGACACCAGAGCGATAGGCAACATTATAAAATCATAAAACAGAGAAGTACCACCGCACTCCTAACTATCAAATCCCCAGGCTCTGTGCATTTTGTCTTTTAAAAAACTATTCCAGAGATGTCAGAAACAAACTGCACGCTTCCACAGTCTCTCGTGTCCTCCTTCTGTGTCTCGGATGAATAATAGATAAAGGAATCATTTTATTTAAAGAGAATGAGTTGAATGGGGTTTGCTTTAAAAAAATGCACACAAAAAGGCACCACAGCACTCATCCCTGATTGCTGTTATAAAAGAAAACTTCCCTTTTCATTTATTATTGAAGTAAATTAGGTTGATTGTCAGAAACTTCTGTGTATGGTAAAAGTGTTTCCACTGCGAGCTGCACTGAGATGAATGGGTTTAATTTACCCCGTCGGTACGTTCAGCAGGCAACGAGGCAGCCACGTCGCCGTTGAAAGTCAAGCTGTATTAACAATTTTGGGCTCGGGATGAGGCGCAACAGATGTTGGGATCTCTCTGGAAGCGCTGGCGGTGCTCGTCCCAGCGCCGTGCTGCCAGCTTCGTGCGCGCATCCGGCTCTGCCATGGGCCGGGGCAGCCCCCGCTGTGCTGCACGTTTGCGCTAGYGCGGCCGCTGCTTTCCTCCTCCTGCGCTTGCACCCGCCGGGAGCGCGCCGGAGSAGGGCTCKCTTYTGCAGGCGCCTCCCGGGAAGCAGGCGGTGCGATCCCATGGAGCGCGTTGCAGAAGGGTGGGAGCTGGGTTTCCGCTGCCGCATGGCCATGGGGAGTGAGCCTGAGGCGGGGAAGGKGCCCATCAGCCAGGGYTGATGGGCAGGGAAGATGCTGCTGTTGAGATTTCAGCCCTAGTGCGCAGCGAGGAGGCTGCTGAGTTGCACATGATGGCCCTGGTTGCACTGCCCAGCTGGGCTAAGGCTCCATCTCTACAGTCGCTCTTGGCCGCTCTCATTGACTGCACGTAAACCCACATCTGGCTCAGTTCGAGGTTGAGATAGCTGGAAAATTCCTGGGGGAACAGGGCTGGACACAGGTCGGAAAGTGTGCTCTGGGTTTTGTACTGGCCGTGGAGGGGGATCCTTTCCTGGAAGAGCAGATGRACGTGGATGAGATGAAGGACAACATCTAGGCGTGTAAAGGGCAGAGAAAGGGGGTTGCAGCCAGGTTGGCGCTTGAGATGTTTGCCAATACAAATCAGCAGTGAAGGGGAATTGGAAGAAGAGGGTGAGGCTGGGCTGTGTTGCGTGTGCGCGTGCTGGCTTCGCGTGCAGGTGGGAACCATACGCCRTTGCTGCGCATTTGTGCTCAACATGAGTGTCCAAACCTTGCCTCCGCCGAGGCCGTGACCACGCGGTCAGGCGTGGGGACCCCCCCCACACCCCACGGGGTTGCTTGCAGCCTTTCTTGGAGCCCTCGGCGTTGCTTAGACGGTGCCCAGCGCAGTAACCGTGGGGGGAACCGCATAGAGCTCCGGTGGCTTTTTGCAGTTGCCGAGCGTGGGAGCTCAGGGTGAGGACAAATGAAGGGCAACGTCTTGGAGAGCGAAAGGAGAAATAGCCACAACAGACCCTGACACTGGAACTGTTTGCTGCTATCATGTCGCTGGCTTGAAGCATGGTTTCTCCCTTTGCCAATAGATCTATGTACACAAAACTTTGACTGCAGTTGCAATTGCACCACTCTAAAGTCTTTTTCTATTATTRCTTTTTGTGCCCAAGGAAACGGTATAACCTGTCCTAGTAACCTGTCYGTGCCACGCGGTACCCACAGCCATCCGCGTGCAAACAGCGTTTGGATGCCTGGAGAAGCTCGGGGACCTGCCTGGGTGGATCCATTTCTTGTTTAGCCTTGCGAAATTGGAGCCAAAAAGTGTTTTTCCGGGACAGTCTCTCCAGGCTGCCTCTTCTCACCCAAAGTCATCTGCAAACAGGGAGAGTGTTTGATGAAACTTCCCTGTTTCAGCATATTTAATTCATGAATTTCAGGCAGCCTGCGGGYGGGATAGTCTCTTAGCAGAAGTACAGTGAGCAGCATCAGTGCTAGACTTCAGATTTTGATTTTGAACCAGGTATCTGCCCCAGAGGGGGTGGTAGTGAGGTAGGGTTCTGCTTCTCGTGGTCAATTTAGGGTCATCTGCAGAGATGCCATGAACTTACGGCCAGAAGGGACTTTTAGATGACATCAACAGGCCCCTGAAAGTCACTTAGCTAACTCTTTTCTGAGCCTGGGATTTTTGGTTTGGTGAACCTAAATCTTCCCAAAAGGCGTTCAGGGTTGATTTAAAGATTTCAGAAGACRGTGAATCCAGGGTTGCTATGGGTAGTTTATTTTTAAAGGTTAGTCATCCTCACTGCTAAATATTTGTGCGTTGTCTGTCTTTAACTTTCAGTTGCTGGCTATTGCTCTGGCTTTCCCTACTGGGATAAAACACCTGGCATTTTCTCCCATGATCAAACTGTGCCTCTCGCAAACTGAAGAGTTTCTTAATGGATTTGGGGGCCAGGTGAGGGCGAGAGCTGTGTCGGGAGCCGCCACAGCAGAAATGTTCCTGCTGAAAGCCAAGGGAGGCTGGTTGAGGTTGGGCCTGGGCTAGAGAGCAGAAAGAGCTTTGTGTTTTAAAAACTGTAATAGATTTTAAATTGCATTTCTGTTAATGAATGAGTCGCCCAATTAGCGCAGTCTCTGCAGCCTGAACACCTGTGCCCGAGACCTGGAGTCTCCAGAGGGACTTTCACTTTTAACAATATTTGTTGTTATGAGTATTATCGTATTAGATGAAACAGGCAGAAGGTAGTTGACAGCATCGAGGTGGTGCTGGTTTATCCATGCCTCCAGATGCTGGAGGCCACACTGGTGCCCGCGATGCCCTTGGCACACGTGCCAGGGCATTAACAGTAGTAACGCAGCATCCTGCATTTCCCAGGCCCCTCCTTGCAAAGACTTCTGGATGCTTTGCCCAAAAGGAGGGTGTTTTGGGGGTGGGCTGAGTCCCCAGGTGGCCTGGGACCATCAGACAGCACCAGGGCTCCAGGTGGGGAGAATTTGCCTTGAGCTGCTCTTGCAGCTTTGGAGCTGCTGCTCCCTAATCACTTAAACAGCTTTAAGAGCTTATCAATAATGACAGACCACATGAGCCTGACGAGGCGGGTGCTGCTGGGAGCAGCAATGCCTGTGATGGCTGTTTGTTAGAGGAACTGGGTTTTGCCCTGCCTGGGATAGATTAATTGCCTCCAGGTGGGCGCGTGGGGGCCCTGCTCCTTAGGCAAAGGYGAGCAGGAGGGTTGTTCAGCCAGACCTGCAGCTCCCTGCGAGGAAGGGGGGCTGCCTGGGAGGAAAAACAAGTTGATTCTTGGTATAGCAGGCTGTGCTCAGGAGCTACCTTGGCTGGTGAGTTGGCCCCTCTCATTTGCTATCAGGAGACCTGGTTCTTGCAAAACAGGAGCGATGTTTTATGCACCAGTCCTCTCCCGGGTGATTCGCCCCGCTCACCGGGGCAGCACAGTCCGTTCCCGACGTGACCCCCRTGGGCTGTGGGGCCGGGGACGAGCCCCTCGTGGCCACGCTCCCCTCCAGGGCAGCTCTGCACAGCACAGAGGCTGGTCGGTGCGTTTTGCGGGTGAAACGTCAGGAATTGCTGTGCTTTAGGGGGAGATGCTGCGTTCGCCGCGCGCTCGGGGTACCTTGGCGAGCCCGGTGATTGCCAGGACGTGCGCAGGGTGCGAGCACGCCTTCACGGGAGCAGGGAAAAGGTGCTTCCCSTTAGACAGCAGAAAGATTGGGTGTTTTCAGTTAGACACAAATCCCCTGGTGTGGTCATGGAGGTGCTACCCCCGCGGCAGGCTGCGGCCGTGCCGGCTGCACGGTGCGGGGAGGCGAAGGCGCGATTATCCCAGCTCCCATTGCTCCGCATGTGCTGCTGCAGGCCAGAGGCTGAGCTGATGCATTTATACCCTTTCCTTCTCTGTGTTTAAACAGCACCTTGGAAAATGCTGTTAAGAAGCCACAGCTCTTGGTGTTCTCTAGGGCCTTTAATTTATTTGTGTTGCGTCGGATGCTTGCTTCGTTGTTTTGGGGTTGTTCTTTTGATGGTGGAGGCTGGTCTTGCTGCAGAGCAGAATGCTGCAAAGATAAAGCTCATGGCATTACAAGGTGCCAATAGGTATGATAAGTAAAGCTGTGTTGGAGGGACATGGCCTAGCTGTCAGTAAGGTGTAAGATTATTTTAGGTCCATATTTTAAATCAAGAGAGAGTCTGTGTTTTCCCCATAGCTTTTTGGGTTTCAGTCCTGTTTTCACTGGGCACGCAGCCTGAATTCTCTGGTCTGCAGAGCCGAGCGCTTTGCTTGTGCGCTTTGCATCCTTGCGTATGGATCCTGGTGTGGGCTGAGGATGGTCAGAGGAAGTTTTCTGTGTGTTATCTGAAAATAAAACTAAAAATTGCAGAACATGTCTGTACGTTAGGCTGCAAATGAGGGTGTTTGCGCCGAAAACAGGGTCGTGGTAAGCGGTGCTTTCCGYGGACAGGATCAGGACTGCACAGAAGTGGAGTCCCCTGCATTTTGCATCTCCGGGTTGGAGCATGCAATGGGGACGGTTTCTTTGCAGCTCCTTCGGCAGTTTTGGCACTCTCAGAAAAGCTGTTAGTGGGTTTCCCCAGAGCTGATTTGCTCTTCCCCTAACGAACCTAATGAGAAGCAGCTGAAATCTCGGTGTCTTGCCTGAAAGAGTGTCCTCTTCCCTTTCCAGGCTGGCTTGAGCTCTCCTGCGGACATGCCGGCTCTCCTGCGGACATGCCGGCTCTCCTGCGGACATGCCGGCTCTCCTGC